>CM027091.1:3421601-3580378 GCA_015343265.1 Pao palembangensis | reverse complement strand
CATTTGATACTGCTGACCACCAAATTCTTTTACATAGATTAGAAAATCAAATTGGTATAAATGGAACTGCTTTAAGTCTTATCTGTCAGACATCACTTTGTACATGTAAATCAAAACTTGTCTATGCTCACTAAGGTTAGCTATGGTGTTCCACAAGGTTCTGTCCTTGGCCCGATCCTATTCACAATTTATATGCTCCCACTAGGTAATGTGATTAGAAAACACTCAATAAATTTTCACTGTTATGCTGACGACACCCAATGGTACTTATCAATGAAGCCAGATGATAACAATCAGCTAACACAACTGCAATTCTGTGTTGCCGATATTATGTCCCGGATGACACACAACTTCCTTCTATTAAACTCAGACAAAACTGAAATTCTATTAGTCGGTCCAAAACATCTTAGACAATCTTTAGCTAATGATATAGGCTATCATAACAGACTAGCTACTGCCTCTAGCACCACTGTAAAGAACCTGGGTGTTAGCTTTGATCATGATTTGTCTTTTAACACACCCATAAAACAAATCTCGAGGACTGCCTACTTCCACCTTCGTAACATTGCAAAAATCAGGTCTGTCCTTTCCTTAGATGCTGCTGAGAAGCTCATCCATGCCTTTGTTACCTCCAGGCTGGATTACTGTAACTCTCTTTTATCAGAATGCCCAAAAGCGTCCCTCAAAACTCTGCAGCTTATTCAGAACTCTGCAGCTCGTGTTCTGACTAAGACTAAGAGGCGTGACCACATTTCACCTGTGTTGGCCTCCCTACATTGGCTTCCAATAAAATTTAGAGTAGAATTTAAGATCCTCCTCTTAACCTACAAAGCTGTGCATGGGCTGGCATCTCATATATCACTGATCTAATTGAACCATATCAGCCCTCTAAGACACTATGTTCCATAGATTCAGGTTTACTAGTAATACCACAAATCTCCAAATGTAGATATGGAGCCAGGGCCTTCAGTTATCAAGCTCCTCTGCTGTGGAACCACTTACCAGCATCAGTCTGGGCAGCAGACACCCTCTCTATGTTTAAGAGTAGACTTAAAACCCTGCTTTTTGCCAAAGCCTATAGCTAGGACTGTTCGGGCTCTGCTGGGGGAGATCTTTAGACACTGAGCTTTCAGAGTAGGGGGTAACCCTAACCCTCTCCCCCGAAGCTCTCGTGCTCCATCTTTTTACAGCACTTCAGGAGAATGTCGCTGGATCTCCTACCTCCACCCTCCTGAGGCCTGGTACTGCTACCGGATTCAGAACCCTCTCCATGGTCCTGCCTGGATCCTGCAGCTTCTGCTCAACTTTCTCTCTATCCTCCCTGTCTCTCCTCTCCCCCTCTCCTCTGTCTCTCTCACCATCTCCTCTTCTCTCCTCTCTCCCCTCCATTTTCTCTCTATTGCCACCTCTCCTCTATCTCACCATCTCCCCATCTCTCCTCTCCCCCCTCTTCCTCCCAGGCGGTTGCAGCGGATGGCCGTCTACACTGAGTCTGGGTCTGCTTGAGGTTTCTGCCTGTTAAAGGGAAGTTTTTCCTCGCCACTGTCGCCAATACCAATGGCTTACTCAGTGTGGAGCTTTGCCACACTGAATGTGTAAAGTGTCTTGAGATAACTTTGTTATGAATTTGCACGTTAAATAAAACTGAATTGAATTGAACCCTTCTATTAAAGAGAAAGGCAAAAGGCTGAAGTGCACAACCATGTCACCATCTGTGCTTGGGTGTCCACTGCCCCATATTTAATACCAAAAGCACAAGTGTCATCCAGAGGTATTTGCTGAATCATGAGGCAAATGCTGTGCATTTCAAGGGTATGCTCATGAAAAATATGTTTTTGAGATTATATGCCTGTACATGTAATTTTGAATAATACTTGTTTTTGTCCATGTCTAAGGACGTATTTCAACCAATGTTATACTGGGTTGTTTTTGAAGGAAAAATACATTTGTATAGGATGTTAAGGAAATATTTGTTTCTCAGGTTGTCACAGCTGCCAGTCTGCTCCAGCTCTTGCCCTCCCCTCTCCGTGGCACCGGCCCTGTGCTCCTGATTGACTGCACCTGCGCTGTGCTGCTGATCAGCCTCACCGGCTGCTCGTCTGCAATCAGCACAGCTATTTAAACTGCAGACTCCGAGAGACTCATTGCCAGATCATGTGCGCTTTAATCGCCGTTCCAGCATTCCGTTTATTGCCTGACTATCTGTTTTCAAACCTTGCTAGTTTTTGACCTGTTTGTGCTGAGACGTCCCGGTAACCCTGACTGCCTTTGTGATTGACGACGAGATTGCCTGTTCCTACTTTTCCGCCTGTGTAGAATTAAAGTTGACGCTTCCCTCACAATTGTGTCGCTCTTGGATCCCTGCCACAAACCCTGACACAGGTACTATATGATTCTTTCTCTCCCTTTTTAGAAAAGGTAATCTGCAGATGCAATCTGCCCTGGAGGACATTTTCACTGTACGTTTTGTGGAACAACAATAATTTGGAAAGATGCGATTACAACACATCTTATCCCTTTAAGAAAGTGACTATGATTATGTTTACTTTTTATAGATAAATCTTGGAGGAAAATGATTCATGCATTCACAATGAGGGAGCGGTCTTATGGCAGGGAAGGCGAGGAAAGCCCCTTATGGGCGCCCATATGGTAGCCGGGTCATTTGCTGCTCTATGCGGAAGCCTATTTAGACCGTTACAGTCTTGTCTTTGTTCTCGCTTCCTGACCGAGGTAGACGATAACTGGTGTGTGGTGGTGTTCCTGACTGAGGTCTTCAGGTGAACGTGATGGACCAAAATCATACTTGTCCCCGGTGGTTGAGGTCCTGGTTATAGGTGGGTGGCAGCTGGCCGTGCAGCTTGTCGGGTGGTTGCTATTTTGTTGCCTCCCTGTCTTGCCTCTTTCGTTTGGGTTTTGTTTTTTTGCTTGGTGCTGCTTTCGGTTGTGCCGTCCGTGTTTTTCCTGCTTGCTCCCTGCTTCTGTCTGTTTTGAGTGTAGACTGGTACGCATATTTTTTTTCATTGCTTCGTTGTCCCGTTTGGACTGTCTTTTAAAAGTTCGTGTGTGTGTTAGTCGTTTGAGTGTGTCCCACCTCTATTTTGACCTAGGCTTAAGGAGAGGGTGGGGGGCCGCCGTAACAGGGCGTCGAGGGTTTGTTTCTTAGTGGTTTGCATGTTTTTTTCGTGTTTGCTGTTTCCTTGAGGTTGCAGTGGCCTCGGCCATAGTAATGGGTGACTCTCTCACTTACCTTTTCTTACCTTTTATTAACATCCGTGTCAAAACTGCTGTGCATTACTCACTCTGACCTTTAGATTGTGTTTTAAAGTGACTTGTTTGTCCTTTTAAAAACCTATGTAATAAACCTTTTCTACCTTACCGTTGCCTGTATTCATTTCACCCACGCGAGGTGCCTGTGCATGGGTGTCTTTGGGAACCCTACCAGAGGAACTGTGAAAAGAATATTTAGGTGAAAGTCCTAAAGTGGCGTTGTTGTAAATTAGAGTCCTCTGCACTGACCACTCGTAAATTAATCCACGCCTATTGCCACATAAGGATAACAATTGGATTGTATATGTGTGTTTAATTTCAAATGTCTCTCTCATCTGGTTAGACTGTTATACCCAGATGCTGACTCTCTGGAATGGGTCCAGGATGAACTATTGCCTGTGTTATTTGTCAAGCCAAGTTCCCGATTTGCTTTCACATTAGCAAAGGTCATTACCAACTGTCACTTTAAAGAGTGCTGCATTTGGTTCTAAAATACACCCTTTACCCTTTATTTAAATACTGTGAGAAAATGACAGTTTGGGGAGAATTGTCAAGAGGAATTATTAATCCCCAATATCACCTGTTTTTACAGTAGTGTTAAAAGTAATGTGTGCTGTCTGTCCATGTCAAATGATTGGACAGCCATTCTGAGAATCACTGTGGCTGAGTAGTGCAGTTTTTTGCAGCTGCTGGCAGTCATTTTTTTCATCTTTTTCTGCAGCATCATGGATACTGTTGAGAAGGGAGGGATTCTGGCAGTGTTTTCCGAGACACAGATCAAGGTAACTTTTGAATAGACTGTGCTACATTGTCTCTTTCTCCATGATTACATGTTCACCTTTAACTCTTTGGTTTCAGAGCTTACATGATCTCATCAGTGGAAGCATCCTTTTGAACAGGATGTATCTTTGGTAGAATCCTTCCACCTCAAACAGCATCCAAAGCTAAGGAGACTGAATGTTGGTGACTAGCAGGTAAATGAAAATGATCAGTCATGCGTATGTGTGTTCACTGAGAACTTTAAAAAGGTGAATTTCTTGATTTTGTACTTTTCTTTTCAATAGATCTTTGAGCTCCTGGGGGTAATTGGGGAGGCCACAGGCACAGGAGAAAAAATAGAGGGGATGTAAGACTCCTCAATTCTTTGATGTGATGCTCCCAGAGGTAAGGTCAATCTAGCTTGCTTGGAAAATAGAAGGAAATTATTGGGTGGTCAATTTTATTCCTTTGGAAAGCACAAAAACAAGAGTGCAACCTTTACAGCATCACAAGGTCAGATTGAATCATGTAACTGTTTTTCAGATCTTCATCCAAATACTTCAAGAAGGTGTGACAAGGCTGATAGCGGAGGTAACAGTGGCCAGTGGCAGGCTCTTTTAAGCCCCCTCACCACTACTCTCTATCACCCACCCCTGAGATACCACGATGGCCAGTGGAAGGCTGGCGAATCCCATTCATTCTTTTTTAATTGTTGGATGTTCATTTGTCTGTTCTGTTTTATGCTTTTCCATTGTTTTTCATTGACA
This sequence comes from Pao palembangensis, assembly GCA_015343265.1. Classification (NCBI taxonomy): domain Eukaryota; kingdom Metazoa; phylum Chordata; class Actinopteri; order Tetraodontiformes; family Tetraodontidae; genus Pao; species Pao palembangensis. Next base: position 3,575,585 of record CM027091.1, on the reverse strand, counting down.
TATTTTTGATTTTCAATTTAATTCAGTAAAGACATTTACAAAAAGAACTCCAAATCTAATTTTTATTGACAGTATGATAGTTTGAATATTCGTTGCAGAGGCAGATTACTACACCAACAATTTTCCTTCCTCGGAGTGTAATCAAAATACATTTTTTCTTACATTTAAAAATGAAGTAAAACACTATTAAAAAATCTAATAACATATAAACTATCAAGACCCTTAATCTGTGTGCTCTCTGCAATGGTTTTTTTTTTTTTTTTAAGAAAAAATACATTTATGTAATGCCCTGGCAATTTTTTTTTTTTTTTTGTTTTGTTTTGCACAATTCAAGTTTTGTTTCAAAAAAACTTCCGGCACGGACTTCCGGTTTGAATTAGATGTATGGTGGCTTCGTGTCGGTCATCTTGTCTGCATTAGGGTACTCTTGGGCATGGAATTCATAGGCTGAAGCGGAGCTGACACGTTTCCCATCGAGTCTACCGGATGCGCTGCGTTACTCTTGCGGCACGGCTCCGGCGTACGGAGTTTGGACCACAACACGAACGTAGAGCTTCTATTTGTCTGTGTAGATTCTCACTCATCCAGGTCATGGTTATCCAAAGTAGATCTCTCTGTGTCAACTGGACTGAAACGTTTCCTTGAAAACGTTTCGCCCTCTCTCCAGAGAGCTTCTTCAGTTCTAAGTTTGCTGGTGCAGAGCTTGAAAATATAGCCCTGTGGACCATTGGCATGTTAATGGCCTGGGTGGTCACCTGAGAGTCCTTGGCAGGGTGGTTGGCAGGGTCGTTCATCTAGTTTCGGTTGGGGTGCTTCCCCTTTGTCTGTTGGGTCACATGTTAATGAGTCTCCAGGTCTGGTCAAACAGCGTGAATGTTTGGAATGCTGACGAAAAGAGTGGAGAACTGCATTGTACGTGGGTGACAAAGTGCCTTAGTCCACCACCTTTGTTTAAAGATGGTTTTTCCAACTTGACGTGGATGGCTTCCTTGATACCCCTCTCAAACCAGCGATCTTCTCTGGCCAGCACACATACTTGACTGTCCTCAAAGGAGTGTCCGCTTTCTTTTAGGTGTAGGTGTACTGCTGAGTCCTGTCCTGAAGAAGTGGCACGTCTGTGTTGGGCCATTCGTTTATGGAGGGGCTGTTTGGTTTCCCCAATGTACAGTTCCTTGCATTCCTCCTGGCACTGTACAGCATAGACAACATTGCTTCGTTTGTGTCTTGGTGTCTTGTCTTTTGGGTGGACCAGTTTCTGTCTGAGTGTGTTGGAGGGTTTGAACTGTACTGGAATGTCATGTTTGTGAAACGTTTTCAAGGAAACCTTTCAGTCCAGTTGACACAGAGAGATCTACTTTGGATAGAGCTTCTATTGTAGCCGGATACCGGAGCACGACGTGTGAAATCCGCCCACCAAAGATCATGCTGGACAAGAAGTCGTTACAGACACAAAATAAAACATCCGTGTTGTTAAAAAATATAAATATTTTCAATTCACAACCTCCACAAAAAGACAGATACAGAACTGATTTGATTTCCTTCCACTCGTAAACATTCATAAACAGACTGAGTTTAATAAATCAAAACAAGATAATTCTGTTTCTCGCTTTTGATGCTTATATAAAGATTACATTATGTACAATGATTTTTTTCACCTCATTTGATTATCGCTTCCCATCATTCATATAATGAAGTGCACACTTGTAAAAAGGGTGTATGTAAACAATAGTGTTAGATCTAAAAAAAAAAAAAAAAAAAAAATCACCTATTCTAACACACCATTTTTCCACCCAAGAGTTTTAGAATTTCTTTATACACAGTGGGTACGGAAAGTATTCAGACCCCCTTAAATTTTTCATTCTTTGTTATATTGCAGCCATTTGCCAAAATCATTTAAGTTCATTTTTTCTTTATTAATGTACACAGAGCACCCCATATTGACAGAAAAACAGAATTGTTGACATTTTTGCAGACTTATTTTTAAAAAACAAAAAACTGAAATATCACATGCTCATAAATATTCAGACCCTTTGCTCAGTATTTAGTAGAAGCACGCTTTTCAGCTAAAACAGCCATAAGTCTTTTGGGAATGATGCAACATGTTTTTCACACCTGGATTTGGGGATCCTCTGCCATTCCTCCTCGCAGATCCTCTCCAGTTCTGTCAGGTTGGATGGTGAACGTTGGTGGACAGCCATTTTCAGGTCTCTCCAGAAATGCTCAATTGGGTTTAAGTCAGGGCTCTGGCTGGGCCATTCAAGAACAGTCACAGAGCTGTTGTGATGCCACTCCGTTATTTTAGCTGTGTGCTTAGGGTCATTGTCTTGTTGGAAGGTGAACCTTCCAATAAGCTGTTTGGCCTTCAGCCCAGTCTGAGGTCCTGAGCACTCTGGAGAAGGTTTTCGTCCAGGATATGCCTGTACTTGGATGCATTCATCTTTCCCTCGATTGCAACCAGTTGTCCTGTCCCTGCAGCTGAAAAACACCCCCACAGCATGATGCTGCCACCACTGTTGGAACTCTATTGGACAGGTGATGAGCAGTGCCTGGTTTTCTCCACACATACCGCTTAGAATTACGGCCAAATAGTTCTATCTTGGTCTCATTAGACCAGAGAATCTTATTTCTCACCATCTTGGAGTTCAGGTCTTTTTTAGCAAACTCTATGCGGGCTTTCAGGTGTCTTGCACTGAGGAGAGGCTTCCGTTGGGCCACTCTGCCATAAAGCCCCGACTGGTGGAGGGCTGCAGTGATGCTTGACTTTCTACAACTTTCTCCCATCTCCCGACTGCATCTCTGGAGCTCAACCACAGTGATCTTTAGGCTCTTCTCTAGCTGTTTGGCCAGACGGCCAGCTCTAGGAAGGGTGCTGGTCGTCCCAAACGTCTTCCATTTAAGGATTATGGAGGCCACTGTGCTCTTAGGAAGCTTAATTGCAGCAGAAATTTTTTTGTAACCTTGGCCAGATCTGTGCCTTGCCATAATTTTGTCTCTGAGCTCTTCAGACAGTTCCTTTGACCTCATGATTTTCATCTGCTCTGACATGCACTATGAGCTGTAAGGTCTTATATAGACAGGTGTGTGGCTTTCCTAATCAGGTCCAATCAATATAATCAAACACAAACTCAAATGAAGGTGTAGAACCATCTAAAGGATGATCAGAAGAAATGGGCAGCACCTGAATTAAATATATGAGCGTCACAGCCAAAGGTCTGAATACTTATGACCATGTGATATTTCAGTTTTTGTTTTTTAAAAAATCTGCAAAGATGTCAACAATTCTGTTTTTCTGTCAATATGGGGTGCTCTGTGTACATTAATGAGGAAGAAAATGAACTTAAATGATTTTAGCAAATGGCTGCAATATAACAGAGTGAAAAATTTAAGGGGGTCTGAATACTTTCCGTACCCACTGTATACTCAACTCACCTGTGATATCAAACTGACTCAAAACACAATAAAAATAAGACAACAGTAAAATTTGAAAACCTTTGAAATTTATTTGTTGGCGTGATGTTCCAGCTGCCTCCTATAGTCCTGCATATTTAGTATGACAAAACATGGTCATGTGATACAGAAAGAAAAAAGTAAAACACAAACATGTTTTAAGCAGCTCTAAATGCAAACATGTAAAAATGGACACAGAAATGGCAGCCCTTTCAGATTAAGACATATTTACTATATTAATTTACTGCCAATTGTATAGGGGTACATCTGTTGTATGACCGTGTACTGTACGTGTTTATGTGAATTACTTGACCCTGACTAATTTTAATATGAGAACTGGACAAGTGTCTGTGTGCATAAATGCCTGTTAGCACATCTGCAACTAAACGTATGTAAGTACCTTTATGTACGTATTTATGTGTTGAATTAAATATGCACATGTAATTATGATTGTGTTATAGGCATTTTATGGGCATGAAAACCAAGAATGTGTGCATCAGTCGCTGTCTTCTCCCTCCACCTGAATCTCGACCAGGGAACTCTCATCAATCTTCTCCAAGCTCTCTGCACGCTGGAGGCTGAGCTCGGAAAGTGGGATGCTGGGTAAAGTTGTCTGTTCTGGGTAGAGCCAAGGTTTAAAGCCAGGGTTGTGTTTCTGTTTCCACTCTGAATACTTTAAACAGGCTTTGTGAATCTTCTTCATCGTCTAGAGAAAACAAAATTCATAAATACAAGAGCATGGAGAACTTGCATAATACTTTACAGCACCTAAGCCCTGCCTACAATGACAACTTATATCATTATGAAAAACAAAAACTGTTCTTTAGAATTTATTAATTACTGTATGTAATTTTTTTTAAATCTACAGTTATTTTCATTGTGGATTTTCTGATTATCAGTATTCTCCAAACCCAGAATCGTGGCTCGGGTGAGGCTGAGAGAGGGTTAGAGTTTGACCAACATACAAGCACAAGCAAATATAGTATAAAGCCCACATCTTGGCTACTGTACTGAGCATTGATCAATGTTGTTCAAAAGAATGAATGTGGGGACAATTTACAGATGTGCAAAATTCCCAATCGCTGTAATTACCCATTTACCAACGACCCTGCCAATGACTCTCAGGTAACCACCTGGATCATTAGCAATGGTCCACAAGGGCTATATTTTCAAGCTCTGCCCCCACCAAGTTTAAAATTGAAGAGGCCTTCTGGAGAGAAGGCGAAACATCTTCAAGGAAACCTTACCGTCCAGTTGCACAGATCTAACTTTGGATAACTATGACCCGGATGAATGAGAATCTACACAGACATACCCATTTACCCGTTCACATTCTGATGGCAGGGTCTACTTCACTAGGTCCCACCTGGTCATCAGGAAATATACACACGTGGAAAAAACTGTTGGTACCCTTTGGTTAAAGAAAAACTCACAATGGTCACAGAAATAACTTGAATCTGACATAAATAAAATTTCTATGAAATTTAACCAATGAAAGTCAGACATTGCTTTTCAACCATGCTTCAAAAGAATTATTTAAAAAAATAAACTCATGAAACAGGCCTCGACAAAAATGATGGTACCCTTAACTTAATATTTTGTTGCACAACCTTTTGAGGCAATCACTGCAATCAAACGATTCCTGTAACTGTCAATGAGACTTCTGAACCTCTCAGCAGGTATTTTGGCCCACTCCTCATGAGCAAACTGCTCCAGTTGTCTCAGGTTTGAAGGGTGCCTTTTCCAGACGGCATGTTTCGGCTCCTTCCAAAGATGCTCAATAGGATTTAGGTCAGGGCTCATAGAAGGCCACTTTAGAATAGTCCAATGTTTTCCTCTTAGCCATTCTTGGGTGTTTTTAGCTGTGTGTTTTGGGTCATTGTCCTGTTGCAAGACCATGACCTGCAACTGAGACCAAGCTTTCTGACACTGGCCAGCACATTTCTCTCTAGAATCCCTTGATAGTCTTGAGATTTCATTGTACCCTGCACAGATTCAAGACACCCTGTGCCAGATGCAGCAAAGCAGCTCCAGAACATAACAGACATGTTTCACAGTAGGGACAGGGTTCTTTTCTTGATATGCTTCATTTTTCCATCTGTGAACATAGAGTTGATGTGCCTTGGCAAAAAGTTCAATTTTTGTCTCATCTGTCCATAGGACATTCTCCCAGAAGCTTTGTGGCTTGTCAACATGTAGTTTGGCAAATTCCAGTCTGGCTTTTTTATGATTTGTTTCCAACAATGGTGTCCTCCTTGGTCGTCTCCCATTAAGTCCACTTTGGCTCAAACAACGACGGATGGTGCGATCTGACACTGATGATCCTTGAGCTTGAAGTTCACCTTTAATCTCTTTAGAAGTTTTTCTGGGCTCTTTTGTTACCATTCGTATTATCCGTCTCTTTGATTTGTCATCAATTTTCCTCCTGCGGCCACATCCAGGGAGATTGGCTATAGTCCCATGGATCTTAAATTTCTGAATAATATGTACAACTGTAGTCACAGGAACATCAAGCTGCTTGGAGATTGTCTTATAGCCTTTACCTTTAACATGCTTGTCTATATTTTTCTTTCTAATCTCCTGAGACAACTCTTTCCTTTGCTTCCTCTGGTCCATGTTGAGTGTGGTACACACCATATCACCAAACAGCACAGTGACTACCTGTAGCCCTATATATAAACCCACTGACTGATTACAAGATTGTAGACACCTGTGATGCTAATTAGTAGACACACCTTGGATTAACATGTCCCTTTGGTGACATTATTTTCAGTCTTTTCTAGGGGTACCATCATTTTTGTCCAGGCCTGATTCATGAGTTTTTTTTAAATAATTCTCTTGAAGCATGGTTGAAAAGCAATCTCTCACTTTCATTGGTTAAATTTCATAGAACTTTTATCTATTATTACTTTTGTCAGATTCAAGTTATTTCAGTGACCATTGTGAGTTTTTCTTTCATTAACAGAAGGGTACCACCAATTTTGTCCACGTTGTGTAACTGTTCACATCAATTCATATTAAATAGGACTGGGAAAAATGTTGGTTTCATTATCTTCATCAAGGACAATGTAAGTTACAAAGCAACAATCTCCTGCTGACCTCTACTATCCAATTTCAGTGTGTGATATACACCTATCAGGCATAACAATGTGATCACAGATCGTTGAGGTAAATAAAATTCTCTCTTCCTCGGGGCACCTGGGATACATGAGGCATCAAATTAATGTTTTGTTGCCTTACGTAGCTGTTGTGGGGTGTTCCTGGTCTGTCTTTGTCAGTAGCCAGTATCTCAAGTGGTCTGAGGGGACCGTGCAGTTTGTTGTGCACGGGGCCACAGACCTGTCGTGCTGCCAATGCTAAGCCCTGTCCACTGCTGTAGGTGGCAACAATGGACGCATGAGGGTCATAACTTGACCAAGAAGCAAGAAGGTGGCCTGGTCTGATAAATCACATCTCTTTTATGTCACCTGATGTGTTGTGTGTCAATTACCTGAAAAAAAACACTGAAATGTACTAAGATGGTCCGTTTTACTTTTTACATTTTTGAGAGCCTTACTGATATATATATTTTTTAACTTTATCCAAATGCACCTGGCCTTCCAGCTCCTCCTGGTTAACATCTTGTGCTGTAATGACTTCCAGATCAATCTTCTTCATTACTGCAAGTGCATCTCCACAAAGTATGCACACTGGCTTGCCTTATCTACGCAAAGAAATAACCAGCCACCTATTTTTCCTGGAAAGTCTCATTCTGCATCTTTCTTGTTTTCTCTACACTTGCCCTAATGCGTTTCCTTATCAGACCTGTCCTACACAGATGACCAACATGACCTTGCACCATACGCCCCATGTGCAATGGACAAGAACACTGACTTTGGCATTAAAAGCCTTTCACTGACCTGTTTCAACAAATGATCTATTTATTTCATTTCTGATTTTATTTTCGTTTTTGTTTCTGTAAATTACAATGAAGATCTGATAAAATGGTCTTGTGGACCACGGCCCAAAAGACCGGACCTTCCCTAACCTATGCGATGCACTTGGGCAATGTTCTACTAGGAACATGGGCCCCTTCATCCATGTGGACATTACTTTGACATGTACCACCTACCTAAACAATGTTGCAGACCATGCACACCCTTGCACACTCATGGAACCGATATTTCCTGATGGCTGTGGCCTCTCTCACCAGGTAGAGTGCCCTGCCACAAAGCAAAAATGGTTCAGGAATGGTTCATGGAGGCCCCATCCTCGCAACTTACGGGACTGAAAGGATCTGCTGCCAACATTTTGGAGCCAGATACTATAGCACACTTCCACGAATTTAGTCAATACCTCAACTGGCCAGATGGCCAGAGCTGTTTTGGCAGCAAGCGTGGGACCAACACAACATTAATGTTAAATTAACACCATAATGTTATGCCTGATTGGTGTATGATAGTGAATGTGAAAGATCATCAGAAGATGACTGACTGGAGTTTCAAAAAGGGCTCAGATTTGGCTAAATTAATACTGGTATGTGTTCTGACATTCCTAAATTTATGAGACATCATGTGGGTATTTCCTGCAGTTTTCATGAGGTTGGTCTGTTCCAAACCCACACTTTCTCCTTCCGACACCCCTTTTAAACAGATACCAAAGAAGCAAAAAAAAAAAAAAAAAAAAAAAAGAGTTTGGGGAGGACTTAAATTTTGTGTCCCCTCCAGCACTCCTTGAACAAACAGCCACCAAATCACATTGCCTATTTTATTCTGTTCAGGCTGTTAAGTTTGGTTTAATTATATTTGAGGCCACAGCAATATTTGGCTGAATTATCATATTAGTATGTGTTATTTTGTGATTAACAGTTACTTCAGATAATTTGACGTTTATTTTACCAGGTTAAAATTAACTGATAACAGCCCAAGCGAAGAAAAAAAACAACTAAAATTTCAAGTTAAATAAATAAATGACAATAAAACACATTAAATTAGAGCACACATACATAGAAAAAGAGCAGTTAAAGTCAAACTTCTACATACTAGCAATATAGAGTGCTATTTGCAGCCTTCCTGATTTTTTTGTCACACTTGGTGAGCATATTGCAGGTTTAAAGTCTTTACAGAATGTCAAAATTTGGTTGATGATCTGAAATATTTGCGTGTGACAAAAATGACACTCGTCATTGAAGTACAAAGCCATTATTTATGACATGTCACATCCTTTTTATAAGGATAATATAAAAAGACATAGCATGGAAATTGATTTCAGAAGTAATGTTAGTGAATGGTTAGTCACTGAAACTACTCAAATTAATGCTTACAGTGTTTATCATGTGTTTTTCATCTATATAACTACAAAGTGATAATATCATACGTGATTTCTATTTCAGCGTTCTGTCGGTGTCGGCAGCCAGTGTATTTTGGAGGACGACAGAGACGCAGCGAAAGCTGTGATATCAACGCCAACGCAGTCAGTGTATTTTCAGGGGTTAGCTTTACATATTTTCATTGGTTACTGACTTACACGAGGAGCAAGGACGCCGGAAGATATCTTCACAACCCATTTTGGCAATGAACCTGCAAAAAGAAAGGACACAAAATAGGATTCAAACCTAAGACTGTAAAAGAGGGAGAGTGAAATAAATGGTGTCCTTCATGTGATTACTATGGTGACAGTCACAATAAAGCAAGTGGCTTTTGAAATACATGTGCTTCAATCTTTTTTGCATGTAGTAAAAGCACGTCGTTCTTCATGTGTGTGTAATTAATACTGACCTCTTGGGTCGATCTGGGCCAAGTAAGTGAGAATACAGTTGTTAGGGCCCTGGAATTGGATCAGGTATCCAGTCTGAACAGAAACAGCACGTACCACATCCTGTTTGGGAGGGTATTTCTGATACACACAGTTAAAAAGAAAATTAAGAATGATTGCTTCTATTAGTGCTTTTTATTCAGTTATTTATTCTTCAAAACAAAAACAGAAAAAGGTAATATATTACCCTACACAAAATACATCTAATTTCAAATATTAAAAGAAATGACTTAGGTGATATTTTAAGTTGTTTTACACACAGAATTCTGTTGCTGACATGACCCTGACTGATTATTCTAACCAGACTCCACATGGACTCACATGAGTATTTTTAACTGTGGGCACTTACGTCATGTTTGACTGAGTAGTTCATGATGATGTAATCTTTCCCTATCGGGAGCCACGACCGAAGTGTGACAACGTCACGGTTTCGAAGAGGTTTCGGACATTTCCCTGTTAAAAAGACAAAGTCAGTGCACAAGTTAATTAAATATGCACTTCATGTGGACTGCTGCTTCGAAAATCATTAGCAAAAGAAAAAATGCAAAATTTTAAAGGTCCCATATTATAAAAAAGTTGTTTTTTTTCTGATTTGTACATATATAAACTGGTCCCCTGATCAACTCCAGATCTGTACAAAGCTCTGAAGGACGTTCTATAGGCATCTGTGGCAAGGTCAAGGAAGTTCATGGAGTCAGCGGAGCTGCAGATCAGCTTGAAAACTATAAGATCCCCAGAAGGACAAGGGTTTCTCTAGAACTGTCAGGTTCGACCTACTGTTTCACCAAACCTTTTCCTTGCGCGCTACCAGCCATGTCTGAAAATAGTCATTGTTAGGGTGTTTAAATTATTATAGCATTATATTATAACAGAGGAAAAAAGGCAGGACAGAGGCAGACATAGTGAAGTACTTTGGTTAGTCTGACTGAGCCGACCCAGCCCTGGCTAGTAGAGGCCTGGGTCTTTAAAGCATGAGGGATGGCTTTGGGTGGCTGAGCTACTAAGTTCATGTCCTCAAGCCGTACAAGTCAACCCAGAGTTCGGCTGGACATTTGTCACAGTATGGGCAGAAGACTCTCCCAAGGCCAACGAAAACACTTCCCACGGAGACAACCCTGAGTGTGAGGGGCACGTAGGAGGCAAGGCAGGTGTTGACAGAGGGAGGTCTTTAGCATTTCAAGGTGCAGGCAGAGAAGGAGTCTGTTTTCAGGAGAGCTCACCTGAGCGACTTTTAGATGGCTGAAATTCAGGACCATAGATGGTTTGTGGCAAGACGTTTTGAATACACTGTTGTTGGACCTCTGACGGCTGTGTGAAATTGATGAAAAGTATAATATGGGACCTTTAAATGTACATATTGAAACAAGTACTGCACGTACATGAGTAGTAACCAACATCTGCGTTGACTGTAAGTCTTCCAATGTCAAAGGTCTCGATGACATTTGTGTCCCATTTCCTCCTGTATTCAATGTCGTGGAGAACATCATACGCGGTGTCTGCAGATACATCCTTACACACCATTCTACACTGAGAGACACAGGGAGAGGAAAAATTATTTTACCAGAAAACCAGGCTTTTACATATAGAGGAACCAAGTATAGTTTCGGGCTGCAGCAAACAATTATTTTAGTAATCGAGTATTCTATCGATCTGATAAGAAATATACTGCGCACACTGCGACTTTTTTTACGTCACTCTAATTTTATTGAAAAGCCTCCTTATCGTTCTTGTTCCGTTGAACATGCTCAAAATAATATTAAACAGATGCAGATTTAATTAAAGTGACTTTTACAATTTAACTAACTGAAATTCAGGCTTTAACAAACTCACTATAGCACTTTATTTTCCGTGGATGATTATTATTACTATCTTAAAAAAAACTTAGCTGAGTTGGGGAAACGTGATAGCTACCAGATTAGCGAACACATTGATTAAAGTTCTGAATCAGTCTTTACACAGAGCTATAAACAAAGTGCGTTAGTTACCAGACTTAATCATGAATCACACTGATTTCTGTTAATTACCGCTAATTACCGTTAGCCTTAACTTGCGGGTTCCGGTCCGATCTGTGGACTTTTAGCATAGACCAGATGTTTCCTTTGGGAGTGCTGCAGCAGCAGTATTGTACTATTATGATATGCTAAATCTATCTTACAGTAGACACATTGTAGTACGTTTTCTTTTCTGTTTAATGTTAAATTCTTTGCAATCAGCGCCTCACATCGGTCTTCAGTGACGTATCAGCAGCCGAAGCAGCGAGCGCGTTGCGCAACAGTAATGACGATCCGTGTGAAACACAGTGCGCTGCATAGTGGACCTAATTTAAACGAAGATTCGACACAAATAATTTTTGTCGAAGCTTTTTAGTAATCGAATTACTCGAATTATTCGAATAATCGTTTCAGCCCAAGTATAGTTTAAGGAGAACCGCACACTATAAATTTACAGACAGTAAATTCAATTTTAAAACATATTATAGTACCTGTATGAGACAAAAATTGAGCACATGTAATGGTTAGGACAAATGTCAATATGCATGTAAGACCATCAGCTTTGCCCCCTCATCCCATCATGAATCTAGAATTAATTTTTTCCCCATGAAAGTGATTACTGAGGTAGGACAGATTCTCATGTCAACTGAGAGGGTTGTTGTCCTCGCAATTCTCCCAACTCAAGGATGAAAATAAAAGAGCAAATTCAACGAGTGTGTATTTATAAAGCACCCACACTCAAAACATCATTGACTATGGAAGCATTACACCCAAGCAGCTTAGATTCTGTTCATCTCTACTCTTCCTCCAGACGTCTGGGTCTTTGATTCCAAATCAAATTCAAAATGTTCACGTCACCCTCTACAAGAATGCCCAGAGCATGATAGAATAGAAATAGAATAGAAACAGAAGATTCAAGATGGCTGCGCGTGGACACGAAGTGGCTCCTCTCTGTCCTAACTGAACGGTGTTTTCGTGTTTTTTGTGTGTGGAAACAGTGTATGTGTGTTATTCCTTGTCGCAACTTCATGCCTCAAGGCGCACTTATTCCCATGGGTTTCTGCTCGACATTCGTAGAATCACACTCACAAACATAAATCCAGCAAACGCGAAAAAGCTACACGACTGCGGTCTGCTCCAGAGGCCTGCACAACCCCCAACCCCCCACTCCTGCATCCAGAAACCACAGTGGAGGCCACAGGCAGAACATGAGGAAGCAGAAGAGGGGTAAGCGTGGAGGTGTCCGGACTAGACTAGTTGCCAGCCCACACGGGCCGGCTATCCCTACTATCACCCTGGTTAACATACGCACAATAAACTGGACTATATCTGTTTACTCTGGACATCTTCCAAGACCATGAGGGAGTACTGTGTCTTTGTGAAGACATGGCTCAACGACAGCATCCCAGACCGTGCCATTCAGCTAGCCCAGGTAACATGCTTCTGGGCAGACAGAGTGCTCGTCAAGGGGGGGGGACTAGTGGCGGGGGACTCTGTGTTTACATCAGTGATGCCTGGTGCCGTGACGCTCCCGTGGTCTGTAAACACTGCTCACCACTGGAGGAGTTGACGATCATTAAGTGCCGGCCATTCTATCTGCCAAGGAAATTCACTGCTATTTTGCTGGTAGCTATATGCATCCCTCCAACATCAGAGGTGGGGCACTTAACGAACTCCACCAGCACATCAGTGAACAGCAGACAGCCCACCCTAATGCCTTCCTCATCCTGGCTGGGGATTTTGACCATGCTAACCCCAACAGCGTGTTTCCACAACTCCATGGGCATGTCAACTTTCCCACAAGAGGTACCAATATTCTGGATGTTTATACCACACATAGAGGAGACTATAAAGCCCCCCCACCCCCCCACCTTGGGGCCTCAGACCACACTACTGTTACACACTACTGCTAATGCCTGCATAGCAGGACCTAACCGCTGGTTAAGGTCACAAAACCAGCCAAGAAGATGATCCGTGTGTAGCCAGAGGCACTCCAGGACTGTTTTTCCACCTCCGACTGGAGCATGTTCAGACAGGCAGCCACCTACAACACCACCACAGACCTCTAGGTGTACGCTGAAATCGTCACTGCCTACATGAGGAAGCGCTTGGATGATGTCATAGTCTCAAGAACCATCTCCATTCGGGCCAATCAGAAACCATGGCTGACAGGGAAAGTCCACAGGCTCCTGAGGGCTCAGAACACTACCTTCAGAGCTGGGGACGGGGAGGGCCTAAGGACAGCCAGGGCCAACTTGTCACGGAGCATCAAAGAGGCCAACAGACAGTATTCCAGGAGATGTCTGTGTAGGTTCTCAATCATCCAGGTCATACTTATCCGCGATTAGATCTCTGTGTGCAACTGGACTTGTTAAACTTTTCTTCCTCCGATTTCTCCCTGCTCGCTAACAGGCTCATAATTGTAGGGCTGCGGCCTGTCATACCTGCCATTTAAGGTTTCTTCTGGGTCCGAAGTAGCACTACATTGTTTTTTCTATGGTAAAAATTGATCGGTCTCCCTTTCGTTACATCACTTGCAGTCAAGTGTCTTTTTCAAATGCGGAAGTAAAATTTCATCACAGAGATGCGTCCAAAAGCCTTTACACATCATGTATAAATATAATTTTAAGAGAAATATATTCCTACGTTATATACACACACATGTACATAAAGACTCATACACACACTCACTCACACACAAGTTCATACTAACTACACACAATTTCATCTGCACTGCAGTTCTAAAAGTTTTCATGTCATTTGTTTGACTTATAGGGTTGGTCATATTTATACAAAAAGCACCACTGAAAACCCCACCCCAACTCTAAATATACTTGTGTGCACTTTACACTTAAGTTTGTAGAGCTGTCATTGGAAAACATACCTGGCCTATATAAACAGGAACGTATTGGTAAAGTGTACACCTTTTTGCCAGTTGACTTCAGCACACATTAGAAATAACCTGAGGAATGAAAAGCAAATTAGCCTGATTTACTTCCTGACTAGCCTGTTTAAGTCATGCACAGGAGGGAAAACTGGCAAAGAAGCCCTATGAAGTTCTGCCCCCACAAAACACACACTGAAGTTTGCACACATCACATTACGTAAAGTAAACACCTGGTGGCTCACTCAGACTCCTCTGTCCCGGATATTCTAGCAGTACTTTCATAAGACTTTTTTTTTTTTTTTTTTTTTTTTACAGGGGGAGCCGTGTGTGTGTCAGCTGAGATGCTGCATCAAGATCATGTATGGAAGTTCTCAGCAAAGAAGCTAAATCAGTTTATGAGAAGCTTCAGGAGACTGAGTGGGTCAGCCATTAATTTGCCTGCTTGTGGGGTGTCACCATCTGCCTATAGCTTCACATTCTTTATGTATTAATTTGTCCATCCATAATAACAACGCACCGACATTACGCTGTTTAAACAGACGTTCTGACATTAAAGTTGTCCTGATACAGTTTTAATTTGGTCCCTGTTTTTGATCACCTATCAAATTACACTCTCTCTCACTCACACAGACACACACACAGACAACATACATGTTTTTATTTTCAACACAACCTTAGATGAAATTTAGGGAAAGGTGAAGCAAGTTGAGGTATAATGTCTGCAATTGATCCTAAGTGCTTTTACTTATTCCATTTGTAAATTATTATTCCACAATAAATAATTGTGAACAACTACATCTACAGCCCTACCACTAATGCACACAAAGCCCCTAAAACAGGATTATAGTTATATTTATCCACTGCGGGTTTTATGATAATTTCAGGAATTTTGTCTAAATGAGTTTAGTCATTTATTTAATTTCTTTAAAAAAAATAAAAAAATTCTGTCATCTCAGTTCTTTAGGTCTGGCAAGCTCAGGCAGAACAAATATGTCCAACTTTTTTTTTAGTTTCATGTCCTACTATAAGGAAATCAGTGCTTAATATTTATATATTGTATCTGACTGTTGCTATCCTTCATTCTCGGTACATACATTGTATTCTACAATTAAACATATGGTTCGTCTCACCTTAATTTTGTGGACGGAATTGTCTACTTCCTGGCTCCACACCGTGATGCCCCGCTTATTGTAAGTGTCGATCCAGCCATCCTCACCGAGACACTCTGCCTTGAAGCTGGCAAACGCCTGGTCGTCCGGAATAGTCACAGTCTGCTGTCCAGACATGGCCGGTAATCGAGGACACAGAGGGGCTACTTAGCGGGCCCTGTAGGGCCCAAAGAAAGAAGGATAAACCTCAGAAATACGTCAGAAGATCTGGTCGCTCTTGCGCTTCTCTCCTTAGTGATACTTGCCTAATTCAATTGGCTGCTAGTAGGAAGTTTTTCGTAGGCTGTGTTTTATGATGGACAACGGGTGCGTGTAGACGTGTGCACGAACAGGGCGGCGCAACAGCTGCAATCCTGTTAGAAACTAACCACGTCGTGAGAGCCGCACAGATACAACAAATGCGTGAGAAACACAAATGGTTCAAACGTGCCTGTTACCGAGGTTAAGGTAGTGTCGGATGCTCTTCGCGTCAGCATACATTTATATTTCCGGCTGCTTCTGGCTCTTTCAACTCTTGCTTTCGTCAACGCGGCCCTACTTTCTTTCGCGGGGTCACATGGATGTAGCAGCACTCTCTCGCGGCTGTAGCAGATGTTATGAGATGCGAGGAAAAATGCCGGGAAGAGGGGGAGGCTGACGGGCAGAGTCGGAAATCACGCTTGGCAGTAGGCGACGCTGCGGCTCATGTGGAAAAACCTCCATGTGATGCATTTAGGTGCGCTTCGTAAAACTGCCTTCAAGGTTGCGCGTAAATCAACCCGCCTTTGAGGTATAGTAAAACGCCAACGAACTATAGATAGTAATGTTTTTTATTTAATCCAAACCGATAGGACGGAAACCTTCTTTCAGCAATCAAAACTAAATTTTACAACCTTTCCCAATAGCTGTAGGATCTCAGCTTTTTAAGGCTAAGCAGGGGGTCATCGACCTACATACACATACACACACACACACACACACACACACACACACACATACAGTATCTATCTATCTATCTATCTATCTATCTATCTATCTATCTATCTATCTATCTATCTATCTATCTATCTATCTATCTATCATCATGGCATGCTGCATGAGAGATCCTTTGCTGGATGCTGAACTGAGCCAAAACATAAAATCCTCACTGCTCAAATATCATCATTGCAAGAGAAGAGAGATAATGCTATGGATGATTTTTCTCCACTTTCTAATTCTGTTGCCCATCAGCGGACACTTTATTAATACGCGGGTCGCTGCTGAGGTGATGCAGAGTGACAATACTCAATCCAAAAAATCCACAGTTCGCTTTTCTTATCTACTATTTGTGCAGCTCATAACTATTGACATCTTTCAGTGTTTGGGTGAGATTAAATCTGAAACAGACTCTGCAGATCAAACAACTTCTTCTTGTTTCTGCGCTTCAGTACGACACGGAAGACATTTGTCTACTACTTAGTAGGTCTGGTATTAAAACATTGACTTAATTTCATCAAACCTTTATGGTCTGCCTTCAGGTGACAGAAGAGAGAGAGTGTGTGTGTTTGTGTGTGTGTGTGTGTAAACTGCATAGAGCATGTGTGTGCCTGTAAACATGAATTCCTATGTATTCTCTATTTGCAGATTTTACTGTATAGTAGTAGTATTTCTTAAATATCTATTATCCTTTTTCAAAAAATTATACTTCTTTTAATTTTTAAAGCATATCTATACAAATATCTTAAAGTTGATGTTTTATATTGTAGGTGCATGTTTAGAACCAGCAACCCTGCAGGACTGGAGGGCTACATCATAAACTACATGCTTTTGCAGATCTGATTTAACTTCTACCTTTCATCAAAACACTCTTCCAGTCGGGTAATGCCAGTGCATGGCTCCAGGGAGAAGGGAGCTATTTGGAAAAGAAAAGAAGCATTATATAATGACCATTAACCAATGTTTTTTTTTTTTTCCTTTCCAGAGTAATGGAAAGCCTTAATCTTCAATGATATCATGTCACATTTCAGGTGCTGCTGAGAGTCTAACTGTCAGGGTCCGGCTTGCCGGCCTGCTGGGACATTACAGGACTTGCCCTACAGAGGGCGCAGGCCCTCAGGATCCAGCAGGGACCACGCACCTGCGGCTGATCAGCTCATCAGCAGTCAAATAAGAGGAGACTGCCAGCTGGTCCCGTTTGCTGGATCATTGCGTGTGTGCCTGTTTGACGGTTTGTCTCTCTGACTCTTTGACTCTTTTTGCCTTTTTGCCTTTTTGCCTTTTTGCCTTATTGACCTTGTTGGACTCTGTGTGTGTGCCGTTTGCCACTGTGGGTTTTTGTGTTCCGGTTTTGGCTACAGAGTTTCAGTTTATTTTCTCGGTCCTCTCGCGTACACCCAATAAAGGGGGTTTTCGTTCTTGAACTGGCCTTGCGTCCTGCATTTGGGTCCTCAACACACACCCAAACCGTAACACTAACAAAACAAAAGAGTTAATGCTACATCACATTTACAGCATATCTCTTAACATCTCCATGCAAGGCTGCTTACAACAACGTGAGCTCAAGCCAGAGACATTCTGACATTCTATTCCAGATGATGCGTACAGGATGGAGGCCTGCAGATAGACGACAGTTGATGGAACAACAACCTATGAAGTATTGCAGCAGACCACAGTTAACTGATGGGACTACAACCTATAATCTAAGCTATAGTCACCACCAAAAGCTCTGCTAAATAGTGTATTTCCCCACATAGTGTGATGTGAGTAGCCATCAGCTAAGGGAGAACTACAATAAATGAACACATTCAAAAGTTTTTGCTCATCTCACACAATCAAACTGACTGTGGATCTTTGATGAGGTGTCATTGTGTTCCAGTTCCACTGTTGCATAGTAGAGCTGCAAATATATCACTAAACCAGCTCAGCTGCCCCTTAGACTGAGCCGAGCTGGTTTGGGGGCAGACACAAATTCACCACAAGAATGTCAATAAAATCCAAATCTGCTGCAAGAAAAATGAGCCTTAAGACACAGATGAATATTATTTTTGTCCAGTTTTCCCATTATATGACCCGATTGCATACCATGTGCGTGAAAATGACATTGCATAGCATTGCATTAAACATCTGTGAAGTTGTGCACTATTATTTGTCATTATCAACAGAGAAGAAGTGGATTTGGAGAGGTCTAGCAATCTTCACTGTGATGCCTGCTTGCTTGTGATGCTGAAATGGGTAAAAGTATCTGGACTAAGTATGATGGCTACCTGGAGACGAAGCCCATGTGGGATGCCTTCCCAAATTAGAGAGTAGAGATGCTGGACCTGGTAATGAGCTTGGGAGAGGGATGGTGGATTTGTACAGGTCCAACCCTCTTCAATATCATACCACTGGCGTAGGGGAGGGGTAGCAAGCGACACAGTCCTTCTTACACACGCACACTTATTCTTTTTCTGCACGTCTTATTTTCTCTTCGCGCCCAATTCCCTGTCCTGCATGCAGTGCATTGTGCTAGATTGTGAAGAGGAAAATTTTAATGTTATGGTTAAAACCCTGAGTTGTCAAAGTTTCAATTCAATTCAATTTTATTTGTATAGTGCCTTCAACAATAAAAACTGTCTGTAGGTCAGGGGTGTCAAACCGATTCCACAAAGGGCTGTGTGGCTGCAGGTTTTTGTTCCAGCTGTGACTGCAACTCACTTCATTACAACGAGATCTCGCAGAAGTGAAAGAATTCACATACAATTGCGTGATATTAGAGGTCCAGCTCACTTCAATGTGATGACTGCCTCAATTAGAGTCATGGTCGGTTGGATAACAGACTCCAAAGACGTCTGGTGCCTTTATAAAAGTCTAGCCCATGTTAGTGCGATGCCTGACTATTGTGGAGCGATACTGGCTTGATCAATTGGCTCCATAGACAGCTGGTGCCTTGCTGAGCACCAGTCCACTTCAGTTTCACATCTGTCTGCATGAGAGTGATGCCAGGTTTTGTAATGAGCTCTGGAGTCATGTTTTGGAGTCTTGGAGGCCCAACCAACTTCAGTGCAATACCTGCCTGCATTACAGTGTGTCTGGCCTGGTTAACAGGCTCTGGAGATGGCAGATTGTTTGCTGGAGCTGAAGCCCACTTCAGTTTCACACCTGCCGACCTTAGAGTGACACTAGTGCGGTTAAGGGTAATGCTGGACCAGGTGATGGGCTATAGAGATGTCTGTTGGCTTTCCGGAGCTCCAGATTGCATTGATTTCATGGCTGTTTTCATTAGAGTGATGCTGGTAACAAGCTCCGGTTAAATTTGTTTTCTTTCTGCATTACAGTGTATCTAGCCCAGGTAGTACTGTCAAACTGACAACTGTCAAAGCTGGGAAGAGCAGAGCACCTCAGACAGCAATAGAAGAGGTGGAACTGAGAAGGACCCAATTCTACAGCAATCCCTACAGCTTTGTTGACCGAGAAAAGGGTTGGAGCCTCAAAAAGCCCATAAAAGATCTGCACTAGGGCTCTAAAAGAAACACCCCTTGAGCCTTTACCTGATCTGGGTGATCCCTCAAGTACATTTTGTCTTTTAAAAGATTTACTTTTTTCCCTTTAATCCAAATTTCATTATGATTTATTTAGTTTAATTACATTAAATTTCACTGTCATCACATTTATATGTTTTTCATGTAATTGCACTCATTTACTGTATATATTTCGATTATGAGAATCATATTTTTCTAACTTCTAATTTTCAGGTCAGACCTTTGGCCAGCAGACACGCTCATAAAAAAGAGGAATATACCCTATATAGGCAACAATGTATTTACAAATCTTGCCATTTTCATCTGTGGGTCATCACAGCTTGTCCTAAATGTCTATGCACATACAAAGAGTGTTCACTAGAGGGCAGGGTACAATCAGCTACAACAACGTCCTTTTTATCTATGGCAGACGCTCAAAAGACCTTACAGTACTGTTTAATTTAAAAAATAATCATCATCCGCTATCTAAAGTAGTTGTTTTTTAATAAAGTTTAAATTTATTTAATTAAAAATGTATATATTATATAAAAATATTTTTGCATTTCATTTTGCAATATATAGGCTCCAGCAGACCCCTACAACCCAAAAAGTTGGATAACGCAGGTATAGAAAATGGATGGACGGATGGATTTTGCAATATGTAAAAAAAAAATCAAATTATTCATAATTATTTTCATATTATGCTATAACGATTCATGTACACATGAATTTATACGGAACATATATAGTTTACATTATATATATGTATAGATATATATCTATATATATATATCTATATATATATATATAGATATATATATATAAATTTTTTTAAATGTCATTCATTCAATTCATTTCTCTGTCAGCCATAAGAAGTTTTTTTTCTTTCCTTTTCCGCTCTTTCTCATGATAAATTCTAACTAATAAATTGTAAAAAAAAAGAAACAATGCGTTCTGGAACACATTATCATGTATTATTATTATTATTATTATTATTATTATTATTAGTAGTAGTAGTAGTAGTAGTAGTAGTAGTACTAGAATTGTAACCCTCAAGATTATCTTTTGTAATCAGTATTCGTAATCGAAATGTCTGATGTCAGACAGACACCTTCAAGACAACGCAGTGATTAATTTCGCTGTTAATGAAATAAAATCTTCTTGGTCCAAGTTTAGCCGGACGGTGATCATTTTCTTACCAGAATTTCCCTTTTTCACTTTTTGTCCGTCAACAGCTCCAAATATAAATAATAGGCTATTATATTTTAGTAGCATCGTATCTGCAAATGATGTAGATACGATGTAAATGCAGATAAGAGTAAAAGCATAGCAACACTTTTCAAAACATGTCAACAATACCATTAAATGGCCAAAATCTTGTGAAACCCTTTTATGTATTGAAACCTTATGAGTTGATTTTTTTTAAATTACACAAATGATTAGTTGTGCGTTAGAGTAAATTAAATGGGTCACAGGCTAGCAGAAGCTGAATGAGTAAACCACTTTAAGAATGTTGATTGTTATGTATATATAATCTGGCTTGTCTTCATTTTGCTATTTCTTTGCGCTTTTATCACATCTGATGTCTCTCTTGGAATCGATAATTGGTGTTCCCAACTCATTACAGAGTTCATCTGCAAGGTCAGTCTGGTGTCATGCAGATCAAATTAATTGCCAATTACTTTAATTGCATATGTGATTGATGAGGTTTTTTAAATCCTTTTTTACATGTTACGTGAATATAGAAGATATGCTTTTTTATTATTTAAATTTACATCCGGTGGGTGTTTTGTTTCTGTTGTGTTTTTTTTGTCTTATTTCTTACTTGTTGTTGTTTGGGGATGTGTCGGGGGGAGAGTTGTTCTACAAGGGAAAATTGTAATTTTCTTTCCATATTAAAACCAAAGGAAAATATCATTTCGAATTTTGGATTAACTAGTGAGAGAAACGTAATAATTTTAAACATTTCGACAATCATTAACTTTCTAGTAATCAAATAAAAATATGTAAACCTTGAGTGGCAGGTGGCAGAGACTGAGAAGCAGCTGTCAAATGAATAATCTGGTATCGTGATCAAAGGCGCAGAGTGCGCTCCTCGTCACCTCTGCGCCTGAAAGACAGCGTTTCAATTAGTGGAACGCAAAGCGATTGTTTGATTTGGTTGATGTTGTTGTCCTTTCTCCCCCTCCCGAATGCAACACTGACTTCCTTAAACACCATCAAAGTCTGGCGCATTATCAGACCGCGATGAGTTCATGTGAAAGTCGCACCAAACTTTTTCTGGCACTTGCTCCTCGCAAATGTCGCGATGTGCGCATGTGCAAAGGTATACTGACTGACAATGCTGGAGAGATAGCGCGTTCGGATTGAGAAAGTCAGTGAAAAGGAGCTAAGAAAAAAATAAAAGAGGACAAATATACGAGAAAAAAAAATCCAAACTATCCGACGCTGAGACACTGGCATCATGAGATCCAAAGGCAGGGCACGGAAACTGGCCATGAGTAGGTGCATGATCCCTTCTTTTTTCCCTTTTGAATTTCCGACTGTTACTGTTATTACCGCGTGTATTAACGCTTTCTGCACCGATGTCATTTTTACAAAAAAAAAAAAAAAAAAAGACATTCTCTTGGTCACCTTTCAAGACTAACAACAATGCCGACCCGACGTGGTCTTGATGGGTGGGGGGTGGGGGGGTGCAACCGCTGTCACAAAAAGCTGTTTTTTTTAAATTACTTTTTAAGTTCATTGAGTGGGTGAACTTTGTCTGCCGGATAGTGGACGCTATAGTAGACTGGGACGGGGTTCGCAAACCGTACGGCTCGGCTGTGCTGCGCGGCTGTTGCCGTTGTTGTCGGTCACTTAAGTGTGTGAGAAGCAATTTTGAAAAGTCAGCCTGATGGAGCAAGTCAGAGGGAATTAGGGTTAAGACAGGCGCTTGTGACTGTTTGGTGGCAGTTTTTAATCGGCTACGGCTGTAATCAAACTTTGATGTAGCAGTGTCTTGATTTAAATAAAGTGTTGAGGGGTTCAGTTTCAGCAGAATTAAGTTTAACTTAAAAAAAAAACCTCACTAAAATCACTAAATTCAAACAGTCCGTTCACCGGAAGACTTTAATCAAGGAAATTATCGATTTGATTCTTCACGCGGTTCCGGTAATAGCATAATAATGTATAATGTAAATGCATAATTATGTATGTAATAAGTATCATTAAACAATTATTGTCAAGAGTAGTTTAATTAGTATTGGCCTTAAAATGTTCCCTTATTTTTTATTACTATCAAATGTAAAATAGATTTTAAAAAGTCTGCAAATTTAATATTTGTGGATTAGAGATGAAGAAATGTTAAACTAAAATATTCAGGACCAAATTTATTTTTTACAGGTTATGTCTTCTTTAGGGTGACAGACAGATCCAGTGAAATAAAAGAATGAAGTTGGCGTGTAAGCAAAATGTAAGATAAAAGTTCAAGTCAACCTTCCTAATCCCTTTTCATTATTATAATAATTTATTTAGTTTCGTTTCACATAGAATTTCCTAATATGAAGTGTATGAATATGATCATTTTGCATATGGAGTTTTAGAAATATAACATTAAAAAATGCATACACAGTCAATAAATAAACTTTGATGGTCCTTACCTTTGATTTATCTTTCTTTCTGACTTTTCATCTTTGCATATTGGCCACGCAGAGAGAGAGAAAAAAAAAAGTTGCGACCAAATTTACTGCATGCATGCAGTCCGATGACCTCGCTCAGAGAATATGGTCAAATAAATCATCTGACTACAACATTTACATGGCAAAGATTTTTTGTGACTTAAAATACAATAGTGACAAGTATGTTTTATCTGGCCCCATACACGTCTGCATATTGTCAACACTGAATATTTAAATTCCTCACACCACACAGTCAGTCTCCCCCTTGTCTCGTCCAGTGGACACAATGTGAACATGTTTGGATCTCCTTTGAAGTAAAATATGATGAAAGTTAACATGATGGAGAAGTTGTAAGTGGAAGAGTATTACTGGTGGTGCAATACGGTCACCACCAGTAATATGATGCCCCACAAAACCATGCCTATACTTCCCAAGTAGCTACAGTAAGAGCTGCATGGATTATGGTCTGCAGGAAGGTACAAACTGACATAGAATGACTTCATTTTGCATATTTGTTTGTTTTATTAAAACCTTATTTAATGTAAATATCCATCTTATTAACAGTTGGACATTCAAATCCCCAGCACACCCAGTTTTGTATTTCACTATTATACTTGACATTTACAGTGTTTTGTTATTAATGCAATTGTTATTAAAATGTGTGGTGTCAGATGCATCTATAACAAGGATGGGGGTGGGGATTGTGCGCACCAGTGCTTCATGTTTTTTTGACAGGGATCATTGGAATGGTTATTAGATTACCCCATTTACAAGTTGAGTGGTAAAACGTTCTGTCTTATGAAAAGAGAAAAGATTAAATTCAACAGAGCTCACAATAGCACTTCTAAAGACCCGCATAAATGTGCCATATCATCTGAGGAAATTAAGTGAGGCCAGTGACAGGCTCTCTTGCCTTTTCTTTAACCTTTATTTAAACTCAACCACTATCAGTTATCACACAGGATGACAGACTGTATGGAAATAAAATTAAAATTAAAACATGCTAATAAAATAAAATTGTACATATTGTGGGACAAAAATATTTTAATAATCTCTTAAATGGAGAAAATATTAAATTAGATTAATGTTTATTCTGATTTAGACAAAAATATTCCAACCTTTGTGATATCTTGAAAAAAGGTTTATCCTGTCAGTGTTAGTTGAACATGAAAATCTTTGCATTTTGAAGCATGTAAGAAAGTGGTAACCTGGGTGAATGTGTGTGTGTTTGCATGTCATGTGTTTGCATGTCTAAAATACTTATTCTATTAACAAACTTGAACTAAACTTTCAAGTGGGAAGAAATGGGTTTAGGTTATTCTAAGGGTTAGAGTTACGAGCTTTGTTGGGATGGCTATGATTAGGGTAACATCCTTGGTTATATGTGGTTTGAATCAGGCTTCTCTAAACTATCAACGTGTCAATCTATATGATTTGGCACATAGAAATAATAGTTTGTCTTCCAGGGCTGTCAAACATGGAGTTGACAAAAACCCTTTTTTAATGATTACTGTACGACATGCTAGATAGATGCATCTCAAGAATCGAATAGTCAAAAAATGTGCCTTTTTGATGAGACCATGATGATTTTGAGGCTGTTTTTTTCTTTTTTCAAATAACCACTCTTACCCCAAGTTTTCAAATTTTTTATTTTTTTATGTCATCAGGTTTGATACAAATGACCATAAACCGCAATCCAACCCCTTATACTTATATACTTATATACTTATACAACTCCTAGAAATGCTAGAGGTGGGTGTCAAAAATCATAAAGCGGAGTCACCTTTCTCATAATTATACTGAACAAAAATATAAATGCAACTCTGTAGTTTTTGCTACCATTTTTCATTCATCAATAGAATAGAATCTGTTTATTTTTCCCACAATGGGGAAATTGCAGTGTTCCAGCAGGAGAATACATTAAGAAATAAATATTAGATAGACTTTAGAAAAATATATAAAAATAAGAATAAGAAATATGGCAAACCCTATATACACAAATAACATGTACCATGCTGTACATGAATTATGAACCCATATTGCACATAGACATTTATTGCACATGAGGTAGATTGTGTATAGTTAAGATGCTGCATTAAACAGTCTGATGGCTGTGGGGAGGAACAACTTGCGGTAGCGCTCCTTCCTGCACTGAGGATGCCTCAGTCTAGTGCTGAAGGAGCTGCCTAGGGCCTCCACAGTGTGGTGCAGAGGGTGGAGGAGTTGCTCCTGATGGATGTCAGCCTGTCCAGCATCCTTCTGTCTGCCGCCTCCTTGATGGAGTCCAGGCTGCAGCCCAGGACAGAGCCAGCTCTCTTAACCAGCTTGTTAAGTCTCTTCCTGTCCCAGTCTGTGCTGCTTCCCCCCCAACACATGATAGCATAAAACACTGCTGAGGCCGCTACAGTGTCATAGAATGTCCTGAGAAGAGCCCTGCTCACGCCAAAGGACCTCAGTTTCCTCAGCAGGTGCAGGCGACTTTGGCCCTTCTTGTACAGTGCATCGGTGTTGTGGGACCAGTCCAGTTTCTTGTTGAGGTGAACACCCAGGTATTTGAAAGAGTCCACCACCTCAATGTCTGAACCCTGAACCGGTGTGTGGGGTGTGGATGTCCTGCTGAAGCTTTTGTTTTACTGGTGTTAAGGAGAAGGTGGTTTTCCTCATACCATTCCACCAAGTCAGCGAACTTCTGGAGATGGCACAAGCTGAACTCAAAGATCTAAAACATTTTCTATATACTCAAAGGCCAATTTCTCTCAAATATTGTTCACAAATCTGTCCAAATCTGTGTAAGTGAGTGCTTCTACTTTGCCGAGATAATCCATCCCACCTCACAGGAGTGTCATATCAAGGTGCATGAATATTGCACAGGTGTGCCTTAGACTGGCCACTTTAAAATGTGCAGTTTTACTTTATTACAGACTTACACTTAGACAACTCTATTGTCATTCAGTATACAGCAGGTCTAGAAAGAATGACATTTTGTTGCAAATAGCTCAACACAGCACAGAATGAAGACTTGGGGTTGCAGAAAAATACTTGGAATTTTTTAACAGTAAAACATTTATAAAACAGTAAAACAATTCTAAAAATAATAAAGTGATTCTTTGACAAAAATGTCAAAGCATGTGTGCTAACTGGATCATGTCTGTTCTCTTCACTGTTATGAAGATCATCACCAGGTTAACTCTACTATGGTAGAGTGGTTTCCTCTGTAGTATGCACTGGGACATCATGTCTCCAGAAATACTACACCCAATATATATTTTTAACTTTGTTAAAAGAAACATGTTTTAACCCCCAATACACAATTTGTTTGTGTAGTGCTTCATGGTACTTTTGTGGAACCTTTCCAGTAAAAGGTAATGACCTCAGAGAGGGAGGTCCCATAAAAGCCTCCAGTGTCTTGCAGTCTTCTTTGGTCCAGAATTGTGCCAAAGCTGAAGTCAAAATGAACAGCCTTTTCCTAATCTTAGCATATCTTTATTGATTAAAATTGCATTTTTTTCCTGTGTGAATTTGGAAAAAGCATGTATGTATAACTCTTTAATTGTGGTCATGTGAGTTTTCAGCAGAACACAAACAGCACTGCACAGAGTTTAGAGGGTAGCTGTGAATGGAGCCAATTTCTCATCAAAAAATTACTTCAAGATGAATGATATTAGCTGAGCTGAAAAATGTAGCTAGGCGTCAGACTGATTTGTGTGTCAATACTATATCCAAAGAGTTATAGCGTTAACGGATGGCTGATGGTTGCAGTTCTCTCAAGCCAATAATAAAATGGTGTAAAGTTGCACCTATTATAAAGATGATAAAGCATGATATGAAAAAAAAATTGTCTGCTAATTAATTTAATGAACTAAAATTTTGTGTGTATAACATTCTCTTTTGATATTATTTGGAGCTTGTATTATCGGCCCTTTATGCAGGAATCATATGATTTAAATTGAGTTTTCAAGCAGTGGTCATTATTTAAGGTTATTACCACATTTGGCAGTACATGTGTAGGGAATGCTACCATTTATGGATACTGTTCTAAACACTTGACATGTGATTGTTATGATGAAAACCTAAGTAAAATTTTGAAAAAAAAAAAAAAAAGAATTTTTCCACCTTGCATAATCTATACAAAGTAGTCTTTTAGTAGCCGGAGGACCTCAGAACATTTATGTTTTTAGAAGCAGGCTCACGACCCACATTTTTTAATTTAGCTTTTACTTAGTATTTATTGATTTTATTCTATTTTATTCTTATTTATTCTATTGTTGTAATTTAATTATTTCATTATTTTATCTCATATTTACAGAGTGAGCTCTCTGCACTGGGGGCTGTGATCGGCTGTGGCCGCTGTGGCTCTGTCCCGAGGGCTCCTGTGGCCTGGTTGGGTGGTTCTCTGCCCTCCTCTCCGCTGTGAGCCCCGGGTCAGGGTCCTGTAGCTGTGGTCTGTGAGCGCCTACCGGTGCAGACAGCTCCCTGTGATAGTGTCTCGTCACCTGGATCATCCGTACCCAGACTCACATTAGACTGTGTATGACTGTTTGTGTGCTTACAATGGTGTGGATGAGGATTTGTGTGTAAGCATGTGTCTATGTGTGTGTTTATGTGTGTGTGTGTTTGTGTGTGTGCGTGTGTGTTGGGGGGGTTGTCACTATTTTTAATTATTGTTTTATCTATGTAAAGCACTTTGTGCTACGATTCGTATAAAAAGTGCTCAACAAATAAAGTTGGATTATTATTATTATTTTGAAAAAGGGGCAAGATGCAGAGTTTATCATGTGTATCTGCAGAGCATTCTATGTTATGTAATCCCAAACG
This sequence comes from Pao palembangensis, assembly GCA_015343265.1. Classification (NCBI taxonomy): domain Eukaryota; kingdom Metazoa; phylum Chordata; class Actinopteri; order Tetraodontiformes; family Tetraodontidae; genus Pao; species Pao palembangensis. The sequence continues at coordinate 3,547,367 of CM027091.1, read as the reverse complement.
TATCATATTTCATCTCAAAATGAGAATATTAACATAATAAGTATTCCATTAAAAATATTTGTATTTACCAGTGCAAGCCTCTTCCTCTCGAAGAATGAACAAGGTTAAAGAGTGAAGCAGGGGCCGGCATTGGTGCTGTACCATATTTAAGAGATTTGGACTGATAGGAGTTAACTCACATGTACCACGATGCCAAAGCTGGTTCAATTAAATAACAAGAACAAGTGATTCAGATAATTTTTAAAAGCAGTTTTAGTTTCTAATCACCCTCCACAACTCATCAAGTGTTCCCAGTCAGTTCGGCCATCAGGGTTCACTTTTCATGTCTGACTGAAGGAAACACATTGTCTTTGTCCTCCCAGATCTGTGTTGATGACTTCCCCTCATTGTGTATCTGGAATCACCGTGTGCACCTTTTGTGTGTGCACACAATCGTAGCTCATCTGTCAGTAGAGGAAAGAATGCAACTGTGTGCAAAGTAATGGAAGGCTGATTATCGCTCCTTACCTGTAAATGAACTGTAAGTGTCAGTGTGTGATGAGACTGAGGAAACAAGGAAACAATAGGACAGCAGAAGATTCCTTTCCCTGCTGCATTCCAGCAATCTTAAAGCCAGGGCCCCACACTTGGCGCTTTGATGAGCCGTCCTCATGGCTTCCTGAGATTGTCACTCCTCTACAAACATTACAAACATAAAACAACTACTGAGTAGAGCCAGGGAAGAGAAAGACCATGGCCCTCCTCAGGATGTCCTGTTTTGATGAGCATTAGCATCCTAAAAGCACCACAGAAATATTATTCTAACCAGCCAGTCCGCATAGTGTTGACACAACTACTCTATTCCACTATGTGACCCCCGGGGTCAAATGCACTACAGTGTGCCAGGAATCAGAGGAGCTTCACACTCAGTGTTCTGCCTGAGGAAATCAAGAGCACTAAATTATTCACTGAAATTATAGTTATTGCACTTTGGCCATGTAACCAGGTGGAATTGTTTATCTTTTTTATTTTATTTTATTTTGGAGCACAGCGATGCGATTGAAATTTGATAACAGCACACACATAATTTTTAATCAAATATATACGTATAACTGTGAGGCAATTTAATGTCTTTGAACTGGGGAAGGAAACTCACCCAGAGGCAAGTCACAGAAGCACTGGAAGAACATTGGAACTGCAGAGACAAAGAGCCCAAACCTAGAATTAGCCCAAACCTAGAAAACTTTGCTTATCTTACCAGCCACTTACCCTTTTTTTTTAAAAAAAAAAAGGAGAGTTGATTTTGTAAACAGGCTTTTTTCCAACTTTTGTATTGTGTTGCTGAAAGAAAGAAAGGAATAAAGAAAAAAGAAAGAAAGAAAAAGACCATTTGGAAAGTAATGTGAATTGTAATTAACTGCTGGTGTTGTTCAGCTGGTCTGACAGAGTTGTCTATTTTTTTTAAGCCAACTCTATATCCTTTCTTTGTCCTGTCTGCTGTTCACTCAGAAAGCATTGAAGCATTCTTACATGTTGTTCAGTTTATGCATGAAAGCCTTGGTTTGACAGGAGGGCACCATTTTTTTCACCTCAGTGTTCAAGGACCCAAAAAGGACACCTCTGTCTGGGCTGTCGCAGGACTGGGGCAGGAGGAAGTTTTACTGTTCAATGGATCAGTAAACAAGCTAATTGATTTTATCTCTGTTTCACACAGTGCACGTAAGCCTTATTGTCCTTACAGCATATTTTCGAGTTGTTTCAAGTTATTAATTTAAGATGAATAATAGAAAATTGGGGAGAAAAAGATTGGAAAGGAATGTGTACCATCACGATGACATCTTCAGTGTTTCATATCATCTTTTCACATCTGTCATTTGGCTTGTTTCTTGAGATTTTCAGGTCTTCTATGCATTCCCATCACTCCTTGCAGCAGGTCTACGTAAGCTTAAGCGGCACATAGAAGCTATTTGCCGATTTACAATTGAATATGTATTTAATTATTTGACAAAACACCAAAGCAGGCACACTGTGCATCCATCTGTATGCGCACGGTGGGAACTGGGATTGGTCTTTCACTGGTGATCAGCACACATTGAGACATGGCAGTAACCAGTCTGTTTCTGTCTATCTGACCATCAATTGCTGCCATTTGACAGTTCAATCTGCCTGTAGCTGCGCAGAGCAGCTGGCTGGCAGGAAAGGCCATTACTGAGAATGCAAGCAGCCAATCGCATCAGCAATCAATGGCAGAGGGCTGGAGTATGAAAGCTGAGACACAAGCAGAAAGAACTAGGATTGTGTGGGAGAAGGTCAACTGAAATATAGGTAAACGGAGAGAAGCAGGGAAGTATGAAAAGATAAGGTTAGAGGTCCTAGAACCAGAGGGAGTGACAAGATGTCAGACACCCCCCCACCCCCCCACACACACATGATACAGAACATTCACTCCAAATACAGCAAAATACAGCCTGTTGCACCAAAATACACAGGCACACCCAAATGTACAAGCTGAGTTTGAATCAGCGAATCAGCTGAATCTCATGGCTGTGCGAGCAAAATTGAAGAATAAATAGCTAAAATTTCAAGTGAACACAGATAGGACAAGCTGAGAAAACTAAAAATACAAAAATCTAATCTATAGGCACATAGCCAGAAGATCAAACACACAAAATACTAACAGAAGTAGGAAGATCATATATGAAACATGTATGATTCCCATATTCCCATATATAATAAATGCACACGAGTAAATGCATGGGCACGCGAAAGTGATCCATTCCCCCTAGTTGTTTTCTTAACTAAATTGGATGTGGAGTGGATGTGTTGAAAAGGTGGATACAATTACCCTCACCTTATTCTGTCTCTACGCCTACATCACAAGATACAGTATCTGGCTTCTTTTTCTAATCTCCCTTGCCGTGTTCCATGCCTCCTGTGTTTTAAAAGTTAAATTCACTCACTCTCGCCTTGTTTGAGAGGGTTTTTTGCTGTGTGGTCAGAAGATGCCTGTGTCTGTTCTGGATCAATCTTTGTTGTCTCCATAACAAAAGAACAATAATAATCAACATCATCTATAGTTAAGGTGCTTAATAAACAAATTAATGACAAAAATTAAGGATGGTAAAGGAGAAAAAGGAAAAAAGTTTTCAGCCTGAAATGGTTGACTTCTGCTTTTCTGTTGTTCTGAAGTTACTCGCACACCATACACAAATAAGGCACTTTTTTGCAAGAATCGCTGGAAAAGATCTATGTTACTCACCTGTTTGATTGCCGTTTTGGGTCCAATGCATATTTGTGCCGGTAGTGGGCATTTTGCAGTTTGAACTTAAATTAAATGCAATACAAACTATTCTGGGAGTGCAAATTATAAAAACGTGCAAAATTGCAAGTACTGCCAGTTAGCAGGCTGTTCTAACTGAAGTTCATCTACAATGTACCAAGAGCAGCAAACAAACCACAGACAGATGTAAGTTAACAGGCAACCCAGTGTCTTCGACATCTTGTTGGCATGCCAGTTCCATTTTATTTCCAATTTTATTTACAATGAAATGTAAAATCCCAGGTATTTGACTTCTGACACAATGGTGTCAGGGTTTGGAATAGGCCATTATTGATTCCAATTTGACTTTTAAAGCACATATTTAAAAAGTGTCCTAAAGAGTGAAGGTTAGCTTAGCTAATTTCAGATACATATGGAACACAATGACTGCATGCTGCCATGTTATATGTGAATGCTATGATCATGCCACATTTAACATATTGTCTCACAAGCTGGGGACAAATAAACAGTTTGACATTGAAACCACTGGCCACACTTTATAAGCAAACAGTTAAAATACTGGATAAGAGACCAAATAGCTCCCAAGCTGGGAAGATGTAATAAAATACAGGAATATCTGCCTTGTCCAAAAAAAAAAAAAAAAAAAAAAAAAAAAAAAAAATGCACAATACAGCTCCTCCAATTACATAATTCAGTGTAAAAGTCAATCAGAACCATGTTGGCCTGATAGAACCCCTCTGGAAAAATAGATTCCGTCAAGTATCCTTCTCAGTGAGAGCTACTACACACTAAACCTGAACGTAGGGTTGCCAAAATCTGTAAGGTCCAACTCAGAGTTTTTGGTTTCAGAACACATGTTAAGAGTTGGTTTACTGAACTCAGATTCAGAGCTACGCTTGTGCACGGAGATCTAAAAAGACTTATCAATGGAACACAGATAATGTGATTCACCATGGCAACAAGTAGAAAAAAAAAACCTTGATTGTCAAACTTCTCCCTGTTGGAGATGGAAGATTTCATGACTGCGTACACTGCAAATGCACATATTTCCAAGAAAAAAAAAGTAATACTGCGGCAGCAGCAAAAGAGAAAGATTGTGTGGCTGAAAATTGCTGACCGAGTCCATGTGTGATCGTTAATTGGAGAGATATTAAGAAAAAAAAGAAAGAAATGTTTGGTCTTGAGTCACTCATTTAACATTTCTATTCTATATGTGTGTTTGAGTCACAAAACGGTCACAAAACGGACTCAGCAGAAAGTTAAGATGAAATATAAAAATGTAGCTCATGTAAGATATGATTTAATACAAGCTATTGTGGTGTTGTTTAATCTGTCCTCATTAAACGTTCAGTCGCTTCATTTAACCTGTGATAACTAGATTTAATTAATTAGAGAAATCCCCTAAATAAAGAAAAAGCCTAATCTTTAGCCTTCCCATCACTGTCAGTATTTAATATTGTCTATATGAATGCCTAACACTTAAATGCCTGTTATACATGCATGTCTCCAAATTTGTGTATTCTGAATATGTTTAAATTTAGCTCCATTATAGTCAACAGAAAAAGGTTGAGGCGATCCAGCGCCACCTAGTGTTGGTTCACTAAATGTCATCCATTATTCACAGACACTATGTAATTGGCAACTTTCAGATATCAATCCATTTAATGATTAAATAGATACCTGCAATTCTGTGGAACACTTCCATGAGATGTCTCAGATGTCTATGACTTTTTAACACTACAAACGTGTTTCAAAATCGTTTGAGTGCAGTAACGTTTATGACAGCTGGACGGTTACCTTGGACATATAACATCAATATTATATATATTAAAAAAAAAAATGTTGGGAAAAAAGAAATAACGATTAAAAAAGAAACAAATTACAAAGAATTTGCTCCAAACTGAGATGTCTGTGTAGATTCTCATTCATCCAGGTCATAGTTATTCAAGGTTAGATAACAACAGCTCTAACCTTGGACTCTAAACTGAGAGCATTTCCGCAATATCAGCGATGTGAGGGCTGAGAATGCTGTTAAATAAACTATCAAGGGTGCAAATAAATCTGTAACACTCAAAGAAGTTCCCATTGGGGCTTAATCAAACGTCTAATTGGGCTCGGATCTTCCTCCCCGACATTCTGCAGGCTTCAAGAGAAGGAACTAACCAGCTAGCGAGCAGGTTAGTTTCACGGAGTCTGTTACCCGGGTTGCTGACTCAGATGCTTAAGTCGCTTTCTGAAACCGAAAACCCTGAGTTTCCCTTAAATCACAACAAATTAACTCAGAGTTTTCACTAAACCCGCTTTCTGAAATGGGCCCCTGCATGTTCTACACTGCTTCTGGATTGCATTTTAGTGTTGTTATAACTGGATTATATGTTAGGTTGCCTATCACCTGGCGGGGAAGACAGTTGGAAATTATCATCCTCTGCCAATGCTGCCTTATTTACTTTTTTTTTTTTTTTGCTACAGTCAATAACAGGGGATTGTCCACAAAATTATAAATAAATAAGCCAAACTAAACAGACCTCCGGGTGGCCACAGACAGTGACATCAGCTTGACGGCATGAATTTATATCCTCTTGTTAAATCTATACTTACTTTTACAATGGGCCTGAATGCCATATTATAGGTGGTATAATGTCACTTTTTGTCCTTTTGTGTCCGCTTCCTTGCATATGTCACACTTAGACCCATTCATCCTCTGTCTGCATGCCCAGTCTGGAACCCATCTGGGGGCATCTTTCTACTCAACGAATGCTGGGTAATATCTCAGCGCATTAGGTATCATTACTCTCTCCTGTAGATATTACATGATCCTGGAAAATGTCTTCCTGAACTGATGGTAGTTGTGAATGTCCACTGAAATATAACATTTCAGCCTGTGAATGTGACTGTTAGTTAGATCATGCTTGTATCATAGTTTTGTAGTCTGATTAGCATCTTCTTTAGTCTCTAGAATGCACTCAAAAGAGATTTTCTGTGGATTTTCTCCACAGACTTGGAGACGCTTTGAATTGTTGCTTTTGCTGGACACAAAGCCACTGATAGACTATTGTGTCTAGACTGTCCATGTGCACGTAAGAGCTCTACAATCAAGTGCTTCTGTTTTCCCTTTCTGCATCAGGTCATCAGTCAGTGTTAAGTCACTGTCTTGCTTATATTACCAAAGAACCGGTACACTGGCTATATTGTCTTTCAGTCTTGGACAGGTCTGCATCTGGTAAGAAAGCATTTGATTTTTTCATTATGAACTGTCTAAACACATTTGAAATGATGATAAGTATTGTAAGACCACCAGCTCTAACATGACCTTTCTTTGGAATGCTTCTTGTGCTCAGCTCATTCCCACTCAGCCATCAATAGTGGCCAAATGAGGTGGCAAATGTGTTGCAGAAAGCGGAAGCTTGACTCTTTATCTACATTAACATGCCAAAAGCCATGTTTCACATCACATACTGGGAATACTTTTGCCATAGACATCTAAGGGAGAATGTCATCAATGTTCACTTAAGGGAAAAGTCCCTTTTAAGTGCTCTCTTCAGTGGTTTAGGGCAAATACAGATTCTTATCACTCTATTTGTCTTAGCTACAGAGACCATAGTGGTTATCTGGAAATTATTTTATTTTATCTTTTAATTCTTACTCCTAAACTTATAATTCTTTGGGATTTTCCCCATAAAACTTGCAGCAGACCTCCTCACCTTTGTGTTGTGTTTGTATTACTGTCTTATTCAATGCATGAGTATTGTTTTGAGAGAACAAGTGTCTTGTTCTCTCTTGACCACTATGCATCGCTACATATTTGCACGTGTATGTAATGTGAATTTCTCCTGGAGATTAATGAAGTATCTATCTATCTATCTATCTATCTATCTATCTATCTATCTATCTATCTATCTATCTATCTATCTATCTATCTATCTATCTATCTATCTATCATCTATCTATCTATCTATCTATCTATCTACGTTCACAATGCCCTTAACTAATAGTTGAGTCAATTCCTCCTTTTCTTTCTTCGTGTGCAGAGCAACAGAAGTTCCCGGATTCAGTTTGAAAATTTAAACTTGCTCTCCTTTGTTTCTGCTTTACTATTTATTCTCACACTTCCACTTGCCAGAGGTATTCTGTCTAGTTTGGACTGCTAATATGTTTTCCTATAGATGCTAGCATTGGATCACTTTCTCAATAGATGAAATTTGCTCAACACAATTTGATCAGTCGGGGCAGTGTAGTCCTACTGACAAAACTAGGTAAACCTTTGTGCAATGCAAACTAAAATGTCTCTTGTGCAGCAGTGGGAGGAGAAACTCTATTACAAGGTTCCACGAGCAGTGTTTTCTTCACTCTGATGAATTGCTCTTACAGTGTAAATTCAATTCTGATTTTGCCTGAGCTCCTACAGCCTAGCCACCTCTGGGGTTTAAAGTGATTTGGAAAAGAATAAATCAAAGCATTAAATAAAGGATGGTTTGCTACTATACAGTTACATTGGTGGTAAATTTGCTAGGCATTTTTTGATGTAATTTTCCATTGGGAATACACAGTTTATATATATATATATATATATATATTTATAAAAATATATTATTTTTTATAAAAATAACTATAATTCTTTTCAGGTGCAGTGCATATGTATTTATTCTAAACTTTTGTTTCAGATTGAAGTCAGATGAATGAATAACAGATATTATCCTTCCTTAAAATTATTGTTGTGACTGTGAAGTAATAAAATTGATGATCACAACAATAACAACAATAAACAATAATAATCATAAACCATGTGCAAAAAAAAAAACCCAATGTCATTGAACTGCCATTTACATTATCACATACATTAAACAGATTATTTCAAAACTGAGTTGTTTTATTTTAGGTTTCTTATAGCTCACCCTGATGTCCATGTAAAAGAAAAGGTCTCACCTCACTGAACAATTCACCCTGGAGTTTCAGAGATTTAGGGTGCAGACTAGCTGTCACGTCAACCAACACAGAGCACCACAGATCAAATACAGGTATGATTTATGTGTCCTGTCTGAGCTTTCACACTGCGTGTGCTCTCCTGCACTGATTTGTTGGTCAAAACCAACTGAATTAGTAATTTGTCTCCTTGTGTAGGAGGTGAGGCCAAGGGTCAAGGGAATGAAAATAGAGCATACCTGACTTAACTGTTTTATCTGTTTGTAGCCAGATTGTCTGAACGCCCATATGTCTATGGTACGTCCATCTGTCTCGTAGCTGTACTGGCATAGTCTGCCAGTAATGTATTGTGTGTAATCTGCCAATCAATTTCAGATAATCAGCAGTCAGACCATCCTCACCATAAACATCATCCAAATTTGTAGTCCTCAGAAATGTTGCTTTGTGGGAAAATAGAATCATTTAAGCCTTTGTTTCAATGCATACATTTTGAGAAGAGAAAGAAATTACTGATGTTGATAACAAATGGAAAAACAAACTATCCACTGATTGCAATGGCACTGACATGAAAACAGTAAAAATTGGTAATCGGGGGTATTTCTAAATCATAAATTCATTTCAATTTTATTTATATAGCACCTTTTACAATAAAATTAAATAAAGCTGCCCGATAGCTAAAAGCTCGCCCTCCAAGTTTATTTTGATGAATTCTAGGAACTACAAGTAAACCTGCACTCTGTGATCTGAGTGTTCTTTTAGGAATATACGGAACTATGAGATCCTGCAAGTATGATGGCGACAGTCCATTGAGAGCTTTATATGTTAGAAGGAGAATCTTAAAATCTATTCTAGATGTCACCGGAAGCCAGTGAAGAGAAACTAAAACTGGAGAGAATTCCTGTCGGAACTCTGGCTGCAGCGTTCTGGATCAGCTGCAGGTTATTAATGGAATAATTTGGACATCCTGACAATAATGAGGCAGTAGTCCAGTCTAGAGGTAACAAAAGCATGGACAAGTTTTTCAGCATCACTCTGTGACAGGATACTCCTGATCTTGGCAATATTACGGAGGTGAAAGAAGGCGGTCCTAGAAACCTGTTTAAAATGAGGGAGACATGACATGTCCTGGTCAAAGATAACTCCCAGGTTTCTTGCAGCCATACTGGAGGACAAAGTAATGCCATCCAAAGAGAGAATGCTATCTGGTAATCTAGTCCTCAGATGTTTGGCTCCAAGAACAATGACTTCAGTTTTGTCTGACTTTAAAAGTAGGAAATTGGAGGTCATCCAGTCTTTTATGTCTTTGAGACATGCCTGGAGTCTGGCTAACGGCTCTGTTTCTTCAGGTTTCATGGATAAATACAGCTGCATATTGTTGGCATAGCAATGAAAATGTATGCCGTTTCTCTGAATAATATTTCCTAGAGGGAGCATGTAAAGAGTGAACAGGATTGGCCCAAGCACTGAACCCTGTGGAACACCATGATAAACCTTTGTACACTCAGGGGAAGCATCATTAACATGAACAAAATGAAATCGATCTGATAGATAAGATTTAAACCAGTCTAGAGCTGTCCCTGTGATCCTAATCTCATGCTGTAGTCTTTGTTATAAAATGCTGTGATCTACAGTATCAAAGGCAGCACTGAGGTCCAGTAAAACGAATACGGAGATAAGTCCATGGCGTGATGCCATGAGGAAGTCATTAGTGAATTTAACCAGTGCTGTTTCTTTGCTATGATGAGCTCTGGAACTAGACTGAAACACTTCAAATAGACTATTCCTGCTTAGGTGATCGGTTAGCTGACTGACAACCAGCCTCTCAAGTATCTTAGAGATGAGTGGGAGGTTGGATATTGGTCTATAATTTGCTAAGACGCCTGGGTCAAGTGAAGGTTTTTTAGTAAAGGTCTGATAACAGCAGTTTTAAATGCCTGAGGTTATGCAAATAACCTGTTGTCAAAGATAAATTGATCTGATCTAATACTGAGGCCGCCAATCAGAGGAAAGACATCCTTGAAAAGCTTAGTTGGGATGGGGTCCAGCAGACATGTAGTTGGTTTAGATCCATTTATGCTGGAGGTCAGCTCAGGGAGATCTATGGGCAGGAAGCTTTCCAGAGGTGGATCAGGACTAGACGGGGTTGCTAACAAGGGCAGCTCATCAGTCATTGAGCGACCTTGTTCGATCTTTTCTCTAATGTTAGTGATTTTATTGGTGAAGAAACACATAAAGTCTTCACTGCTAAGAACTGCAGGAATAGAAGGCTCAACGGAGCTGTGACTCTTTGTCAACCTGGCTATGGTGTTAAACAGAAAACGCGGGTTGTTCTTGTTTACATCTATTAAAGAAGTGTAGTAAGCTGTTCTGGCTTTATGGAGGGCCTTCTTATATGTTAATAAGCTGTCTTTACAAGCGCTTTGGGAATCAGCTGATCTGGATGAATACCACTTCCTCTCCATCCATCTTGATGCCTGCTTAAGGGTTCGGATATGTGTGTTATACCATGGAGCCAGTCTTCTATGGTGTGTGAACCTCTTCTTCAGTGGGGCAACCAAATCTAAAACTATACGCAGTGTGGTTGCAATGTCATTGACAAAGCAATCAACATCTGCAGGAGTAACATTTAGATCAGAATGATCTGTTGCACCAGTAGGAGGTGCTAGAGGGAGCAGGGCTGTAATTTCAGCTACAAATCTGTCTCTGGTATCTTCAGAGAGACACCTGTTGTAGTGAACCTTCCTGACATTTGCTGCTCAGTCTGCTAGAGTAGGGGGGGGGGGGTGGCGGTTGGGGAACAACTAACAGGTTCTCAGTTTCTAGACCATAGGTGAGAACCAGATCCAGAGTGTGATTATGACAGTCCGTCGGTTCATTTACTAACTGAGAGAAACCTATTGAATCTAACAGTGAGTTAAATGCCGTCTAAAGACTGTCAGTATCATCATCCATATGGATGTTATAATCACCCACTATAATGACTTTATCTGTACTGACCACTAAACTAGATAGGAAATCTGAAAACTCAGCCAGGAACTGTGTGTAAGCAGCCGCAGGTGGCCGATACACCACAACTAATAAAACTGGCTTTTCTGACTTCCAGTTGTGGTGAGAAGTCTGATAGTGAGACTCTTGAAAGAGTTACAGGTAGCTATAGGTTTGGGATTGACTGGAAGGCTGGAGCGGTAGATTGCTGCCACTCCACCTCCTCTGCCTGCACTTCGAGGAACATGATAGTTAATATGACTTGATGGAGTTGTTTCATTTAAACTAACATATTCTTCATCCTGCAACCAAGTCTCCGTGAGAAAGAAAATATCAGACAGATGATCTATTGTTAAATCATTAACTAATTTAGACTGAAGAGATCGTATGTTCAACAAACCACATCTAACTGTTTTAGTTGTTTCTGAGTATTTACTGGTGTGTATTTTTATAAGGTTATTATTATTAACACCTCTTGACTTATTTAATAGATGAACTGTGGGAGGATAAGGTACTGACACTACTTCTATTGTATTATTAAACTTAGTGTTACTGTGAGCGTTTTTAGTCTCATTGTTATTTTTATTGGAGGGCGGCAGCCAGAAGCAGCAGAGAAGCATATAAGACAGCGACTCTGCCTCCTGGCCTTGACCCTGGGTTGTCAGAAGGTTGGTTGTCCAATGAACTTTGCTATATTGCTAGAGATAAGAGCTGAGTCTAGTAATCTCCGACTGGCGCAGCCGGGCGTCGTTTACGCCGACGTGAATGATAATTTTGCTGTATTTGGGTTTATCTCTCACCAGCTGCTTTAAGTTACCCTCTATGTCACCCGCTCTGGCCCCCGGGATACATTTAACTATCGTCTCTGGTGTCGGCTTCATGTAACGAATAATAGAGTCGCCAATAACCAGGGTCGGTTTCTCAGTGGGTGTATCACTGAGTGGGGAAAAGCCACCTATCATTTCAAATTGGTCAATTTCCTAACAAAGATATTAAATAGCAAAAAAAAAAAAAAAGCAAAATATCATACCAATATGCAAAATTGACAAAAATGATCTCTTCTTTTTGAATGTCAACATTACTAGCCATAACAATCTCATACAAGAAATTACTAATTCCGGACAATATGAAATTGGAGGATTCATAGATTTAAAAACAAACCAAAAAAAGGCCCTTAATACATTAAATCACTTATTATTAATCAGTAAATTAGCATACCTTGGTGTTCAGTGGTGGTTTTGAATTGGTGAGGAGCTATTTCAAGAGCCGGCAGCAATTCAGGAAGAAGCTAGTTAATATGTAATAACTTATATAAAGTGTATATATAAATGACATCTGTAAGATACAGGAACATGGATTGGTGGGGCAAAAAAAATAAAGAAACAAACAATAGACAATAGTAACAAAAATGAATGCGTATAAAGTGTGCATGTAATATATATATATATATATATATATATATATATATATATATATATATATAAATTCCCTTCTCACCCCCCACGGGTGGTTCCTCCTCCATTCTAAGGTCGGGTCCTCTACCAGAGGCCTGGGAGCTTGAGGGTCCTGCACAGTATCTTTGCTGTTCCTAGTACTGCACTTTTCTGGACTGAGATGTCTGACGTTGTTCCAGGGATCTGCTGTAGCCACTCCTCCAGTTTGGGGGTCATGCCCCGAGTGCTCCGATCACCACAGGCACTACTGTCACCTTCACCTTCCAAGCCTTCTCCAGCTCCTCTCTGAGCCCTTGGTATTTCTCAAGTTTCTCATGTTCCTTCCGCCTGATGTTGCTGTCACTTGGTATTGCCACATCCACCACAACGGCTCTTCTCTGCCCTTTATCCACCACCACTATATCTGGTTGGTTCGCCATCACCATCCTGTTTGTCTGTATCTGGAAGTCCCACATGATCTTCGCTCGATCATTCTCCACCACCTTTGGAGGTGTTTCCCATTTTGACCTTGGGGTTTCCAGCCCATATTCCGCACAGATGTTTCTGTAGACTATGCCAGCCACTTGGTTATGGCGTTTCATGTATGCTTTTCCTGCCAGCATCTTACACCCTGCAGTTATGTGTTGGATTGTCAGCTGCCTCTTTGCAAAGCCTACACCTTGGGTCTTGTCTGGTGTTGTATACCTGGGCCTCTATCACTATGGTGCTCAGGGCTTGCTCCTGTGCAGCCAGGATGAGTGCCTCTGTGCTGTCCTGTAGGCCAGCCCTCTCTAGCCATTGGTAGGACTTCTTGAGATCAGCCACTTCAGCTATGTTCCGGTGGTACATCCTGTGTAGGGGCTTGTCCTCCCATGATGGTCCCTCCTCCAGCACCTCCTGATCTTGCCATTGTCTGAGACAGTCACTGAGCACGTCATCCGTTGGGGCCTTGTCCTTGACGTACTCATGGAGCTTGGCTGTTTCGTACTGGATAGTGACTCTCGCGCTCACTAGTCCTCGGCCTCCTTCCATACGGCTTGTGTACAGTCTCAGGGTGCTGGATTTGGGATGGAACCCGCCATGCATGGTGAGGAGCTTTCGTGTCTTAACATCTGTGGTCTGTATCTCTTCCTTTGGCCACCTTATTATTCCTGCAGGGTATCTGATCACTGGCAGGGCGTAACTGTTTATTGCCCGGAACTTGTTCTTGCCATTGAGCTGGCTTCTTAGGACTTGTCTTACTCGCTGGAGGTATTTGGCTGTTGCCGCTTTCCTTGTTGCCTGTTCAAGGTTGCCATTTGCCTGTGGTGTTCCAAGGTACTTGTAACTGTCCTCAATGTCTGCTATTGTTCCTTCTGGAAGCGAGACCCCTTCAGTGTGGACTACCTTGCCTCTCTTTGTCACCATCCTACTACATTTCTCAAGCCCAAATGACATCCCAGTGTCGTTGCTGTAGATCCTGGTAGTGTGGATCAGGGAGTCTATGTCCCGTTCGCTCTTAGCTTACAGCTTGATGTCATCCATGTAGAGAAGGTGACTGTGGCCCCATTCCTGAGGCGGTATCCATAGCCAGTCTTGTTGAATATCTGGCTTAGGGGGTTCAGGCCTATGCAGAACAGCAGTGGGGACAGAGCATCTCCTTGGCATATGCCACATTTGATGGACGCTTGTGCAAGTGGCTTGCCATTGGCCTGAAGGGTGGTTTTCCACAACCTCATCGAGTTCGCAACGAACGCTCTTAGAGTGCTATTGATGTTGTACAGCTTCAGGCATTCAGTGATCCAAGTGTGTGGCATCGAGTCATAGGTTTTCTTGTAATCAATCCAGGCAGTGCACAGGTTGGTATTTCGGGACTTGCAGTCTTGGGCAACTGTTGGCCAGTAGTTGGGTGGGACTGCACCCTTTGCGGGATCCTTCTGGATTAGGATCGTTCGCCCCTCGGTTAGACATTCTGGGTGAGTCTCATCTCTTGGCAGCTGGTTCATTTGTGCTGCCAGGCGCTCAGGGAGTGAGGTGAGTTTCTTTAGCCAGTAGGCATGGATCATGTCAGGGCCTGGTGCTGCCCAGTTTTTCATACCTGAGACTCTTTCCTGGATGTCTGCCACTGTGATGGTAACTGGTTTCTGTTCAGGGAGGTTGCTGTGCTCCTCTCTCAGAGACACCAGCCACTGAGCACTGCTGTTATGTGCTGCCTCCTTCTCCCATATGCTCTTCCAGTACCATATAGTGTGTATATATATATATATATATATATATATATATATATATATATATATATATATATATATATATATATATAGGCACAAATAGTAAATTGCATTGTATGTAGCAGCGAAGACCAGCTCGCTACAGCACAAATCTCCTGCAGGTCCACCCCCCTGAACAAAGCCCAGAAAGTGGCCGAGCTCCGGGTCGAGTGAGCACACAGACCCCGAGGAGGCTGCAAGCCCGGATTCGAATAAGCCAAAGCTATTGCCTCCACCCCCCAGTGGGAGAGGCGTTGCTTTGTGACAACCGAACCGGACACAACACGCGTGCGTGTTGCTTGTCCGGCGCAGCAGTGAATGCCGCCAAGTCAATGGGGGAACAAGACCCCACCACCTTTGGCACAAAAGCCAGGTTTGGCTTCAAAATCATACAGCTGTGCTGTAGAGGGAGCTGCCAAGGCTGTGTCCGCAGCAGCTGATATATCTCCGCCAGCCAGTGCATCGCTGGCCAATGAGGAGCGATCAGAACCAACTTGTGACCGTGATCCTTCACTCTGGACAAAGTGGGGGAAATCAGGGTCGGGGGGGGAAAGCGTAGAGCAGCAGGCGCGGCCAGTCATGCACTAACATGTCGACTCCCAGGGGCGCGTCCCCACGCCAAAAGGAATAGAACAGACCGCATCGCGCATTCGCCCTTGATGCGAACAGGTCCACCAATGCTCGCCCATAATGAGGCTGCCGACCCGCTCCTCAGAGAGATGTGCTGTGAGCGACACAGAATTCAGGGCGAGCCCCAGAAAAGTCATGTCCTGAGCAGGGGAAAACCTGCTCTTTTTCCCATTTATCACAAAACCCAGATACTGCAGGTGTAGCAGAAGAATGTACGTATGCGCCTTTTGCATCCTGCCGCAACTGCATGAGCAGCCAGTCGTTCAGGTATGTGGCCAGGTGAATGCCCTGCTGCCTCAGCGGCACGATCGCTGCCTCTGTGCAATGTACAAACACCCTGGGACTCAGAGAGAGGCCGAAGGGAAGCACGCAGTACTCTTAACACACACCATGGAAAGCGAACCGAACGTACTTTCTTTGGGGAGGATAAATTGGAATGTGAAAATATTTTTCAGATCGACAGACGTGAACCAATCGTTCCGTCATACGAGATGCAACAGAGATGCATGTGTGAGCATCCTGAACTTGTATTTCCTGAGATGTCTGTTTAGAGCACTTAAATCCAGAATAGGGCGAATCCCGGTTCCCCCCCCCCCCCCGGAAAACCAGGAAACCAGAAAATATCTGGAATAGTGGCCCATCTGAGACAGATCAGGTGGGATGATGCAGATCGTGCCCTTGTTTAACAGCGAGTGATGATGGGCGGCGACGAGCGGCTCAACGGGAGGAAGGCGGAGCAAACCCAACCTGTCCATCGCCTCGCAATCTAATGCGGAGGCTCCAGGGATGGTGCTCCTGCGGCTGTAAGGGCAGTCAGCCCAAGAGCGTGTCAGCTCCTCCAGCAGCTCCGGGAATACAGGGAGTGGCTGCTTCGCTGCGTCCCTAGCCAAGGGTAATGTCTTCCCCTCGTAGCGGGACCTAGGAGCCTCCGCTACAGCAACTGGCCAGGAAACGTTCAGCCGGGCAGCTGCGCGTTTGAATGCGTCCTGCTGGCGGCGGTCGCCCTCAGTCGGCGAAGCAGAGAGGGCCGAGGGCTGTGCAGCCCCGGTAATAGAGATGAAAATGTCGTCAACGTCCTCATCCTCAGAGATTTTCCTAATCTTTTGGGGACATTTCTCAGTTTTTTGGGGATTTCTCGGGGCCCGTTTGGCCAAGGACCTCCAAATTTCACACGCATGACCCACTCATCAGGGCGCACGTTTTGGTGTATAGCTTGTCCGTGTCTGCCTGGGTTGAAAACCCTCTCATAGTATAACCTAAGGTATTTTGGGACGCTTTTTCCCCAATACTTCGCTTTGATGTATGACTCGTGTCAGTGTGACAAACGGTGTAGGAGGAGATATGCGCCAAACTTTTTGACGGAATTTAGTAAAAAAAAAAAAAAAAAAGAGAAAATGGATTTTTTGGGCTGTGAAACTTCATACAGACGACCACCTCATCGGGACAGACGTTTAGGTGTATGGGGCAAGCATGCCATATTGATTTTTGGGCCTCCAAGTATGAGAATGGGAGCTTTTTCAGTTTTTTGGAGAGTTTTTGGGGCCCATTGGTCCGAGGGCCGTGAAACTTCACACACACGACTGGCTTGTTGGGACGCACGTTTCAGTGTATGAGGTGGGCGTGCGTGCCCTATGGGCGCACTTATTCTCCTTTTTGTGTCTGGGCTGCTAGGATAGTAACCTGTGCGTTTAGGAAGCACACAGGAAAAGTCGCTTTTTGGAGTTTTTTGGCAATTTCTCAGATACCGTGATAGCTATTAAGCTGAGGGCCCAAATGGAACATAGATAACGTGATTCACCATATGAACAAGTAGAAAAAAAAAACCTTTATCGTCAAACTTCTCCCCATTGGTGATTGAAGATTTCATGACTGCGTACACCAAAAATGCGCATATTAAGGAAAAAAGTAATACTGTAGCAGCAGCAAAAGAGAGAGATTGTGTAGCTGAAAATTACTGACCAAGTCCATGTGTGATTATTAACTAGAGAGAGATAAAAAAAAGAAAGAAATGTCTGGTCTTGAGTGTTCCACTCAGTTCACATTTCTATGTGTGTTTGAGCCACAGGTGCAACCCAACAGGCACAATACAGACTTGGCAGAAAGTTAAAATGAAATACAAAAATATAGTTCAAACATGTCAGATATGATTTAAATACAAGCTATTGTGGTGTTGTTCAGCCTGTTCACATTAAACAGCGTTCACTCGCTTCATTTAACCTGTGATAACTAGATTTAATTAATCAGAAAACTCCCCTAAACAAAGAAAACAACAAATCTTTAGTCTTCCATCACTGTCAGTTTGTCTGTCTGAAACCCTATCAGATCTATCTATCATTACTTAAATGCCTGTTATACATGCATGTCTCAAAACTTGTGTTTTCTGGATTTTTAAATTTGATCTTTATTATAGCCAAAAGAAAAAAAGGCTGGGGTGACCAACACTAAATCCTAGTGTTGCTTCACTAAATGCCATCATTAATAACAGACACAACTTGACACACTGATTTTTCTTGTAGCAGAAGGAGTTCTATGTAATTGGCTGCGGTTGCTTTCAGATGTCAATCTATTTATTGCTTAAACTGATACCAGCAATTCTGTGGAACACTTCCATGAGATGTCTGGGGTGTCTGTGACTTTTTAAACGCAGGATAACCTGCTCACGAGCAGGTTAGTTTCACGACGTATGCTACCTCAGTAACTGACTCAGCGTCACGCTGAACCAGCTTTCTGAAACCGAAAACCCTGAGTTTCCCTTAAATGACAACAAATTAACTCAGAATTTTCGCTAAATCCACTTTCTGAAATGGGCCCCAGGTCTCTCACCTTCCCAAAACACACACATACAGACACAAACAAACCCATATGGATACGCACAACACTAAGGACTCTCCATGAAGCATAGGGCATTGATTGCAGTTTAGTCTCCTAGATGGCCCTCAGCCCTTGTCTTTTTTACTCCTCCATGTGCCTGTCACTTCTGTGGGAAAAGCAGAGGAGATAAGGTCTTTAAAAACAGAACGTTGTCCGCCTCTTAGATTAAAGCCAGAGAATGTGAGCATTGTCCACTGAATGGCTAACCTTGCCTCTGTCACTCAAATGTTGCTCTTAGCAATACTTCATGTCTAAGAGGCTTATCTCCAATGAAAGGCCTCTAGACACTCCAGGGAGAGAGGATGTAATGAAGCGTGTATTTCTATTTCTGTATAGGGAGAAACCTGCTGCTGGGATGGTGGGTGGTGGTGGTGGACAGCTGCAGCACTGAGTTCGCCTCAACCCTACACTCACTGAATTGCTCCTTCCAACTGCCTCTATAGAAAGAATTGCCATTTATCTAGTCTCATATGAAAAGCGCAGGGATGAAGCTTCTGATGTAATGGAAGACGTGGGGATATTGTCTAAGGTTTCACCAAGGGACCTGCCTGTTGTCCATGCTCAGTCATCTGTGAGGCCATCACGAGCCTGCTGATGTATTCCTCTTTTTATGCTTGGCTGTTTTAAGGGGGTAAAGTTTAAGTGCTGTACATTAAAGAATGAGGACTGTCCAGCATAGAAGGTTAACTAAATCCTGAGGCTTGTGTGTGTGTGTGTGTGTGTGTGTGTGTGTGTATTGACATCTATACTTCCCTATGTCAGCATCATGAAATTACTTTTAGTCTTTACACAGACACACTTTACTGTTTACTCTCTCCTACCTCTTTTCCCAGATCGTTTTTCATTAGTGGGCAAAGGAGCAGAGCTTAGTTGCTCATCTTTCATTCAAACATATGCCATGAACGCAGTCTTAATTACTGAACTTGGCATTCTGGTGGCCTGCCTACCTATCTTAGTCTGTATGGTAAACACAGGTCAAGTGGGCTAGAGAGCCTTAGAGTAGTAGTGCTTAAGCTGGTGGGGGTGGGGGTGGGAGGATGATGTTAAATGGTGTGTCTCAGCTGTGATGGGCTGCCCAGTGGTCCATTTAGAGCTCCGTGCTGTGAGATGGTACATCCTGACAAACTAAAGAAAGCCAACTCTGGTGCCCACAGGCTCTCAGTTGTCAAAATGTCAGCATGTTATCAAGGAAGAGCCATCCTGGAGTATTAGTTAGTAACATCAAAATAATATCTAAATTAGAGGCAGCAAAAGATTGCAGCATGGCTTGAGTGTCTTGTTGACTCGAATTCATAGATCTCGGTATTATCATTGAAACTGTTGTTTCATGTATTCAAGGAAAAGGCCCTTAACTAACAAACTGTCTTTGTCTGTTTGGAGAGGATGAAAACTGGATTCTATGAATTGGAATTTTAATTAGAAAACAATTAATGGGAATGTTTCAGAGATAAGTGCTACATTGTGAAGACATGCAAAGTAGATTTGAAGAGGGGTTTTTGTTTTCTATTTTTTTCTGGTAAACATTTGCTGTGGAGAAGTTAACAAAAGCATTAAGAGGGCTGTGGTTGCCTACATTTTAACCTAAATAGGCGGTCTGTCCAGCCAAGGCCTAGGCTTTAAAGCATTATACAACAATGCTATTACCATTTCTATCAACTGGGGAAAAGATTATGCTTTTTTTGTGTTCTTTTGTTTTCTTCCAGTGGATTCACTTGGTGAATGTGACATGTTTTGTGTCTCTCTGCCTCTATTGAATTTTAAGGTCCTCTATTCTCAGGGTGTGTTGAGGAGAGTCATACACAGGATGAAAAGACACTAAATCTTCCAAGGTTAGGACTTAACCTTCTCCCACTCTAATTCATCTTTAAACTTTAGTCTGAAACCAATCAATATCAGATGATTTGTAAACAATGTGCAGTGTCTGATTGGTAAGTACCCAGGTCTGTCAATGAGACTGCAAATACCTTGTGTTTCCCAAGTCGCTTTTGCTCTTAAGCACTGTCACAAAAAGTGAAATTACCATTTGCTTGCAATGATGCCATTCATCTTTGTCAGAGCGCTGAGCCCCGATGTGAAGGCTGCTCCCATCAGATTAATTCCATGTTTTGCATCAGCTGAACTTCTCCAAATCCAGGAGGATGGCTCTGGCTACACTTCACCAGGATTCATAAATGGGCCAATTTCAGCCGATTTCACTATGCATTGGTCCCCATCGTTTTATTTAGCGCCTAATTTACAACAAATAAGGAAAAAGGGAAAATTGATAACACAAATCGATTGCAGAAAATCAAATAAACGTAATGGGGGATTTAGAGTAGCATTATACACAGTGCTCCCTCTTGGGAGCTATGATGCTGTTGTTGATTTGTCATTCCCTGTCAACAAAGCTTTTTCTTTTTCTTGCATAGGTAATGTCTTTCCACCGGTCTTAAACATTTAGAACATTTACAATTGTAATACAAAGGTAAAGGAAAAAGGAATGAATGTCTAAGGGATAAATGTTTTTCTCCTGCAGAATGTAAGGACAGTTAAAGAGTAAAACTGCGAACAAACAAACGTGATTTGGCAATTATATCTGCAGCTTTATATGGGTTCAGGGCAGGGCTGTGGCTAAACTACTTGTGGAAAATCATCGAGTTTTCATGGCTGCTTACTTAGATGATCATGCAAAACACTTGGAACATGTTATCTGCAGATATCCATGCTGTAAAGTACCTCAAACCATATTTAATTAGAATGGCGTTTAATACTGCATAGTGCACTTAATGTCTAATTTTTGTTTCTTTAGGAATGTTGTATGTCTTCTTTAAGTATTTGAACTTAGTGTCCCCTTTAAAAAAAAAAAATCTCTACCTGTGTGATTTATAGTTAGGTTTTACCTATCATGGGTATGTTTAACACTGATCACTATGTTAGATGCTGTCAGATGTCCTTACACAAAACCAGAGCCTGACCTCCAAACGAGCTGCAGTGGCATGGAAAAGCTGGCCACAGGACAGGGTCGGGGCCGATGTCATCTGACCCTGCAGCTTTCCTTACCTTTATCTTCCTCAGTCAGTTTCTTGCAGTGGCGGGCCGTCAGGGCCAGCAAGGCTTTCTCTGCTGGTCCAAACATACTCAGAATTTTTTTTTTTTTTTGTAAATACGTAAAAAAAATTAGTCTTCATAGTCGTTCTGTTCATGTCGTATTATATCCAGTTCTTGGTGCTATTTTCAGTGTTGTATATTATGGTTGAGTTTTTATCCAATCATATTTCAGCTAGCTTGTGTTTTCAAGTTCTCTGAAATCTGCCTAGGGCCTTCAGAATCAACAGAGCAGGCTCTTGAGCACTGTAAGTGAAAAGATACGGTCAGTAGCGATAGCCAATCAGATCTCGAGTCTGCGACACCAAAGCAAGCTGGAAGGTCTTATGCTAAAATGGACATGTACGTGTCCTGTGATTGGATAAGCACACTCGTGAGAGCCGGCACTTGGAACTAACTCCAGCTACCAACAGCTATCGCTGTATTTTGTTTAACCCAAGATGGCTGAAGGAGGAGTAGAGATATATTTGTTTGTGGATATACTAGCCATGCCATTTTCAAGACAGACCTTTCATGAAAAGCTGGATCTTGTGAGAAGAGCTAGCTCCACTAGCTTTGTTTTCAAATAAGCAGGCGCTCTGGAGGAGATCCGTGTTGGTGTGTGCAAGCATTTTATTTTTAATATGTATATCTAAAGAATATTGCCTAATCTTAATATTGTAATATCATTGCTGTAGTTACACCAATACATGAGTGTTAACCTTATGTTGTAATAAGGATATCATTTATAAATGAATAAAAGAGCTTTGTTTTGGGGGGGAATGGAATATATATTTTAATTATTTATTGGTGAATGCAATGTGCTTCCATGATAATAAAGAGAACATTACAATTTTAATAGTCCTCTCTACTCCCTGCTTAGCCATCCTACTCATATCAATACAGAAGGCTATTTTGCGCTGTATCATGCAGTGTCACAATGATGGATGTGGCCAAGGCCCACCAGCCTCTCTCCTTTTGTCCAAATTGTGCATTGTATCTGCTGTGTAGCCTACCACTGGCATGACTAAACCCCTTATAAAAAGCCTGTGTCTAAATGAAAAGATGGACAGCAACAGAAATGTCTAGCAGCAACAACACGTCCAATGCCATAAATTTATATATTTTGAATTTTCATGGAAAAACAAAGTCTGAATAAATGCAAATAAATAAAATGGAATGTCCCAAAATGTTTTTTTTTGATTGATTTTTTTCTTGATTTCCTAATTTTTATAATAATGAAAATAAAAAAAAAGAAAAATATGAAAATAAAAATCATATCTACCAAGGTGAATGGTGTGACATAGCACTTAAGTACAAACTATTAAACTGTCAAATTTTATTGTAGTTTCTGTCTGGAATTAGTGCTCTCGGTCATCAGGAAGAGGGCCTGAGCTAGACTAATCTGTCATTAAGGCCAGACCATCCTTGCCTGAGTAACTGTTTCCTTAGATAAACCCAGAAGGCATTGTCTAAAAGGGTAGTGACACTCTTGGGTTTTGGGAAAACCCCTAACAATTCTGTAAATTCTTACACATTTTAGCCATCGAATTAAAATAGATGTAATTTCACAAATGGATATAATGTTGTACACAATCTTAATGGAATGCCAGTTTACATGAGCCACATGTTACATGTTTCTTCAGGTTTTACATCATAATATAATTTGTGTTGATGATAGATTGTTGATAGAGCATGAAAGGGAGACAGCCTTGGTGAAGGACACTTCCTAGCATACAGTTTTAATATGGGGAGGTCAGGGAAAGGGGAGATGAGGTTATCAAAGCATTTATGTAGTATATAAGTAGCTGTTGCGTTGACAAATTTTGAAGGCCTGGGAGCTGCTCAGTGGTGCTGACAAAGGTAAACATCTCTTTTCTTTAAACACAGTGTGATTTATAATCGCATGTTCAGCTTGTCGAGCGCTGTCGTTTTTGTACTTAGTTTATACTTTGTTGCCAGAGTCCAACAGATCATGAAATAGGTGGAAGGACTGGTCATTGTTTCTGTACTGGACAATGACACATCCTGCAAGGTATTTTTTGCTTTTTTATTGCCAGAGCGTCTGTGTGACTAATGTGTGAAAGTGCCAGTCCCTGAAAGTTCAAATAGTTTAAAGACTTTTTTGTTGTTGTTGGCTCTTCACACTATTTGCTAATATAAAACCATAAAATAGGGAAAAGGGAATAAGTGAGTGAAACAAAGGAAGAGTGATGGGCTGTTTTCCCCTCCATCCATTCCTCCCCTCCTTCCTACTCACCAGCAGGTTACAATTCCTCTACTGAGTACTCAGGGCCAGCAGCTGGCTGATTAGAATTACCCACCCAGCTGTGATTCACCAAGAACTCTGCAGCAGAATTACTTAAAAATGCACCCCACTCCTGCCACCCTGAATAAAACCTGACAGGTCCTAATGGACACATTTTAATCTCCCTTGGTTATTTGAAGATTTTTCTAGCCTGCTGCTGGCCACTGCACAAACAAATTCCTCTCGCTTTGTTGATTAAACCGCCAGCTCTCCCTCATTGCTTATCATGCAGTAACAAGTTGTTCTTTTAATTAAGAATGAGGCACAGCAAGTGTGCTATTAACAGCTGTTAATTATAGAATTTTTCAGAAGTGCAACATTCCACCTTCATTTTAATTACATAACAGACAAGTGTCTTTTTGATCTCTAAATTATTGAACCTTTGTAGTATTTAATTTGTTGTAAGATGTGTTGTTTTGGTTTTGTGAGAGATTCGAAGGGTTGATAGAGGGCTATGGTTGCCTCATTCTTCTGTTTGATGTAAAAGCGAAAACAGTGGGGGAAATAAATGACAACAAGGAACAAAGGAAAATAAAACCAGAACAGTCCAGGAGGAAATAAAAATCATATCGCCATGTTAATAAGCAGGCGTCAGGCCATGTTGGCCAGCTATGACATTTCATAGGGGGAAAACAAGTCTGTACTCTGCTATGAACTGATTAGTACATTTGGATGTGAAAGATTAATTAAACACCTATAATACGGATTTCTTTCGCTGATTTACAACATTAAGTTTTTTGATATTTAATTTGGCTGCAAATTGATTGCAAAGAAAGCACTGATGCATTTTTCTTTAATGATTTTTTTTTCCTCTCCAAAGGGAGAACAAGCCAAGGTCTTTATTTACAATGTTTGACTGATAAATCGTAAAATATAGTTAAAAATCACTGCATTCATATAGTGTTTAGTAGTAAACCTTTTACTTTAATTATATTTGATTCCTTAATTTGAATTTTAAATACTTTTACTCAGCACAGTCCATCTATTTATGATTGTATGAGTGTATATATTGAGTTATTAATCAATTAATTATTTAATTAATATACTTAACTGTTTTGGGGGGTGCATTAACTCTCTCTTTGAAACATTTTTTCCCCACACATCTTATCTGCCTAAATGGCACAACAGTCACCCTTTATTCATGCCCTCGGGCTACATCATCTCTTTCTGCTTGACTGTCTTTCTCATTAACTTTAGGCTGATAAAAATAAGCATAAAAAGTATTTTTTTTATTGATTACCACATAGATGTCTAACAAGTTTTAATTATACTGTACAGCGTCCTTCCAATTTTCAGAAAGGTATAGTATTTCAATGACAGAAGGGATGAAAATTTATGTTAAAAACTCTACATAAGTAAAACAAAAACAAAACTACAAAACCACATTTACAATTTTAGATACATGGAAACATACATAAATCGGTTTTTAAAGCTGTCAAAGTCAACTTTAAAGTCAAATATGCTATATATGCTTGACATACAGCATAAATTAAATTACAGTCCTCTCGGACCCACGGTGCAGCAAGTAATAAATAAACAAAACTATAAACCAAATATCCTTTGAAAATCCACCCTTTATTTCTGCAATTGGAGCACCAATAAAAATGCTTTGGCTTGCCACACAATCCACATTGCACCGGAACCTGATGATTCTTTGGACCTGTGTCTCTTTTGGGCCGGGCCTGGTTACCTGGTACCTGCCGACAGGCCCCAACACCAGGCCTGGCTCCAAGACTGGCTTCCCGTAACCCAATGGGAAGGGTACGCTGATCCCATATTACATGTATAGTCTTGAGGTTCTTCACCCTTCACCTTGAACCAGTTAGCCAGGCGGACTCTATCTATGGAAAATGGCCCCAAATAACGCAGCTTCTAGGATCCTTAGAAACTCAAAATCCTCCACCACGATAAGGTAGTGGTTCCATCCATCCATCCATCCATCCATCCATCCATCCATCCATCCATCTTTTTTCCCCAAAAGCATGTCTTTAGGCTGGGTGGCGAAACTGGACTACATGGAGAGAGCCCACAAGGAACTTGGAGTTAACCACTGGTAACCTTTATTTAACAATTTAATTAGTTGTAATCCAGCTGGGTCTTGTAAACTTTGGATAAAGGCTCAAACTGTACATTGTATTGAAATCCTCAGTTGGTTTGTGAATATTTATATACCGAAATTCCCAGAGGAGAAGAGTTTTAAAGACTTCAGTATGTTTCTAATTACAACTGCCATTCTCTCCAACACCTTATAATTGAAGTTTTTGTACAGATACAGAGCCAAAAAACCCATTTCACATATGTATCTAATTCAATGCCTGCACACTTTTCTGGTTTAATTTTTGATATTGCAAAATGTCTTTATGAACACAACCCTTAAAGTTTAGAAAGGCAGCTGCTTGTTGCTCAGTTTAGTCGGCATCCATTTCTCCCACTGCAGTATATGCCTGGGATTTAATTTTGTGCCCAGTAATGATTAGATTGTTAATCCTGGTGTACTGTTCCAGGTCCTCCATTCTGCCTCCCAGATTTTAAAGTCACCTGTCTCTCAGCTTTCTGCCTGTCAGAGATGTTATCTCCTCTTAACAGCATAAAAGCAGGGTCTCTGCTATAAGATCTAGTGACTTGATCTTGCTGGCTGTTTTGACTCCCTTACATGATGGTTGTTCAGGGCTGATAGGTGGAGGTCAGCAGGCAAGGTCTGTAAGTAATGGCGATGGTTGATGGGCGACATGCCAGGCTGATCATTGCAAGACTGACAGCCGGACTAGGCAGGTTGATGGCTGTATTTCATTTCATTTCATTTCATTTCATTTTTTTTTTTTTTTTACAAAACAACCCACAAAGTGTAAATGAGATCTAGACATAAAAATGACAAATTGATTTAAAGTCAATACATTTCTCTTGTTGGACTCTACAGACACCAGTGACTGACACGATCTTCATACAAAATGCATCACACAATGTACGATAAATTGCAAGAGTTCAATTTTATCCCACAATTTTATGCCATTATATTCTATTAATTGGTAGTCAGCTTTGCACATTAAATACTCCCTGCTTTGATGAGCATTTTTTTCTTACAGTTTCTTACAGGGTTTGCTTTTTTAACCCTTATTATATTTGTATTATTAAAGATAATACATTACATACATTACATTACATACATACATACATTACAAGACATATTAAATATTTTTTCCATGTGTGTATGTGCGTGTGTGTGTGTGTTACTGCTTGTGTTTGTCTTTGCCATCATATGTTTAAGGTGTCAAAATAATGTGTCTGAGTTTGCTAAATGACTCAGTCCTAACCTAAACCTGGAATACTTAACCCTACACTTTCATCCATGTGATTGTGGTGGTGATGGGGTTGCTAGCGGTGACACAGTGTTGTAGGGTAAAGCACATTAATCACTGAGATTCATTTTTGTGTCCCTATCTTGTTCACTAAGCAATGTGATCACAACTGACCCCCGTGACAACCACAGGACCATCATTATGTCACCTGCTGTGACTACAGGAACTCTCTAACTGTCTCATGTCAACCCTAGGTTGGACTCCAATCTCTCAATTCAATGGTTCCTGCTGTTTGTGAGTGTGTGTGTGTGTATGTGTGTGTGTGAGAGAGAGAGAGAGTGTGTATTGGCTACTATCTATCTATCTATCTATCTATCTATCTATCTATCTATCTATCTATCTATCTATCTATCTATCTATTCTGAATTGTGTTTAATATGGATGTACAGTAATTAAAATAATGAACATTTTTTTAGTCTCATGAATTTTAAATGTAATTTTGCCAATACATCATGTTAATATCTATACCTAATTTCACTATTTTAAAACAAAGGAGGGGAAAATGTTCCCTTCTTCCTATTATTTCCTATCAGACAAAAGTTACAGAGAGGGATAGTTTGTCAAGGGACATAAATATATATAAATTTATATCAAGTATCTACACATCTCTCTCCATGTTAAGCAACAATGCAAAAACAAAACAAGCAGTCTAAATATTTGATCGAGTGCAGTTCTGGCCCCATGCATTTCCCAAAGTGAACAGATACGGATACATTTTTATCCATAGTAGGGAATCCTTTGGAGAAGTAGAAAAATAGGGAAACTCAGGTTTAAAAAAAAACATCAATCTGTCAAATGAAAAATTTTATATTGGTAATGATGAGGACATTTTCAGTGTTGTAGTGTATTCTGCCCAGTTTCAAGTACAGCATAAAATCCTCCTGTATTTAATTTCAACACAATCTCTTGTTGTTCATCAGTGAATATTTTGTTTTGAAACTAAGCAGCATTTATCAGTAGATGATCTGGGAATTGTCATGACAATCATATGTAAAGGGTGGGTAAACGTGCTTTAAAAACACACTGCCCACATTTGAAGAAAGGTGGAAAGTATGGTTAATGGTTTAAAATGATTTTCCATCTATCCTTGCCACATTGTCAGTGGTCATTGATGATTCCACACAATACACTCTGCTCTTCTATTAGTTTTCTGATCCTATTTTCTAATTTGTAATTATTCACTTAGCTCCCAAAACTGTGAGGGCGTCATCAGTATTTACAACCTGGATCTACAGTGTTTCTCCTTTTCAAGGGGAGACCCAGGCCTTGCAAAATGACAGTGATTAGTGTTGCATCTGCAGAGAGGTGACAGGACATCTCTTCAAATGTTTTGTCTTCATTTGACGACTTTGAGATGCAATTATATAGAAGTGGTTCATTGTGGCAACATGGAGCGCCTCATGTTTTATGCATGACACCTCATTTAGGTCTTTATTAATGAGCCTGGTCAGACCAGCCCAGTGCACACTATTCAATGGCCAGCGCAGCCTGTAATGGATTTGTGCGTGATTATGAGTAAGCAAGTGTGTGGAAGACGGAAAGCAGGATGGAAACTCAACAGAGGAGGAGAGAAAATTTCAAGGAGAAATAAATTTAATAAGACAGTGTGTGTGGTTAGTGTAGTTGTCACTTTACTCGTTTGCCCCTCTTTTTCCAGCTGTCAGCCTCATAAGGTGTCTCAAGAGCTGCAAGACTGGTGCAGGCTGGTTTGGCTTTAAGGCAGATTGAAGATGTGGGTGAGTGAATAACTGCACCTCTCCTGACAGGAGAAACTCCATCTGCATCCAACATTGAGACAGATGAGGCCAATTTGGCTCCTTAAATTTCTGGTCTGTGATGGATGTGAGCTGGTTGTATGAATCGAGTGGTGCAGAGCCGGACGGAGGCATGTAAGGGAAAAGGAAGAAGAGAATGATGGAAGAAAAGGGAAGTAGGGGACTCACCCCTAAGCATGAGTAATTACAATTTGCAAGCAGCATTGCAAGCAATCTGTCTGCACAAGCAAAAGATAAACTGCAAATTAGAGTCAGGACTGAAATCATCCCCATTTCAGCTTGAAAACTGACCTGTGCAGTGGTCTGGATTAATTTGTATTTCAGTCAAAATAAAAACAGCTAATATTTCTGTTGTAAACATAAATACATAAGAAGCATTATCACACAAGATTTTAAAAGATCTGCTTGATTGATTGATTGATTGATTGATTGATTGATTGATTGATTGATTGATTGATAGTAGGGCTCAATTCACTTTTGCATCATCTAGATTATACCGCTACCTTCTGTTTCCTCCAGTGTATCTTCTCATCCACACCCTGTCCAAACATCTATCAAGTGGCTGTTGTCAGACAACATTAGATACTTATTAGGCCATTTGTCAGGCTCGTTTAGAACATGTTAAAATCCCACAGTAGCTCTCCAGATGAAATCTGCTTTGTCTACATATGTCATTGTCATTCTGTTATGGGAAATACAGATTTATCATTAAAAGAACCTCATTATGATTCACAAGTAATTCTAATTAATTGGGTACTCCCTTAGTGCCTGTGTGCACTGAGGAATCAGCTTAAGGTTTTACTGTGTAATGTTAATTTATAAATCAGCCCAGAATGGAAATGCATTCCATTTGGAGTGGACAATAGTTGATAAAATTGGAAAAAGAAAAAAGAAACTCACATAATGCTGTCAGTGATACAGAACTAGAGCGTTGTGTGTCTTGCTGGAATGAGCAAGTATAATTAAAAATATGCTGTGCAGACCTCTTTGTTCTTTGAACATTGTTTTGAATAGGTAAATTTGAGAACATAATTTTAGGTGTATTTGGGCAGTATCACTAGGTTCCACAGTCATTTCAAGGGAACCCAATGCTCATGGAAAGTTGTTCTAAAACCTCAATTACGCACAGCAATGGAGTTAATTAGGAAGCACATAGCATCTCTTGAGGTTTACAGCACCAAACATTCTCATATACAACATATTTCTCACTGCAGAAATGGGGACATAAACTTTGCAATGTAATTAACAGTTCTTAGCAAAAAAAAGAGGATTTTTCATATTCTGCTTAAAAGCAGATGGATAATAAAATTGTTCCCTCTAAAATATAATTAATAATCTGTTTTCTAATAATAAGTCACAGTGAATTGTCCCTTCCACGTGCCTGGATCTGCTTAAGGCTATCCTCATACTTACAAGCAAATGAAACTATATATATAAAAGTATATACAAAGTATAAGCTTTGAAACCTCAAATAAATGCCCAGTTGTGTTTAAAGAAATGTTTATTTCTATTGAAAGCTCATGCGTCATTATTTTTGAGATGGAAGACAAGGGTCTGTTGTAGGCAGTTGGCAAATGATGCGTTCTGATAACAATAACAACCAATCCTTGTAAGTAAGATATTCAATTGAGTTCAAATCTTTGCTAGTTCAAAGCTTTTAATTAAACCTGGAGTCTGACCCCAAGCAACACTGACTCCAGTAGTAAAATGTGAGATCTCCCAATCTGGCTGGTGACATAGATGTTGTGTAAATAGAGTGAAAAGCATCTTAGGAGAAGCATTTTCATTAAAACAGTTTTTGCTAATGTTAATTGAAAAACTTTTCTATTTAAACCACTGAGAACATTTGTCTGAAAACGACAATAAAACATGTCTGGGTAAAGACACCCAAACCTAACAAAAGAAGAATTTATCCTATGGGTGCATCTCCTTGTAAACTGCTTGGATGACACCTTCATCAAGTGCTTTGTCATAGTGATGAATAGTTTTTTCTATCATCTTTAATTCACTCTCAGAGTTCAGCAGGCCTGCTCACAGCTCATAGTAAATCCATGATATGTTAGTCTAACCAAGATCCTAGGGCAGAGGTGAAAACTATTCCACCCATGCAGATGGCAGGCAAGAGAGTAATTTTTTTTTTCTTTTTATTTACTACAAAATAATGAATTTTGTCTGACGAATTGTGTGACAAGTGTGAGTTATGAGTGATTTTATTTGAGTGGCAATGTTATTCCCTTTAAATCTAGTGTTGATGTTTACACACATCAACATCAAAGTGATACATTTTCTGTTTTTCACTCATTGCTAAATAAACAAACAGAAATGATTGCTCCCAACACACACACACACAAACACACACACACACACAGCTCCTAATGACTGTGAAGTGGTCTTTGTTGCAGAAATCAGGCATAACATCAGAATTTAACACTGAACATGTTGATTCATTAAACTGAATGTACACGTTTACAGAAGCATATGAGGTGTGTTTATGTGGGAAAAGACCTCTGCTGCTCCAAGACAATGGCTTCATTCATGTGTTTCGAGCATTCTTTACATCCTGGAATTTAACCACGTTACAACACATCCACCATGTTAAAAAAGGAAAGAAATTGATGCTGAAATCAATAATAGATTTTGGCTTGACCAATAAAAGACACCGTGTATGCCATGTCCAGACAGATAAAATGCCAATTACAATAAAAGGACTAAAGGGTAAAGGTACTGTGATCAGGTATTAGTGTATGGACTAATCATGTCAAACAAAAACATTGCAGTTAACTAACTAACTAACTAACTAACTAACTAACTAACTAACTAACTAACTTACTTACTTACTGACATCAAACACTGTTTACCCTAACCCTAACCCTAACTCTTTAGCACAATGTATCCTTGCATATACATTATATTGTATCATTAACCAAAAGACCAAATGATCAAGAAACTGTGATTCGGAAATGGCAGAGACAAAAGGTCACCTATTGCTTCTCCTTTACCTGACAATTGTGCATTACTATTTACCACAGTAATCTGAACTTAGCAAAGTTAAAGTTACACATACTTTGGAAATATTTAAGGCAGACAGTGTGCTGCAATATCTGTATTTTAGGTAATGCGCCAACTTAACAATGTTCAGAAGTGAAAGCACACGCTGATGATTTCATTATGACACCTGTTCATTCAGTCAGAATCCCCAGTTACTTCATGGCCACTGAACACGAAATGTGTGTTGTGTATCTGTGTGGATCAAAGATTGTATGGCTTGACAGCACTGTGGTATAGTGTCACAGGGCCAGTCCTTCAGGAATGCTCCTCAGCCCAGGGATGGGGTGTGGAGCCTCATTAGTAGAACCTCAGCTACCCGTGCCCTGTCAGTCAGTATTAGCCATAGCCCATCTCAAATGCATGCTGGGGAAGCATCAAGTTACTATGACTCCTTTCAAGCTTTGAATGTCTTTCTTGCTCCTAATTAATTGTGGAAAAGTTATAATCATTGTAATAATCAGTGAAATAATCATTATGTTGTAAGACTGAGGAACATAAATGTCTTTAAAAGTTTAAGTGAGGTGCTTGCAGAGTGCAAGGTTTGTTTTTCAAGTTGTAGCAATTTAGTTTTTAAATGGATATTGCAACTCAACACTCAGTATTACTGGGTTAATAATAGTAGTAAAAAAACACGTGTGTGTCCTTGCTGACACATTCATTTTTCTTTTTTTAAATGTATGTGTTTTCTGCAATGACACAGATGACTGCAGAAAAAGTGAATTTAGGCTTTTGCTTCAGCAAACCTTATAATAATGGACCATGCATGTCTTTTATTATGAAATATGAGAGAACCTAGTCTTTGCATGCATTGGTAATTTGGAGTGACACTGATAGCTTTAAATTAATCAACCACATTTTAATGTAATTTCTGGGCATTGATAGTGATATCAATTATAGTGATAGTGTTTAGTCAAGGTACATATATGCTGCTACAAGTATGCAAAGACTGTCTGATAAAAGTACAAACAAAAGGAACAGAAAAAAGGAGAGAAGAAAACTTCCTGAAAATAAATGAAAATATAAAACAGTCAGCTTTACATTGCTGGACAAATCCTGCATACGCTTTTTGGAGCCAGTGCAGACAAATGTACTGAACTGAAGAAGCTCTCTGGAGAGAGGGCGAAACATTTTCAAGGAAACCTTTCAGTCCAGTTGACACAGAAAGATTTAACTTTGGACAGACAAATGTAACAATGCTACTTTCTTGTTTAAACTCCAAAAGCCATAGTTTTGCCAAATTGGCTGCTGTTTTTGTATTTTCATAGACTATATATGTGTGTAAATATTGTGATACATATGTATAACCACAACTACTAAGTAAAACACCTAAAACACTTAAAGAACTATTCATGACTGAGCAATTCCCTCACATCAAGACTGTCTTTCACAGGTAATGAGGAAGAGGAGTTAGTGCTTTACCCATCTGACTACATAGATACTGTATGTAGCTCAGATGGGGATCCCGCACTTTCTTTAAATGTGGCAGATGACCCAGCATTTGATGACGGTTCTTCATCCAAGGAAACTCTGTCCTTCCAACGTCAGAGCATCCTTCTTCCGAAAGAAGATCTGGTCATTCCCTTGGACTTTGAACTGCGACAGTCAGGGGTTCCAGGGGGAGGCCTGGGAATCTGGAGCTGCAGGACAGTCAACATCGGGGAGTGCTTTGGACCATATACAAGGGCACACAGGCCTGTCCTTCAAAATCCCACCCAAGACTTTGAGGTAGGAACACATCAGATGTGAGCTTTCTAATTTTCTGAAATTTCGAAATGATTGATTTGCAAGAAACGTTTTCAAGGAAACCTTTCAGTCCATTTGACACAGAGAGATCTAACTTTGGATAACTATAGGACAATGTGAAATGGTAGATGTGGCTGTTGTTAGGCTACTTAAGTTTTTCCTGCATCCTACAAAAATATGTCTTCTCTGATTAGATTCAGTCCATACACTCTATCTGAAAATCAAAATTGAAAAAAAAAGTGATATATGACTGGCTTTTCTACAAATGGCTTCAACATCTAAAACCACTGTAATCCTGTAAACTGTAATCCTTATTTTCAATAGTCAGTGGGTGTCAGGTATGTAAAAATTGTTTAAGAGGTTTTCTGGATTTTAGCATGAATCAATCTGATTATTTATAGGCAGAACAGATCTGTTCTGGAGTGTACTATGAAGATGAGATCCTGTGAGAGAGCACTGTATCAAAATGCTTAATTACCATCTTGACAGCAAGCCATAACTATTTCCATTAAGTAAATAAGTTGTAAAGCATTTATGATGAAATGCTACATTATTCAGCATGGATATTCAGTGATGACATCCCTCTGCATTAAATATGGTAAATGCCACAAACCCTTTCTGACCCCACCCCCACCCCTCCCTCTTTGTTTTGTCTACCCTCTTATCATCCCTTACTTAATTCTTACCACTCTTACTGACTGCAAACTATCAATATGCCAATAAACCCACATAGACTCAAAGGCAAATCGATTTGTAAATTAAGTTAAGACAGATATGTTTGCTCTATTCATCAATTTTGACCAGGACGATGAGGTGATGTCACCAACCAGGGAGTGGTAAAACAGCACTTCCATTTGGAAAGTATGATGGAGGGCCCTGTGGGGCAACTCAGGCCAGTGGTGACAGACTAGGGTAAGTTTGTCACCACCCCTCAGGGGCACTACAATAAATCTTTGAGACTTCGTTGAAGGGAAAGAATACATTACTGCAGATGCAGCAGCAACATCATCTTCTCTAAAAGCACAAGGTAGCGATGGCTGCATGGTCTCTTTCATGATTGTACTGACGCTTTGTTTATGAAAATATGATGACATACTGAAATTGCAATATCATATAATACATAAAATTCTTTCTTTATTTTAAAAAAAGCTAATTTAATACTATTTTATTCCATCTTTTAAAAATTGGGTAGAAAGGATTTTGTGTATTTTGTCACTTTATCCAGGTATTTATTTCCGTCATTCATAGAGGGTGTTTCCGATGAACAAAACAGAAAACTAAAGTACAAGAGAGTTTTGACCAGCACTTAGTGGGCCTTTAGGCTAACACAAACTTGCAGTTTTGCAGGAGTAAGAGTCCTGGGCTTTGAGCACTGAATTACTTCTCTGGCAATGATGAACAGACTCGTTTTCGGTTCAAGCTAGGGATAGTGTGGTATGCAGGACAGAGGCTTGGTGGTGAAGAGGGATGGAATGGTGGTAGTGGTGTTTGGGAGATGGTGAAGATTAGCAGTGACTGAATAAGACTAAGTAGGTAGCCTTTTATTGGATCCGCATATCTCCTGAGTATCCTGGTCAGAAGATTAGATTAGATTTAAATTCAAGGAGGCAAATAATCAATATTTCTGCTAAGCATTTATCCCATGTGCATTATTTTAAACAACCAACAAAACAAAAAACCCATGACTGATTTGGTTTAAACAATGCAGATATTAACTTCACAAACTTATGTTCAACAAATGATCCCATTGTTCTTGCATGCTAGATTTTGATTGTTTTGTAGGGATGCAACAGAGGTTGCTAATTTTAATGCTATTGACTATCATGTTACTTTCTTTTAACAGATTGTTCCAAAGAGTCTTCTACCTCATCAATGTATTACAATATAAATGAGCTCAAAATATGCTTTTGCTTTCTACCTAACAGTGGCAACTACAAGCAAACAACAAAATCCATTAAAATCTTAAAATCACAAAGAGCAGGGTGCTTTATGAGGAGATATAATTTTTGTTCACATTATCATAATTGTTGTGAATTATTGCTGTGAATGAATTAGAAAGACATTAATATATGACTGAGATGTATGTTGAAGTTTTGTCTGCCTTCTTTAACTTAAATTTTTCGTTCACTAAAATGTGTGCTGGATGTTGTACATGTGGACTTAAAGTGTATCAACAGCTAATTAGTTATGTTCGGCTGACTTTATAAAATTATTAGTATCTGCAGGATTTTTTTTATGGAAAAAAAAAAAAAGTCTCTGTTGCTCCCCTCAGAGGTGTGTCACAGATCGCCTCAAAACCAGGATTTGTGACAATAACAGGAGTGCTGCAGGGTAAACACACACTGGTAGACCCTAAATATGGTGATGACACCATTCAGTTCAGTGAGACATCCAAACCAACTCAACCAATCTCAGCTTTCAGATTCTCCAAGTTGCAATCAATACTTAGGCCAATAGACTCATTTAGTTCCTATATTCAAATACCTTAGCTGCACAGTTTCCAAGGCAAGAGACAACAAAGGATAGGTAGACCAACGACAAGCCCTCGCAACCACCTTCATGCAGTCCCTATGGATTCCTTAGGGGCAACATAGAGATGTCTCCCCAAGTGCCAGGCTTCGGGTCTGAATGGAGTGAGTTGAACACCTGACGGCCTGGTGCAATAAACACAACTTTACCCTCAACATGAATAAGATGAAGGGGATGCATATCAAGTTTAGAAGGAGACATTCATACTGATCATTTGCAGTTCTGAGGTGGAGAAGGTACACAGCACTAAGTGACACCACAGTGATCATCAAGAAAATCTTTATTTCATCTATTAACTGAAGAAGGAGGTTCTTTTATCTCAACCCATGGTCATTCTTACAGAGACATAATTGAAACCACCATTGCCTGGTTTTGAAACTCCACAGCAGAAGAGTGACACAGAAAGAAGAGTGAGAATTGCTGAGAAAATCAGAACATTCCCAGCCGGTACTGCAGAGGGAAAGGTCATTAGCATGGCCCCCACTTATGCTTCTGCCTGTTCACACCAATGTAGTCTAATAAGAGATGGGTGTATTATCAACACAATGATTAATCAACAGTTCAAAAGCTTGTTCTCCACAGCAATTAGACTATGGAAACAAGGTGAATAGGAAACAACCCTGGTCTCCATTGGAAATTATTTATTCAAAATGGTTATGTAGATATATTGTCTATTTGCATATTCAAATATGCAATGGGGAACTGCTCAATGGATCAAGTTTGTGACCCCAGCAGCGTAGGCCTATAGCAGCATAGTTATGCTAATAATTGAAGAGTAAAATTCTACCTGTAGCTGTGAGAACTGACTGTAACTAGATCTTTCAGCCCTACACACTTTGTTTGAGGCTAATTGTACGCTTTACCGAACAGAAAGGTTTTAAGTTTGATCTTAAAGGCAGACGTGGTGTCTGCCTCTCGGACCCAGGTTGGTAACTGGCATATCTATCTATCTATCGAGAGAGAGAGAGAGAGAGAGAGAGAGAGAGAGAGAGAGAGAGAGAGAGAGAGAGAGAACTGTAAGTTGTCCAGTGTTCACAATGTTTACCAGGATTTAAAGTAACAATTAGTTTGTTGGAGCTGTCTTAAAACACACCAGAGGTTTTCAGGAGAGAAATCCTTTGTGACAAATGTTTGCTGACAGCACTGACAGGGAGGGACAGACACCCAGAGTGCCCTATATATTTCAGGAATCTATGGGCTGTGTTAACCCTTATCAGTCAATGCTGATGAACAGAATTCCGTCACTTGCTACCTGCTGCACTCCAGTAAATCCTATTACAGGATATAGTGGGGCATCTGCGAACACTGCATGAAACTGGATGAATTCTCTTTCTGACTCAGTCAGCACAGCTACCTCCATGATAACCTTTTGTTTATCTTGCAGGTCCCTCTTTTTTATTGGTGCATCCATTGTCTAGCCTTTCTTTTAAGAGAGCAGCAGTAATTGTGAATGTTTCATGAACATGATGAAATGATGAATGTTTTGGAAGCAACAAAGCTTGCTGTAATTGGTCTTTCACTCGTCCCCTGTCTCCTTTTCTCCTCTATTTTTGCTTAGCCAGCCATCAGCAGATGGTCCTGTTTAAGGTTTCCTGCTGTTAAAATTCTGTATTTCTTTTCCATGATTTCTGTAAAGCACCTAGTGACAATCCTAACTGTAACAGCATGTATATAAATAAAGTTAATTGAATCATTTAGGAATTGCAACAGCAATTCAGCTCAAAGTGGCCCATAGTGTCATCTTCCCTCCATGTTTAAATGGCTTCTTCCCACAAGCTTTGGAGGAATTGTTTTCCTTCTGGTCCAAATCAAGACAGGAAGTCAGATGGGTAGGATAACTGATAACAAACATAAATCTAACATAGAAACAAAGATTATAATTTCAAGTACTGTTCAAATGTGTCCACAGATGAAATTAAGACAAAAGATAGAAAGAGCCAAGATATCACCTAACAACAAATCATTATTGTGTTCCTTTTTTCTCCCCACCCACTCAGTCACCTTAGCCACCTTAGCCAGATTTTTCACGCAAATGGAAACACAGCCTGTCATTTCCACACAGCCTCCATCCGCTTTGTCTGTCCAATCCATCACAGTGCACTAGTGGCAGCGCAAATAGGCCTGCCACTCTCACTGTCATCTGAGTAACAGATGTCCCTTCATTACCACCACCGGGTGGGACCACGCAGCACTCAGGTCCGCTCTTGCCACTCCTTATTTTTCTTCCCGTCCCATCTCCTCCTCCTCCTATTTATCAGAATGATGAGCCTCCTGGAACTTACCAGGAGAATGTATGGGAGCTTTCAGAGAACACAAGCACGTGTGTGTGTTTTTTTTTTTATTCTTCTGTGAGCAACAAATTCCTCTTTCCAATCTCTCATCTAGATTCAAAAGCACTAGTATAATAGGAGCAGACGTGGGGTGAAATAAATTGTCGACTGGTATCCGAACTGTCATCATAAATTATGTAGCCTATATTTGAAGGTGACGATGGGACATTAGAAGCTATTTACACTACAGAAGCCATACTATCGATCAGCAGGGGACATCCTATAGATAAGAATGGGATGATGTCATGGTTATTTATGGTGATTCTCAATAGTAAAGCTACAAATGGGATTTTAGAGTGACAGCATCATCGGTTATTTGAGGTGTGGTGGGTTGATGCATTCTGTCATTAATGGAACAATCAGTGTGCATCAGAGTGGTTAAGAGAGATGCAGCACCATGGACATCATACATAACATAATGCACATAGACATACATCTACAGACACTGGTGTGGTGTGACGCTGCCCAGAGGCTACTGTATATAAATCACAAGATTCAGACAGAAGAAGGAAGGTACAATTTGATGTCATACATGTTGTAGATGATGTTATGATAACATATCACGAATTACAGTCATTTCTGATATCAAAATCAGAAAAAAGCAACAGAACAAACATCTAGTGCAAGTTATTTGGAAAAACACAATCTTATATATTTGAAACCTTGTATCGATTTGTAAATTAAAATGAAAACGGTGCTGACATGAGGGTTTCAAGGTGTGTGTCTGGCAGTTAAGATTTTAAAATGCAACATTCATGCAACAAACTTGCACTTCAGACTTGTGCAATAATATGTTTATTTAAAAGAGAGCAATGGGCCAGAAATATTATGCATTAAACAACACTAAAATACAGGCACATGCACAGATATACACACATTTAAAAATACATGAAATATTAATTTAAAATGTTATTGTAATTTTAATTGTGCCTCAACCTTTAAAATGTATTAAAAAAAAAACAAAACAACAACAGTGATAAGGAGTCACAGAGCTGAGAGAGTTGCAGATAGGGGGGTGGCAAGAGAATAATCAGTCTAGTAAAATTTGGCACAACTCCATAGTATTTTCGATCAGCAGCTCGAGCAGAACAGCAGGGTTCAAACCCATGACACAAAGACATGCACACCCCTCAAGCTTCTGACATTGTCAACCACCATCCTCATCTTCTAGAAAGGCACTGCAACAACAAGATTTGTGGTGGCTAAAGTTCTGCCAAGCCCTGATAACAAGTCCCAGTTAAAATAAAAAAAAAAAAAAAAAGAAAGCGAACACATATGGCTGTTTTATGTCAGGCTTATCGTCGCACATTTGTCTAAAAAGATCAAATTTAGCATTTAATCCACTTCCTTTT
The DNA here is from genome assembly GCA_015343265.1 of Pao palembangensis. Lineage (NCBI taxonomy): Eukaryota > Metazoa > Chordata > Actinopteri > Tetraodontiformes > Tetraodontidae > Pao > Pao palembangensis. Next base: position 3,507,519 of record CM027091.1, on the reverse strand, counting down.
TCCATGAATTATTGCAAAAAAAAAAACATTACTATGCCTCGAAGGCTTACAGCTGTGACCACTGCATGATTGAAGTTTCGTGCAAACTCCTTTCATTGTGCAAATGAGAAAATTAACTCTATGACTTTTTTAACTCTATGACTTTTGAAGAAAAAAATAAACACTTTATTTATCCAGGTATAGCATGATGACCACCGACCACCGGTGGTGTATAATCAGGCTTGTTGTCCTGATTATCTCTTCATCAATGCAGAAGCAGATAAAATGGGCAGGTGTCAGGATTTGAGTTTGAGTAAGTGCCAAAATCGTGAGAGAGCCTCTCCAAAAGTTCAGCTTATGTGGGGTGTTCTCGTTTTGAGTGGCCATATCAATCAAAAGTGGTCCAAGTGAACTGGCAAGCCGTTCTACGGTTGGCACATTTGAATTTTTAATTAAGGATTTTTCGTTGCAGATATTTCAGAGGAGTATTCTAGGTATAATTCACAGTTCGTGATGCTAAAGCAGTAAGCAGAGAAGCTGAAAAGGTAGTGATGGTCTTCCAAAAGACAAGGATAGAAGTCAGTTAGCTTATAAAAAGGCTCTGTAAGGCTAGGCTGTTATTCTTCTCTAACTGAAAAAAAAAAGAACAATCGTTGTTTTCAGTACTTCAGCTAATCTAAGAGAGTCACAGTGCTCAGAATCACATATTTGTTTTGCGCTTAGCAGTGAGGACTTCATTAGCTTCTTCACAAATAAAATTACAAATATTTGAGGAAAGCCATCCCAACAGACAATCATAAAATATGTCGACTGTGCAAAAATTTATCATCACCGATGACAGCATGAGGGCAGATAAATGCTATGTGAGTACTAGACTATGGCTCTACAAATGAAATGATTTGAACTCATATTCATTTGATTTGGTAATGTCAAATTTTCTTCTCCATGGAGATTTCTTTTTCTCCTCCATACTTTTCTGCTTCTCCTTCTCCCTCTGATGTCTGTATAAAGATGTAGGGGTAGTTGAGTGAAAGATAAAGTCCTAATACAGAAGTCATGAAAACAGATCTCTTGGTTGTCTGACTATCTTTTTGTCACAGGATGCTGCACCATGTAGCCACTTAGATAACTGTTAGTTTAATTATTCACAGATTTTTCTTCCACCTCTGCTTAAATAAATTGCAATAAATACAGTCATCCATCCATTTTCCACTGCTTTTCTCTTAATGCGCCACACCGGCCTTTCAAGCCTGACCCATTATTCATCTTTTTACACTGATATTGGGCTGTTCCATGAAATCTAGCAGCCTCCTCTGCCTCCCAGCCCCCTCGCCCTCTCACTTATTATTGGAATTCTCCTGAGTACTATAGTATAGTAGTATAGTAGCAGAGCGAATGGCCTAGTCTGTAATGATAAGCCAGCAAAGCACAAGGAAAGTAGATCAGGAGAGGAGGTGCTTGCTGGTGATGGAGATGACTCAGTTGAAGTATCGATTCTGATTTTCACTCAGTTGTTGACCATAGAGACAAGCTGTCTGTGTCTAATGGCTAAAACAGTTGTCAGTCAAAACAATGTTCATTCACAAAGGTTCATATATCACATTTTAACAAAATATCCCATTATTACCTCTGCCAAGGAGGTCATGTGAAAGCCGATGTTTATCTGTTTTTGGAAAAAAATGACAGTTATTAATGGATTTTAATGAAGTTGCCAGAAAAATATTGATGATGGGCTAAGAAACAGAGACAGAGGATTACATTATGGTGATGTTCTGGATCACGGAGGGACCTTGCCTTTTTAATTTTTCAAAGATCATTGGCCAAGATCAAACCCCCTTGGCCTTTGATCTTGTCAAACATCAGTTTAGAGTAGCTAAATTGCCTTTTCCCCAAAAGCGTGTCTTTGAACTGTGGGAGGAAGCCAGAGTACCCCTGGAGAACCCTACGTGCGGAGCATGCAAACTTCTCACCTCTATACAGAATAAACCACAGTCACATATTCTTCCTTGTGATAATAACGTTTTAATAAACTATAATAATCTGTTGCCTAATTCATCCCTAACCTCAAATCGCGACTTGACATTGTCCTCGTGGCTGTTGAAGAAGTGTGCAGCCTTGTGCCAAATCCAGGGAAATCTTAATACAGTTCAAAGAGCTTCAAAATGTATCCAACTTGACCTAAACGAGAGCTCAGTGGGGCATTGAGGACTCCTAAAGTACAACAATTTGGCCAATGAATCCAGCTCAAATTGTGGGACACATGACATGCCTGTGAACAACCATCATTTGTTAGCAGTATTTTTTTACCGAGATCAGACCTGTTTATTTTATATTTACTTTTACTTGGCTATTCACCTATTTTATTTAAACTCCATTGCTGTAAAAGCCCCCGCCATTGCTCAGTGCAAATTTTACTGCATTGGCAGTGGCATTTACAGCTGGGACATTGAATCCAGGGGAGGTGGAAAAGTTGCACTGCTAGAAACAGAGGCATCGTTTTCTGTTCATCATTTCACTATGCTTGTGGAGGGAAAAAAATGAAAATAAAAAGTGAATACCAAGCAATTTCATTATACAGCAGTATTATATTTAAAGTACAACAATATCTAGGACAGCTGTAACCTTATGTTCTCTAATGAACATGACTGAAAATGAAAAAATCATTTGTGTGTGTGTGCTTGTGTTTGTGTGTTGGGTGGGGCTGTTCAATTGTTTAACCACCTGTTCCCATCCGTCAACACAAATTAGTACCTCTCAGTCCAATGCTGATTCAAACATGACTTAAATTTCTTGGCTGTCTTTTGTGTTTAGCTTGTAAAGCAATTTTTAGTGGCCCTATCAGATTCCTCTTGTTGTCTGTGTAGATTCTCAGTCATCCAGGTCATGGTTATCCAAAGTAGATCTCTCTGTGTCAACTGGACTGAAAGGTTTCCTTGAAAACGTTTCGCCCTCTCTCCAGAGAGTTCGGTGGTCACCTGAGGCAGGAGCTGGCAGGTCAGCCCACTTCAGCTGGGTTGCAAGCTTCTACCTTCAGGTTCAGCGTGATCATTTGAATGCCGACGAAGAGAAAGGAGAACTATTGTAATGTGGAAAACAGAGTGCTCAGTCCGCCTCACCGCGAAGATGGTTTTCACCCTGCGTGGATGGCTTCTTGATCAATTTCTCTCAAACCAAAGATCTTCTGGTTACACATTTTGTGGCCTCGACTGTCTCAGTGAGCAACTGCTTTCTTTAGTGTGGTACAAGCTGAGTTTCGTCCGAAAGAGCGGCACGCCATTACTGCTGGCTTCACTTATTCTTATACTGTACAAGAGCAGACAACACAGCTTATTTGTGTTCAGTGTTCAGCCTAGTGACCAGCTTCGTCCGGAGTGTTGGAGTGGTCGAAATGTACCGAACGTCATAAGCTTGAAAGATTCTCCTGAATTTTTCTTTGAAACTCCAGACAGGTAGGGATAGAAATGTTGTGACCTGTCTTGGAGTTTCAGAAAATTCAGGAGAATTCTTTCAAAAACATGACATTCCAGCACATTTCAAACCCTCCAACACACTCAGACAGAAACTGGTCCACCCAAAAGACAAGACACCAAGACACAAACAAAGCAATGTTGTCTATGCTGTACAGTACAGGAGGAATGCAAGGAACTGTACATTGGGGGAAACCAAACAGCTCCCTCCATAAACGAATGGCTCCAACACAGACGTGCTAATTTCTTCAGGACAGACTCAGCAGTACACCTACACCTGGGTGAGCGGACACTTTGAGGACAGTCACACGTGTGCTGGCCAGGAGAAGATCGTGTTGGTTTGAGAGGTGTCATGAAGCCATCCACGTGCAAAGTTGAAAACCATCTTTAAACAGAGGGGTGGTGGACTAAGGCACTTTCTGTCTAATGCAGACACGGTAAAGTTCTCCACTTTCGCTGCATTCCAAACATTCTACGCCATTTGACCAGACCTGAGACTCATTAACATGTGACCCAACAGACAAAGGGGAAGCACCCCAACTGAAACTGAATGAACGACCCTGCCAACCACCCTGCCAAGGGACTCTCAGGATTAACATGCCAATGGTCCACAGGGCTATATTTTCAAGCTCTGCCCCAGCAAACTTAGAACTGAAGAAGCTCTCTGGAGAGAGGGCGAAACGTTTTCAAGGAAACCTTTCAGTCCAGTTGACACAGAGAGATCTACTTTGGATTCCTCTTGTTGACTGTGTAGAGCATTTTCAGTTCTGTTTCTCTTAAATTTTTAATCAAACTAAAAATGTACGGGGAAGATTAAGTCACAGATAGAAAAGGAGGGTAGGATAATAGGGAGTCTAATTAGTTTGATTTAACTATGCCCTTTTGGTCAACAAAGTCCTCTTGTGAATTCAGAACCATTGACAATTAGTTTTACACTTTCTGAGCCATAGTTGAAAACACCTGAGAGTTGTTCTTTAAAAGGTTTGCATGTGTCTTTTTAGGGAGTATTAGCTCATTCTTCCATTGCAAATTTGTTCCAGGTGCCACCTGTCACAGAATATTGCTATTGATGATGACCGGGGCCTTTTAGGAACAAATTTTGATCTATGCTTTAGATCATTGTCTTGTTGGAAGACCTAGCAACAACCTTAGTCTAGACTAAGAGCAAATTACCCCACAATTTGTCAACACAAAAATAGGCATTAGGTACATTTAATCACCCATTTCCTTTGTAGTTGATACAAAGCCAACTTTAAAAAAAATATCTTCTACATTGCAAAACATACCCCAAAATATTACTCAGTAGTACTGGTGACTGGTTATTTCAGGTTTTGTCAATGATGCAAACATTGCACAGAATATTAGAGCTTAAAGAGTATTAGCACACACACAAATAAAAAGTCATTTTCTGGAGAAAATTTACTTAGTAGTGGTATGACGGAGAACAAGTTAAAGAAGTGGCAAACAGATTAGCGATAAATAGATTTTTTTTAAACACGACATTACACTTTCCCCAGATGCATTCTCCCTGCTTTTTTAATGGTTATTTCATCATGATTGTGTGTTAAATTACTTTCATGGCAGTACATGAAATATGTTGCATTTAAAATATCAAAATTTCCCTCTCCACACCACTTTTCCTCATCTCATTAATGGATATACTACTGGTGAAGTAATGAGTAATTTTCCTCTTACCGTAATTTCCGGTGTATAAGGCACAGCTAAATATAAACCGCACCGGTAATTACTATAGGTAACGTTTAACTTTTTACATATATAGGCCTCGCTCGACTATAAGCCGTAGGTGTCTCCCTCGGTACCACAGACAACGCTGAAGCATTTTACATATATTAAATAATTTTAACTGGCCCATTTACGGTAGTTTTCTCGAAGCCCACTCAACGTTAACAATCTTGATGCCGCTACTGATTTACTCAGAAAGATGTTCCACAGAATTTTTTTAAATTTTTAATTAAATACGTACCAGTAAAATTCCACAAATAAGTACGCTACGGGGAATGTTTTGCAAACTGCAAACAGTGGCTTTTGGCTTTCAGTTGGATTTGCATGGTGGAAACCCCTTGGCCGTCTGCTGTTTGTGTGTTTACCCAGTTTTCAAGAACATTTTCAAATTTGGGCCACCGGCATTTTTTTTCCACAGAGCTTTTATTGTCTTTTTGCATTTGGACAGTTCTTCACGCTGCCGTCTCCAACGTCTCACCATCGATTCATTGATGCTAAGCTTACATGCAGCAGCTCTATTTCCTTCTGTTACAGACAGCTCGATCCCATTTAACTTGAAAGCTGCATCAAATGCAGCATGTCTTTGTTTGTTTTCCATTTATAGGGTGTGCATTACGTGTATGAAGCGCCAAATTAAGGCTCTAAATAATTTACTGTACCATAGTGTGAGTGCGTTTGATTGGCCCACTGTGACCTGTTCTGTAATTTTATTGGTATGATGTATTTTGGTGGCATGACGCTTGTGAGCAGGGAAAAAACATAAATAAGGCGCACTGCTATATAAACTGCAGAGTTCAACGCGTGGGAAAAGAGTAGCAGCTTATACACCTGCGTTCAAAGCCTGTTTTCCCAGATAACCTGCCTGATTTCTGTACCCTTGGACTTGCCTTCCTATTGCCAACTCTGCCTGTTTGAACTTTTTCTACCTTGCTTTCCTCCCGGTAAAACCGACCTACTTCCACCCCCGACGAGTCTCTTACCCTGCTTTGTAAAGTTAATAAAGAGGTTTTATACTGACCTTACTCACCTTCTCAAAACATCTCTCTTCTATGTCTAAAATGCATACAATGTCCTCAAATCAGGTTTGAACTGAACTATTAAACTGGCTTGGCATTGACTTTATACAGAGTGAATCCTTACAACTATAGGATCCATCACAAGATGAGCACCCTATACTCTCCACAGGTGTTTGTGTCGAATTAGTACTAAAATCAAATGGAGAATTTGTTAGACATGTAGAAATAAGAGTCTCACACTAGATAATTTCTGAAATACTGTACAGGTTCTGTACAACTGTCTAAAAATGAGTTAATCTGGCTAAATAATGAATTTGATCCTTTGCATTAATTTGGGAAATTCAATTGCAACAGGTGTATAAAAAAAACAATACATACATTTCACAATAATACACAGATCATGGGCATTTGTCATAAAATCAGCAAAGCAATATGTCGGGATATATGTCTTATGTCGGGATCAGGCTACACAAATTCAAGAAGATTTTTACATGATTTCAAATCACACAATCACAGCCCAGGTCCAACTATGAACCTTGGGAATGACAAACAGAAGTATAATGTGACAACAAGGAAGATCAGCAGTTTCACATCCCCAAAGATCTACTATGTCCAACGAAAAGCCTAGCATTTTTGACTTTATGTAGTTTCCCAGCTTAGTTTGGCATTGTCCACGATGTGAACCTCGACGTTGACTAATATGATCATTGTTTACATTGTGACGTTACATTAGTTTGCTTCAGATAGGCATGGAAGTTAATCATTTTGCAGTGTACATATTCATCAATCTCAACTCTCAGTTCACTAAGGTCTTAACTCAAAATATATCGAATTTCAGAATAAAAAGGCATTGCTGACCTTTATTACACAGCACTTCAGTGTTGACGTCAAATTTCAATTTCTGGTCAAACACGGAGTAAAAATATTTGTAGCTGGTCACCACATCCACTGCTTGGCCATTAAAGACACTGATCTAAGGGGCTGCTGGTGCATCAGATCTAAAATCAAAACACATATTGTATCTTCAGATTTAATAACATCAATTTGTAGGAAAGCATTTTCACACCAAGAAACAAAATCATTTTGTGTAGGATCACGGCTATCCTCCATGTCCTCAAGAATGTTAAGCACAGAATATTCTGCAAATGTCTGGTTGATTAATTTGTTAATCTGTCCGAAAACTAATTTTGTCATAAAGATTAAAGATACACAAATATCTAGTTTTAAAATGTCTCTAAAGCTATTGTACAAGTTAAATCAGTTGCTACCATGACATACTGTACTTCGTATAAAGTTCAACAGTTTTATGCAACTGTAGCCACTATAAAGGGCTTTCTTTTACATTTAAAAACAAGACCTATGTTGCTAAAATAGGATTAGGACTTATTTTAAATTTATTTTGTTTTCCAAGCTTTCCACTTATTTATCTGTGTACATTATTCGAGGGAGCGCTTTATTTTTCTTAATTATCTTCATTTTAAAGTCACAGGAGAGGAGAAAAGCAAGGCCAAAAAAGATCATACATACATAAATAAAATACAAACAATGGACCACAAAACTAGTTACAAATAAAGAATGAATCAATCAGCAGGTGTACAGTTATACTATATCTTAGTAATCTAACATAATGTGGAATTAGTCATAAGTAGCTATTAGGGAGTTACTTTTGTTTCCTGTTTTGGTTCTGCTTTTCATTTTCCAGACTGGTTGTGGCACAGCTGTAGCTAATCTTGTCAGTGTCACTATATAAACCGCACCCCCCCCCCCTTATTTTATTCTAACACATGACAAAACGTATTTAAAACATTGAAAATAGGATTTATAATTCAAATATTTATTATCAGAATGCATTGTTGGTACTAAGGAGCTACTGAAAGTTATAAACACACAGATTATGTTAATGTAACATAAAATGTGATGAGTAAATCTTATAAGTTCATTATTCAAGAATTTATTCAAGCCTGTGTTCTTGTGAGACTCTAAACCAAATGCCATAGTTGACAGTAATGAGTGGAAAAGGTGTGTGTGTGTGTGTGTGTGTGTGTGTGTGCACAAGAGAGGAAGAAAAGAACATGAGCACAGAGCCTAAATCCAGGGGGCTGGGTTCGGAGCAAGGGTCATTAATTTGCTGTCCTTTCTTTTGTCAGTTTGTTTTCATGAGGCCACGGTCAAAAGTAAAAGCAGTCATCCTGAAAATTGTCTGCCTTGCCGTACAACATGTTCTTCCCTCGGGGCTGACCAAGTCACCCCTTAGATGAGGAGGGGGGTTCTGAGAAAGCCAAGGGGTGAAGGGAGGCGCAGGGGTCCAGCATCTTTACTTCAGCCTGGATCAATCACAGATTACATATCGTGGTCATGAACCATCCCGTTCATGAGTTAACGCCTCTTTCTGCTGTTCTCTCAAATAAAAGATTAGCCAAAGGCTACCAATTACCCCACCACCCCCCCGCCATACCCCACCAATTATTATATGAATTAATGAAGTAAGGAAGGTTTCCGACTGCAGTCACTAAGACAAAGGCAATAAGAACAACTAAAATGTTCTTTATTACTTTAAAACAGGAGATTAACCTCCTCCTGTTCTAAAATAAAAAAGGACAGGGACCACGAGGTGGTGTCCCTGGAGACCATGCAACAAAGCACGACCTCCAGGTCTTGGAGGTCTTACCATCTTACTGAATCTGTTGAAGATGGTGAGTATGACAGAGTTCCCTTCGGAGCAGGGAAAGCCAGTGACGAAGTCCAGGGAGCTATCGGGCGTCTGGCTTGGCATTCCTAGATCCGGGGCGGTAGGAGAGCAAGAAATTAAAACATGTGAAGAACAGTGCCCATCAGGCCTGGCAAGAGTTCAGTCTCTTTGCTGAGCTAATATACTGTAAGTGTTTGTGGTCTGTTCAGACCAAGAATGGAAGCATAGCCCCCTCCAGCCAGTGGCACCACTCCTCTAATGCCAACTTCACCGCGAGTTCCCAATGTCGCTCGGGGTTCCCAATGTCGTAGTTTCTCTCGGCCGGGGAGAATCGGCAAGAGAAGTAGGCACATGGGTGGAACTTCCGGTCCGCGGTGGCTCGCTGGGACAGGACTGCCCCCACCCCGACGTTCGATGTGTCCACCTCTACCACAAACTGCAGGGCTAGATCACGTATCTGGAGGATGGGGGCAGAGGTGAACCACTCCTTCAGCGCCTGGAAGGCAGCGTTGGCCTCTGGTGACCACACGAAAGGGCCTCTTCACACTGGTGAGAGCGGTGAGGGGCACCGCTACAGAGCTGTAGTTCCTGATGAAGCGCTAGTAGAAGATGGCAAAATCCAGGAAACGCTGCAGCTGCTTTCGGGAGTCGGGAACAGGCCAATTGAGCACCGCGGAGATCTTGGCAGGGTCTATCCAGATGCTCCCCAGTGAGATCATGTTCCCCAGGAAGGAGAGAGACGACAAGTGGAACTCACACTTCTAAGCCTTGACGAAGAGCGAGTGTTCCAACAGGCAAAGCAGCACCGCACATGGTCCTTCAAGGACTTGAAGATTAGGATGTCATCGATGTACACGAAGACTAAGCAGTTAAGCATGTCCTGTACCACGTCATTCACAAGCCCCTGGAAGACTGCTGGAGCATTGGTGAGGCCAAACGGCATCACCAGGTACTCGTAGTGACCTGATGGGGTCACTATGACGTCTTCCACTCATCCCCTTCCCAGATGCGGACCAATGTGGAAACGAGTCCGCTCCACGTGCGTATCAGCCAGGAGCATGTCCACTTCGCTGGTTTGGCGGGAGACAGTGCACAACCAGCAGCCATCCAGGGCCCGTACAGGGACAGCTCAAGATAGGGCTCGCGGCCCAACCCCAGTTGATGGGCCACCTCTCTGCTGATGATGTTGACGTCGGCTCCAGAGTCGACCAAGGCAACCAGCTCCTGAGGGCAGAAGAAGGGAGACACGGAGAAGGGGTCACCGAGGCTTGGAAGATAAGGAGGTCTGACTTACCCATAACTCCCGACTTACTGATGAGTCCATCCCTTTTACCGGACAGGAAAAGATGAAGTGCCCCTTTCCGCCACAGTACAGGCACAGGTTGGACCGTTGAGGACGTCTCCGCTCTTCGGGCTCGAGAGTGGATCTGCCCAGCTGCATGGGTTCGGGTCCCAGCTCCGTAGATGCAGCAGAGTCAAATACAGGCAGAGTCCAAAACCAGAAGTCAGTCCACAAATGCAATGCTGGAACAAGCAACATGAAAGCACACATGACCTGGCAATGTGTCTCTCAGAGTCAGTGGTATAAGTAACCTTGCTGATTACAGACGAGAAGCAGGTGTGGCTGATCAGGAATGTGGCGCCGGTGAGGCAGAGAGGGGAGGGTGAGAGCCAGAGCAGACTGGCAGCTGTGACAGACTCAATGGAGGTCATCACCAGGGATGGAAGTTGTCCTTGATCAGTCCTGTTCCAACTGTATGTTTTCATTATTTTTTCATTATTTTATTTCTAATCCCAACCCTTTTTTTATGCTGAGCCTGACCTCAGTTTTATTGGGCAAACCACTCTGTTTGAAAACAATGGGTAATGTTCTTTCCTGTAGTCTGAAGCAAAGCTTTCAGCTCCGGTCCGGTGTTGGTCTTCCTTTACTTTCTTTACTTACTTTTATTGAAAGTCCAGATTTGTAAATTTTCTCAGCTTGGCAATGTAATCTTCCATTTTGAGGTGGACTGTAAAAGAAATATAAACAAGAGTGAAGAAGATTATAGGTAGCGCAAGAATTTGTCAGGCATACGTCAGGTGTACTGTCTGCCTCAGCTGGTGTCTTTTTTACTTTTTTATAATGCAGTTGTAATCTGCGAGCCTAATCATATACAGAAATACATTTCATGTTTTATTCAGTTTATGGATATTGAATCTGTTCAGGGTTTTATGGGCAGTGAATGATGAGAAACCAGCACAGGAGTAAGGTGTCTCTCTTACCAATTTGTGCCAGAACTCTAGTTACAGCATCTTGGATTAGCTGGAAGCCTCTCAAAGAATCGTTCTGTTACAATAAATTGCAATAATGAGTTTGAAAACAAAAACAGGGTCTGGATTTTCTGCTTCATTTTGGGTCAGTATGCTCCTGGAGCAAAGTTTCCCAAGTGAAAAAGTTGTCATAAAGACCTTTTCATATGCAGGTTAAAAGATAGATCTCAATCAAAGATTACTCACGGAGTAATTAGAGGCTAAAGACATACTATCCAGACTAATATTGTGTTCGGCTTATCTGTACATGAGGAGACTAGGACACAGACAACTAAAATAGTTATAGTATAGAGCAGTAGGATGCAATGTGAGATAGTAGTTGAGTTCTTGCTAACTGTGTGTACTTACTCATGTATCTGAGTCAGGTGTTGAGAGGTAACTTAGTCCCCTGTAATTGAACAAAATCCTCTGTTATAACTGCTCATCCTTTGTCCTCATCCTCTTTCTGAGGAGAAGGAGGAGGAGGAGCAGTGGAGTTGGTAAAGGTGACATAGGGTTGGGAAACCAGTTGATGTTTTAAAGGCTTAAGGTTCCCCACCTGTGGGTATAAGGACAGTTTGTAACCTTATCTTCTGTCCATTGTAGTTCACCTTTTTTCTTTGGCCATGGATGTGGACAATTCGGGCATTGTGTTCAGGCATGGGCCAGAATGGGTTTGAAAACAAACAGGCGAGTGGGCTCTTCACAGCAGCAGTAGGGAGTGGTGATTAGGAGTAATTCCATGTGGAGGACTTTTTCCTTTTCACCAAAAGCGCAAATGAAAAGGTTTCTCAAAAAACTTGGAGCAGAATTTTTCTGAATTGAGTGTGCTAGCTTTTGGTTAGTGATTGTTACTGACTGGTTGCACTGCTGCCCTTTCTTAAGTGATTTGACCTCTCCTGTTACGAACTTTCCAGTTTGTTGGTCAAGTAGGATTTGGACCAAAAAAACCTCTGCCTCCCAACACAATTCCCCAGAAACTCCATTACTGTGTGCTATGGGACTCTGCTCTAGGTACAAAACAAGTCAAATTGAAAATGAAAAAGTAACCATGGAACAAAGATAGCTATTTATGATATTTTCTTCTTTGTCTTCTTTTCTTTGAAGAACTAGTTATTCACACTAGTACTGAAATGCCCTACTTTATACTGTATCGTGTATTTACATGTATATAGATCCTTGCAAAATTATATATAAAGTAAATATTATATGAATTGAATTGATCAGCATAAAACTTACGTATCTCCAAATACTTACCATTACAAAAAAAAAAAAAAAAACAACACAGGCACACAAAAATTTAATCCTAAACTGGGCCCATGTTCAACATAAGGTGACATCATTGCTGTGATCTGAGTCAGGCAAATCGGTATATTCGATGTCTGTATTGTATGTAAAATCTCTGTCAGGTGGTGTATTTTTTTGTCCATGATAGAAAGAAAGACCGTAATGTTGTAAAATAAAACAGCAATTAATTGCACTCAGTTATGCATATCTATTAGCTTCCCTTGAGCCGTGTGTTCTACCTTGTACTAGCACCATAAGTTATTTGCCATTATGCAAGGATTTTTTTTTTTTTGTCTACAGAATGTTTGGCGTCATTTGACTCAGTGGCCTCTCCCCACCATGCCAACTGGATTCACAACAAACCAAGTCATTTGTTTCTTCTCATCCAAAAGTTGAAATGCCTTACATTTAGTGAAAAAGCATTTTTAAACATTGTGAATGTTAGTGTCTAAACACAGTTAAAATGTACACTGTTATCCTGTTTTATCTTTTTATAGTGGATAATTGTGCACGTAATTACTTTTGACCTGTCGATGGACTGGCAGGGTTAAAGGAGTAGTAGCAGTACTATTATTACTCACACAAAAGTCCTAATTATGATTTCACAATGACACTAAAATTATCTAAGAATCTTCCAGAACATGTCCCTGCTTTCTTATATGGCCATTCCACCCTTTATTTGTGTTGTTCATCCTATCATTAAGCAAACATACAAATAGTGGTCATGTATGTTAGCAGCAGGTCCTATAAGTCATTTGAGTGAGGTGTGGTGAGATAGAGAGACCTGGAGATGCTTTTGGGAATGCCTTTTTCTTTCTCTACAGCGTCCTATCAGGCCAATGATGGATGGTCTAGCTTTGGGTTTTGGCCCCATCTGACTAGAGGTGAACAAAGAGGGGAGACAAATGTCCTATCACCCCACCCTAGTGAGGATACCAGAAAAAAGAATGCAAGCAAAGTGATATATTTACCATGTGAATTTGATTGGGGGAAAACACATTTTGTTGTTATAATGAGTTTGTTACTTTTCAGGATCAGCAAAGCAATAAAATTAAGTGGTTGAAGTTCTTTGCTGATACACCCAGAAGAGGGAAGCAGCCTCCTTCTTCGCTTCTTCATTCCTCTATCAAGTCTCATTTAAAGATTTCGAAGATGGTTGTTTTTTTCATCTTATTCTAAACGGTCACATTCCCAACACATTTTTTTTGTTGTAGGTGTAGGTTCTAATTCATCCATGCCATTGTTGTCCAAAGCTTGATCTCTGTGAGCAACTGGACTTGTTCTTGAAGACCTTTTGCCTCTTCTCCAAAACAGCTGGAGCTGGTGGCTTCATTGACACCCCTCTCAAACCAGTGATCTTCTCTACACGTACTCAAAAGAGTGTCCCGTTTCCTTAAATGCAGGTGAACTGCCGAGTTCTCTCCTGAGGAGGTAGCTCCTGGGGAGGTAGCTCGTCTGCGTTGGGCCATTCGTTTGTGAGGTTGTTTTGTTTCCCTTCCCAATTCCCCTTCTTAGCATTGTATTGCATACAATTAGCCATTACCTGTTAAAACAGGACAATTCTGGTTGAAATGGCTTCTTTCTAATCAGTTTTAAGATTTTAACTGCTTTTTCCCGGCACTGACAGAGAATAGCATTAGATCCCAACAAAGCCTTGTTCAGCTAAGATTAATTATGCAAGATAACATTTTCCTTCCAATGATAGCTGCAGCAACTGCATAACTCTTGTAGGATTTGCCAGGCTGGATTTAAGATGAATAAGTATTTATATGATTATATGCGATGGACCTTCCCTCACTAATACCGGCCCTCATCAATCATGCCCTTCTTTTCACAGTTGTGGGAAATTGGTCTATCACCACAGCTGAACCCCTACCCACCCCCACCTGCCACCCCATATGCAGCCCCACTGCCACTGCCATCACTGCTGTCACCTCCCTCCCTATTCACTCAGGCCCAAGGCTACAATGCTTCTTTAAGTCTTACTTCTGACCACTGCAGGGGTCATGGGAGGGGGTTGCAACCCATCCATTACAGCTCTTGTTTATTTCTGTGGCAACTGGAAATCAGCATTCTTTTCAGAGCTCCCCATATTCAGCAATGAGAGTTTTACCAGGGCTCCCTATCCCTGTCACCACAAGCCCCAAGTTCTGACCAAAATTATACCACTGCATGTACACCGCAGGAATTGTGGTAATTTTGTTTGTTTTCCCAAAAACTGCAATAATGATTCGGGCAAAGGCTGAAAAGAGATGGAAACAAAAAAAAAAGTGAGAAATTATAGAAGCTACATGACTGAAGCGAGCGTCTGGTTTGAAGTAGATATGTATTCCATATTTCAGTGTCTTTCCCTAAAGCAGACAGAAGTTATAAAGCACCTAGCGAATAGTCGAACCCATCTCCCGCAGAGTAAAAAGACATTTAGGTGGGTTAAATCACAGCTCTGCAGCAATTACAATGTAAAAATGGCATTACATCAAAACACTTCTCATTTGATGTTTTATGCGTTTACACTTCAGTTAAGAAAAATGAGGCCAGTGCTTATAGGTAGTGCCCTCAGCCTGATGGAGGTCTTCCCATCACAGACAAAGAGGAGAGACCGATCATCTGTCAAACAAAACTTAGATTTAATACACGGCTGTCATCAAGGTGGCTCATGTGTACATACTCTTATAGGCTTGATTCTGAACATCCCACTTCATCTTATAAACAATTGGGACAGATATAGAAGGGAAAGAGTACGAAGGTAAAAAGTTTCCCTGAACATTTCCCTGTCATGCAGCTCTTTCAGGAATTCACAAATTCACCTATTTTCCCGATAAGTTTACATGGCTTTGTCACTTTACAATTATATTTCTACACGACTGCTGACTCATTATGAGTTCAATAATCACTGAAGTGTTGATTATGAAAGGTTGCATCCTTTCTGTATTTAAGTAGTAGGAATACATATGATACTTTTTACAGTTAAACACAGTGACAGTCATTCATATGTGGGATCTGGTGTTGAGTCTAGTTCTGGTGGCAGCATTATTTCTAATACTGTTGATCTTGCAGCTGATTTGCTGTTGTTTGTTTCCTAGGGTTGGGTTTTTGTCTGTTTTTTCTCAGTTATGCAGAATTAAATTTCTGTTTATCATTTCGTAGTCCTGGGTTTGATGTAAATTTGATGTTTTTATAACTGAGTGTTCTCCTCTGATTTTGTCTTTCCAGGATGTTTCTGTACACCATGTTGGTTGTCCAAGTTGCTTCCACGTGCCTTTACTCACCTGTGCCTCATTACCTTGCAACCATCTGCCCTCGTGCCAATTTTCCTTATATCACGAGTGTGTGTTTAGATGTTGTTTACCTTCATGTGCAACTGTGAACAGTTGATGTTCTTTCCTCATGTCCCTTGTGTTTTCTTCCTTCTTGTGCTTTAAGTATTTCTCTTACTGAGTTTAGTGAAATCACTCATCAAAGGATACTTTAAAAACCCTATGACCAGACACCGGATAAGCGGAAGAAGATGTATAGATGGATGGAAAAATGTGCAACTGGGAATAATAAAACAAAAACTAGGAAGGACAAGTAACAATAAAAGTAACCTAACACTATTTACAAAACAAGAGCAGATTACGTGCACAAATAAACAGCATGAAAATGTACAAATGTGCAAAATGAAAATGTGCAACTAGGAAAACAAACATAGAAAGTACAAGACAGTCAGAGCACATCACAGCATGAGAGCTGAGAGTCTCAGTCAGACGGAGGTGTTGAATAGTGTTATTGCACTGGGCAGGAAAGATTTCCTGTATCTGTCCTTGTGGCAGGGGAGCTGAATCAGTCTGTTCAAGAAGGAGCTGTCCAGTAGTGGGTGGAGAGGGTGGTCAGGGTTATCCTTGACCACCCTCTGATGACCCTTGACCCCTGATGGATAGCAGTTTGTTCAGCGTCCTCCTTTCCACCACAGCTTCCATGGTGTCCAGTGAGCACAAATTGAAGTTTATTTTGTCTTTCCTTAATGACTATGAAATAGCAGTCAGCATATGTGTGTCTTAACAGGTTTGGAATGCTTCTTCAAGAGCAGCATAATCAGCACTGGCTTCCTGTCATTCAGAGAGTGCTGGGACTCGCACATTGGCTCTTTTGTTTCAAGGCCCCGCTGACAGACACAGGGGAAATGACCATCTGACTGTCAAGGGTTATGTTGAATGTCTCTTAACACCATTCAGTGGGAATAAATGAACAAAACCGACCAACAAAGCCACAACTAATAGATCTATATGTCTCCGTGCAGTCGTGCCATCTGTATGCATTAATGCATTCATTTGTTTGTGTGTCTTAGCCACACTGCTGGCCTCTCCCAGTGGCAAGGACATGTTATTCTACTCACTAACTTTAATGCTCTGTCATCTTTAGCAGCTTGCCTCACACATTTGTTTTAGTTAAGTGTTGTGTGACATTGAAATTCCCCAAGTGCCATCTAGATAATAAAGTGGACTGAGAAAAATGGGAGGAAGTTGTGACACAGAGGGGATCTGATCACAGTATACCTGCTCTTCCCCACTCTTGTCACCTAGACTATAACAGCTTTCTATACCTTAGCCAAAAACCCCAAGAGCAGCACAAGATCCACAAATAATCCCCAGTTCCTAAGGACAGTGACACTATGGCCTCAAAGTGAGACTATTACCACAGAAGTGTAGAAACCTAAATAAGTCTGCTGTTCTTCTATATAGTGATAATTAAACACTAATTAAACACCTTACATAACTTTGCTCTGGGTTATTTTATGTTGCTGCATGTTTGTACTACTCTGTCTCACTTTCATTCTCTCTGTCCTGTCTCCCTCTTCTTCTCCTCCTCCTTTACCCAGCCAGTTTTGGTGATGGTTCCTCCTTGTAAGCCTGGTCCTGCTCAAGGTTTCTTCCTGCTCCTGTGCTTATCTGGGGCCCATTTCAGAAAGGGGCTTTAGCGAAAACTCTGAGTTAATTTGTTGTCATTTAAGGGGAACTCAGGGTTTTCAGAAAGCCGGTTCAGCGTGACGCTGAGTCAGTTACTGGGGGAACATACGCTTTCAAATGAACCTGCTCGTGTGCAAGTTTATTCCAAATAACCCCGACTTTCTGCTGCTCTTGAAGCCTGCTGACTGCTGGGAGAGGATGATCTGCCCCCGATTAGACGTTTGCTTAAGCCCCGATGGGAACTTCTTTGAGCGTTACAGATTTATTTACACCCTCCATAGTTTATTTAACAGCATTCTCAGCCCTCACATCACTTATATTGCGGAATGGCTCTCGGTTCGGAGCAAATTCTTTGTATTGTGATTCGGTTTTTTACTTTTTTTTTTTTTTTGCCAACGGGTTTTTTTAATATAATATCGTTGAGCATGTGTCGAAGGTAACCGTCAAGCTGTCATAAACATTACTCTTGCACTCAAATGATTTTGAAACACGTTTGTAGTGTTAAAAAGTCACAGACAGCGCAGACATCTCATGGAAGTATTCCACAGAATTGCCAGTATCAGTTTAAACAATAAATAGATTGACATCTGAAAGCAACAGCAGCAAATTACATAGAACTCCTTCTGCTACTAGAAAAGTCAGTGTGTCAAGTTGTCTGTGATTAATGGATTACATTTAGTGAACTAACACTAGGTGGCTGGATCAGCCTTTTTTCTGTTGGCTATAATGGAGATAAAATTTAAACATTCATACCTTTGGAGACATGCATGTACAACAGGCATTTAAGGCTTTCATATAGACAGTACTAAATGCTGTCACTACACTCAAGACCCTATATTGACAAAGTAAAATCGGAATTTTAGAATTGTCACTAATTCGTTAGAGAATGAAACTATATTTAATACTTATATGATCAGATAATTTACTCAGCACTGAGTTGAAGGGAGCAATTACAGCTTTCAGTTATGGATGTCATAACATGAGCTTTGCAGACCTGGACTCAGAATCAGAATTCCAAAGGGGTTTATTGCCATTGTCAGTGAACAGAATTCACAGACTACGAACTTGCTTCGGCGTAAGGTGCAACATAAAACACAGAATCTAAAATATAGTCTCTTGAAATGAATACACAAATACTCAAAATGAGAACAGTGCAACTGTGGTGCAAATGTTAAAGTGACAGTGAAAAGGTGGTCAAGTATTCATTAGTCCAACGACAGATGGAAAGAAGCTGTTCTTATGGCGTGAGGTTCTGGTCCGAATGGACTGTAACCTTCTGCCCGAGGGGAGAGGCTCAAAGAGTCCGTGACCAGGGTGAGAAGGGTCAGCTGCTATTCGACCTGCTCGACCCCGAGTCCTGGAGATGTACAGGTCCTGGAGAGATGGGAGGCTGCAGCCAATCACCTTCTTGGCAGAGCTCAGGGATTATCTCCTCCCATTCTGGGTTATGGCTCAGGTTCTTTGGGGGAGAAGTTCGTCCCTCACTTGCTTTTGTGCCGTCTTGGCTGTCTAGGTTTATATTCTTTTGGAAGCAAACAGGGAAGCTGTTGTTTGGGTCTATAAGATGGTCTGCTCCAGATGGGTGTGCAGACAGGATGTTCTGTAACAGTAAAACAAGACATCTATCTACCATCCATCCTTCTTGTACCACTTTATTGCTTGATGCCCATGCAGATGATAAATAACAAAAGTGTTTAGAAATTTGAGACAGGTACTACATAGCACACTTTTAAAGCCACAGAGATTTCTGTCAAAGTAGAGAAGAAATCATTAAGATTGCACATCAAATAATAATAAAAACAACATTTATAATAATATTCACGATAATAATTCAAATGCTCTTTTTTTAACAGGCTGGATGCTAAATGAATTTTATTTATGACGCACCAAGAATGGTCAGCCAGTAAATGTGATATATGATGATATCAGAGATATTAGTGCTATTATTCTGACAGCATCTGTTCGCTGTATGTTCAATGCAGATTTCCAGTAATTCTGTTTTTATTTTTCATGCAAAGCATTTTTCTTATGTATTTTGTGACAATTCATAAAATTTTATAATGTGAGAGGTTTTTTTGTTCTTCTAGTCCATGTTCCTTTGACAGCAAATGATGCAGGCTGTTTTGCCACAATTTTGTCAAGAAATCACCCCTGTTATATTTATATATATATATATATATATATATATATATATATATATATATATACACACACACACACACATACACACACACACATACGCAGTGGGTACGGAAAGTATTCAGACCCCCTTAAATTTTTCACTCTGTTATATTGCAGCCATTTGCTAAAATCATTTAAGTTCATTTTTTTCCTCATTAATGTACACACAGCACCCCATACTGACAGAAAAACACAGAATTGTTGACCTTTTGGCAGATTTATTAAAAAAGACAAACTGAAATATCACATGGTCATAAATATTCAGACCCTTTGCTCAGTATTTAGTAGAAGCACCCTTTTGAGCTAATACAGCCATGAGTCTTTTTGGGAATGATACAACAAGTTTTTCACAGCTGGATTTGGGGATCCTCTGCCATTCCTCCTTGCAGATCCTCGACAGTTCTGTCAGGTTGGATGGTAAACGGTGGTGGACAGCCATTTTCAGGTCTCTCCAGAGATGCTCAGTTGGGTTTAAGTCAGGGCTCTGGCTGGGACATTCAAGAACAGTCAGAGTTGTGAAGCCACTCCGTTATTTTAGCTGTGTGCTTAGGGTCATTGTTTTGTTGGAAGGTGAACCTTCAGCCCAGTCTGATGTCCTGAGCACTCTGGAGAAGGTTTTTGTCCAGGATATCCCTGTACTTGGATGCATTCATCTTTCCCTCGATTGCAACCAGTTGTCCTGTCCCTGCAGCTGGAAAACACCCCCACAGCATGATGCTGCCACTACCATGCTTCACTGTTGGGACTGTATTGGACAGGTGATGAGCAGTGCCTGGTTTTCTCCACACATAGCGCTTAGAATTAAGGCCAAATAGTTCTATCTTGGTCTCATCAGACCAGAGAATCTTATTTCTCACCATCTTGGAGTCCTTCAGGTGTTTTTTAGCAAACTCCATGCAGGCTTTCATGTGTCTTGCACTGAGGAGAGGTTTCCGTTGGGCCACTCTGCCATAAAGCCCCAACTGGTGGAGGGCTGCAGTGATGCTTGATTTTCTACAACTTTTTCCCATCTCCCACTGCATCTCTGGAGCTCAGCCACAGTGATCTTTGGGTTCTTCTTTACCTCTCTCACCAAGGCTCTTCTCCCGTGATTGCTCAGTTTGGCCGGACGGCCAGCTCAACGAAGGGTTCTGGTCATCCCAAACGTCTTCCATTTAGGGATTATGGAGGCCACTGTGCTCTTAGGAACCTTGAGTGCAGCAGAAATTTTTTTGTAACCTTGGCCAGATCTGTGCCTTGCCACAATTCTGTCTCTGAGCTCTTCAGTTCCTTTGACCTCATGATTCTCCTTTGCTCTGACATGCACTGTGAACTGTAACGTCTTATATAGACATGTGTGTGGCTTTCCTAATCAAGTCCAATCAGTATAATCAAACACAGCTGGACTCAAATGAATAGAATAGAATAGAATAGAATAGAATAGAATAGAATAGAAGTACTTTAATTATCCCAGACATGGGAAATTGACTTGTCCCAGCAGCATTGTCAGTATTAACATATTTACAACATATTTACAATACAATAATGTGCAATATGAGTGATATGACTATGCAATAAATAATTATGACAATGTGCCACATGAAAGTACTAATGGAGCCCATCACAGCACAAAGGGCTGTAAGTCTCAGTCAGACGGACTTGTTGAATAGGTTTATTGCACTGGGCAGGAAAGATTTCCTGTATCTGTCTTTGTGGCAGCGGAGCTGAATCAGTCTGTTTGAGAAGGAGCTCCGCTGCCTGTCCAGGAGTGGGTGGAGAGGGTGGTCCGGGTTATCCAGAATAGATAACAGTTTGTTCAGCATCCTCCTCTCCACTACAGCTTCCATGGTGTCCAGATTGCAGCCAATCACGGAGCCAGCCTTTCTGATCAATTTGTTCAGTCTGTTGGTGTTGCCGGCTCCGATGCTGCCTCCCCAGCAGACTACAGCATAGAACAGTGCACTGGCGACAACAGACTGGTAGAAAATATCCAACATCTTGCTGCACACGCCGAAGGATCTCAGCTTCCTCAGGAAGTAGAGTCTGCTCATCCCCTTCTTGTACACAGCCTCAGTGTTGGTCTTCCAGTTCAGTCTGCTGTCTATGCGCACGCCCCACCACCTCGATGTCCTCTCCCAGGATGCTCAGGGGCTGTGTGGCCGTCCTCTTCTTCCTGAAGTCAATCACCATCTCCCTGGTCTTGGCCACGTTCATCAGTAGGTGGTCCCTCCTAGACCACTCCACAAAGTCACTCACCAGTGTTCTGTACTCCTCCTCCTGTCCACCACACCCGACCACTGCAGAGTCATCAGAGAACTTCTGCAGGTGGGCCAACTCAGAGTTGTTCTGAAAGTCTGAGGTGTACAGGGTGAACAGGAATGGAGACAGCACAGTCCCCTGCGGTGCTCCCACGTCACTCACCACCACATCAGACAGAGCAGTGCCAAGACGGACAAACTGCGGCCTGTCTGTCAGGTAGTCAGTAACCCAGGAGACCGTGGGTGAGTCAACCATCATTGTCTGCAGCTTCTCTCTCAGTAAAAGTGGCTGGATGGTGTTGAATGCACTGGAGAAATCAAAGAAAGTGACTCTCACTGTGCAGCCAGCACCATCTGGATGTGAGTGAGCCCTCTGCAGCAGGTAGGCGACGGCATCCTCAACCCCCAAACAGGGCTGGTAAGCAAACAGCAGAGGGTCCAGAGAAGATCTTACCTGCAGACAGAGGTGGGCCAAGACGAGCCTCTCCAGAACCTTCATCACGTGAGATGTGAGGGCTATTGGTCGGTAGTCTTTGGGGTCACAGGGACCAGGCTTCTTGGGCACAGGAACCAGACAGGAGGTCTTCCACAGTGTGGGTACCTTCTCCTGGGTCAGGTTCAGGTTGAAGAGGAGGCACAGGATAGTAGACAGCTGGCTGGCACAGGTCTTCAGTACCTTAGGGCTGATACCGTCGGGGCCTGCAACTTTGCCTTGGTGGAGTCTCTCCAGCTGTCTCCTCACCTGGCCAGTAGTCACAGTCAACGGGGGGAGTGGGTCCAGGAGGCTCACGGTGGAGTGGGGGGAGGGTAGAGGAGGAGGGTGGCTGAGTGTTTAAAGGCCAGAGTGTGCGGGGGAGGGGGACACAGCGGAGGGCTGTGAACTAAATCTGTTAAAGAAACAGTTCAGCTCATTTGCTCTGTCCAAACTGTTAACTGGCTTCCTGTCTTTGACATTGAAGTCAGTTATTTCCCTCATCCCAGTCCACACGTCTCTCGTGTTGTTCTGCTGGAGTTTGGCCTCCAGCTTCCTCCTCTAGGAGTGCTTAGGTGTAGAACCATCTCAAGGATGATCAGAAGAAATGGACAGCACCTGAGTTAAATATATGAGTGTCACAGCAAAGGGTCTGAATACTTATGACCATGTGATATTTCAGTTTTTTCTTTTTTAATAAATCTGCAAAAATGTCAACAATTCTGTATTTTTCTGTCAATATGAGGTGCTCTGTGTACATTAATGAGGGAAAAAAATGAACTTAAATGATTTTAGCAAATGGCTGCAATATAGAGTGAAAAATTTAAGGGGGTCTGAATACCTTCCGTACCCACTGTATATATACTGTATACTTTATATATAATGGGTCTTAAGAGCCCCCAGGAGGCCCAGTAAACATTTCATTGCTGCTGGGGGGGGGGGCACTGGATGGTGGCACTGACCTTGTCCACATAAAGCAGTGATTTATGGGGATTTATGCAGGACAGAGCAGCAGCAGGGCTTCTCTCTCTAAACAGTTTGTTTGTTGTTTGTCTAAACAGAGAGTTTGTTTTTATTTACATTCATCTATTTCTTTTGCATTGCTATAATTTAATTACCGCAGACACACCAGCTCTATCTTTTTGTATCGGGACTTAAATGTGAATATTTAATGTTTTGTGCACTGATCTGAGCTGATGCCATAAATAAAAAAATGTTAGAAATGCAGTGTGCAATGACCCCTTGCCACTTGTTTGAATAGACTCATATTTAGGAGAATCAAAGCCACGTTGGAGTCAAGGATATACAAATAACAATTACATTTCTATATAGTTTAATTTATGGGAAAGTTTTCATGACAGATTTATCATATTGCTGTAAGAGGTATTAAACACAATGACACT
Organism: Pao palembangensis; assembly: GCA_015343265.1. NCBI lineage: Eukaryota > Metazoa > Chordata > Actinopteri > Tetraodontiformes > Tetraodontidae > Pao > Pao palembangensis. The sequence goes on along the minus strand of CM027091.1, from coordinate 3,483,810 downwards.
CAAATGAAGAAATCTACATCTGTTAGTTTAAAATAAAACATATATTTGAGGAGTTTTTTCTTTAAATAGCATCCTCAGGCCAAATGAACATCCATTTTGGCAGTGAAACTTCAATTTCACAGTTTTAAGTGCAAATGTGTTAAAATGTTTGGCTTGTAATGCTGTGAAATAGAGCTTTTACACAATGCTATGTCCCAGCTGTGTAACAGATGTTAATTGTTTAGTTCATTTAAATTATGATTTAGTTCATTTAAATGATGCAGATGATGAATCTTAAAAATGCACATGCAGACTGTTGCAAATGAACTGTAACAGAGATTCTTTGAGATTCTCGGAAATGTATTCCAAGTACAGAACAGAGTGCAGGAACTGAACAAATTTCTATGTCTTTAAGGTCAGGTTTATGGGATTCTGTTATTATTAATCTGCTGTACCATAGTGATATCACAAAACCCAGTCCTATCTCTCCTTTTCAAAATTTTCTCCCTTTACAGAAGGGAGCTTTTTCCCCTTTCTTTCTACCAGGATCCTCAATGAGACTCAGAGCGGCTGTCAAGCAATCACTTTCCCAGATTACTTATACTTAATACACAATACATCAAAAAATGAATCCCTCATTCTGACAGGAAGAAAATGGAACAGCTCATTCGACTTGAGCTTTCCCAATTTATGGCTAAATTAAAAATGGTTCCAACAATGGACAAGTCAGCAGTGGCAGGAAATCAATGGCCAGTCGGACCAGGGTCCCTGCTCGGTTCTCAAGGAATCCCAGACGAGGGGAATCCGCTGAAGGAGTCCTGCTGATTTACACGTGATTGTTTCTGTCCTTCCTGCACAGTTGCTCCGCAATTTTTGTGAAACAAGGAACATTATCTGAGATGGAAGGTCAATGTCACAGTGTAAGGTATTATCCATCATTATTTGCTCCCAAAGCGCTGTCCTCTCCAGCCTTATAAACTGCTTAATAAACTGCGCACGCCGACATCGAGAATATTTCTTTTTATTAATTTGATTCGACACACTTGCCTATTTATACGAGCTTTGAATAAATAAATGATATAACTTCGAAATCTGTCCGTTGGCACTGTTCTAAATGTGTGAATAATTATGCTTTCGAATTTTTGAATTTATTCAGATTCTACCCTCATGTAAAATGGCACATATTTAACCAAATCGGTTGTTTTTTTTTCATGTGTTTTGCAGCTAAATTTACATAAAAAATGATTCAGGCTTATATCTTGTCCTAAATGGTATTAAGGAAAAGAAGAAATTAATGTGGATTATTTTACTTTGACAGTGCACGACCAAAGTGTGCTGCGGGTGAGCTGTAGTTCGTCCCTCTGCCTGGTCGGGACACTCATTTAAAACATTTTACAGCGAACAGGGGTTGTTTATGTCCGGAGGTTCGGTCTCTTACTGGGTCATTCAAGGAAAAGAAATATCATATTTGCGCAAATCAGAGTTGACGCCAACTTTCCACAACTACTGAGATACTCATTTGTTATGGGCGGGGGTCGGGGGGGCGCTGCACGAAGACACCTGTGTGCGTCAGAATTGGAGCGGGTGACAAGAGAGGAGGGGACGTGCCGGAGGAGACGCAGAAAGTTGGGAGCGGGATGTCGGTGTGAGAAGATTTTTTAGTTTTCCTTTTGTCTTTTTTTTCTCTGTGTGTGTTGGACAGTGAGAAAATTCAGCTGGTACAAATATTTACTTTTACGCGAGCGCGCTGCTTCTGTCGGAGCGCTGCTCCTGAGCTCAACCAGCGCTTTCTGCCGCCGAGGGGGTACTCACAGACCACTGGCGCTTTGCTCGCCTGCTTTTCCTTTTACAATGGCAAAAAAGTGGCTAGCGTGCCACCACAAAGACGTTTTATAGTTCTCTTTTCTATTTGGCCACAGAGTCCGGTGTTTTATTTATTTATTTATTTTTAGTTATTATTGTTTTTGCTAGCCATTCGGGTTGGACTTGAAGGTGCCGCTCTCACAACGGTAAGAGTCAACTTTGTTTTTTTAAAAGCAAAACTAATGTTTTACTGTGCTGTCTGGGTTTGTAGCACAGCATAAACGTACATGAATTTAACACATAAAGTTAATATATAACTTTAACCGTCATATATCTTCTGGAGTATTAATTCTGGGTATGATTTCAGAAGTAAAGGAGATATATTTATCTTGATATTTTGAACAAAACAGAGAGAATTTGCGACCATTAGAAATGCACAGTAATTATTTAAAAGTAAAAGTTTGAAATTATAACAATAGAGGCACAGTGTTTTCTTCTGATTATTGTTATTGTTCTATGGTTTTATTACTATCTATTGTTATTATTGTAATTGTTATTATATTTTGTAAAAATTTTTCTTTTTTGTACCAAAACCTAAAGAATACATCATTACAGTTTATTTAACGATACTAGGTTTTCAGAAATGAATTTAAAGTGTATAAAAAAAGGTAATAGTCATCATTTTGTTTTATGAAATAATTATGGATTCGTTGTTCAATTTGAAATGGCTATATTATACTCAACTGAGTTTTTTTTCTTTTCTTTTTATTTGTTCTTGGTTGTTGTTATTTTATATTATTTCATTTTTTGAAAAAAAATAGAATGACAGAACAAATTTATTTTAGTTTTTAATTAAATGTGATTTCTTGTTTTTATGGTTAAAAAATACATTTATGGAAAAAATGTTATTCATGTGTATAAGTGTTCATATGCAGCTCCATCACATGCAGGCTGGTGGTTAGTCAGTGTTTGGACAAATGAATTTGGGGTGACACTGATGTGATGTTTCTCTCTCTCCTTCTACTTCTCTCTGTCTCTTTCTCTCTGTCTCTATGTTGTCTCAACTTCTTTCTTGCCTCAGGTCCCAGGCCATGTAAAATTTTCTACACATCCTACCAAACCAGATATTGAGAGCTGGCTAATGTACATCCAGTTTGCGTCTTTGGCCCAGCAGCACAACCTGACCCTTTGCCAGGTAAATGATCAGGTATGTGGAGACACCTTTACAGACAATAGCACCAACATTAACATCTAAGGAACTTCAGTACATGGGAGAAACTTGGGGACATAACATGATTTTGAACTTGTGATGCATTTTTTCTATAAATATGTGCTGCTGTCAAAGTGCATGAGCCTCATCTAAAAGCCTTTTAGATGCCAGTTGGGTCTGGTCGCATCTGCAAAATTTCCTAGATTAATATATATTAATATGTATTCTTGTGCACTATATAACATGTACAAGAACACACACACACACACACACACACACAGACATCCATGCACTCTGCTGTAGACTCTCCTCACTTTCTGTGTGTTCCTTCGGTTATTGTGTTCTAGCTTCTGCTGTGCAAGGACCACAGGGCATGATAAAAAGAGGCCCGCTGAAGTGATTGTTTTCTAGTCACGCCTGTGTTATAATTCTTAGATATATCAGGAATGCTGTAGTTTTTTTCCTACTCACCTGGCTTGTGTGAAGAGGTGCATGCTATAGCAGACAGGTAACAGGAGGCAGCAGGAAGACAGGTAACTTTACTTTCCCTGACCTTGTGCATCAGAAAATCTACTTAGAACCAAATCTTCCATATAGAGGTTTTAATTTAATTTAATTTAATTTAATTTAATTTAATTTAATTTAATTTAATGGGGGCTCTACCTGGATTACCTCTTGTGTATCATTTAAGAAAAATGGCACAGCAAACTATGATAAAAACAAACAAAAAAAGCCTACCTCACACTTCCTCTGTGAAAGATTTCAATAAAACAGTGAGCCCCCTTCACCAAAAACAGACTTTTCATGAACAGAAGGGGACACAAATGTGCACAAGGTTGTTTAAAAGCATTTAGGCCAATCTGACACACAGAAGTAGAACCCCCCCCCCCAACACACACACACACACACACACACACACACACACACACACACACACAGCCACCTTCTGCCTCTCTCTCTCTTTGTGAGCTGTGAGACACTGTCAACACTGTGGTTCTGCTCAGGTAGCTGTGTAAGGCCCTGACAGATTACAGATATGGCTATGATGAGGGGATTGTTAAGCACTGCACAGTGTTTCAACACAGCACAATGTGTGGCATGTGTTAGCCTTCCGGCCAACGTTTAACTTTTGAAAACACACAGTAGCACCTAACAAGTGCCTGTTTTATATAGCAATAAAACCTGCTGTCAATTCTTGGTAGCATGCATGGTGTGTCTGTTTTTTTTGTTTTTTTGTTTTTTTGTTTTTTTTTGTACACACACCTGCATACAAAGGCCCATGACGACATGGGTCATTGTTACTTAGAAGACTTCCAATTCTTTTAATTTTAACGATAAAACCGACAGCACAGTTTGTTATATGTGTTAGCCCTTTGATGACCTTGTACCTTGGAAAGACTACCTCTCGCCCAAAGGCGATGGGATAGGGATACAGTGGAAACTATTAAACTACTATCACAAGCCACTTCTTGCAAGTATTCCAAAATTCCTCCCAGAATAAACAAATTTCCTCATAAAATCTAGGGCAAATAATTACCAAAGGCCATGCTCCTCCGCGTTCATTCTAGCAGACCAGTTAATGTTATTCACACTGTTACTACACTACAGTAAGTCTTGATGTGCTTTTAATAAGTATTTAAAGCTGGTTCAAAAGTACAAACAAAAAATACAGTGGCAGTAAAAAAAAATAAATTTTGAACATTCTACTTTTCACACTAAAATATTGATTAACGTAACAAAAATGTCAAATGAAAGTAAAATGAAAAAAATAACAAAAGGTTGTATTTATATAGTGATTTGTACCTATTTACCACTTACGTTCACCAGTTTTAGATTATTTGTTATTAAAATTGCAGAATTTTCACATTTGCCATTCAACTACTCCGGTGAGGCACCAGCCAGCTGTGCATGCTGTAGTGAGATCATATCGCTGTCTCTCGCAATATGAAGTACATTTTCATAGTTTAACTGATATATATAATATATAATGTAGTGTTTTTTGCAAACAACTTTGTGCAGAACGCATTTCTTGTGCTGAGTGATCATAAAACGGCTTTAAAAGGCACTAGGTGAGGCATGCAGTGCTCGTGCCTCATACTAGGGGGCGCTTGTGATCCCAAGGATTCTTGTTATGATTCAGCGGCTGCAGTCAGTGACAACGCGCTGCTATACTGCGATCAGTTAAGAATTAGCAAGAAGTGAAGTCATTAATCTTTTTCAATTCACCTGGCCTTACTTTCGAAATGGAGGATTACATATTTAAAAACTTTTAAACTAAAAGAAGACAATTAAAAATTCTACCAATGAGTTATCAACGCTTTTGTTCAGAAGGAGCTTTATTTATTTATTAAAATGGACTTTATTTATAAGTAAATGTAAGAACACAATAACCTTTTTTTCAATTAAATGTGTTTTTTTTTTTGTGCTACAGTTTGTATGCTGATATGAGACCTTAAACATAACCCGTTAACTGCTGCCATTCAAATGTTGGATAAGATACTCCAATATAGTAGGGTTGATATGTTTCTAAATCTGATTGTGATGACGTGAGTGCCTCACCAGCCACAAACCTTACCACATGTCACTGTTCTGACCGCACTCTATCTGATGCTGTTGGTTCTGAGAAATTATAGCAGAATGTGCCAATATGTCAAATGTTCTTAATAAAAGAGTAGTCCTCCACAGACAGAGTAGTTAATCAGCATATCTGAGATGGTAAAATTGACTTCAGTGCAAGCGTCCACGGAAAGACCTTCCTTTTGAGTTGGACAAGAAAATGACCTATCTTAGCAAAACATTGTGTTTTTACTGTCTTTGTAAACCACTGTTTCATGTTTGTGTATCACCTAATAAAAATAGTGTTTTCTTGTCATAAAAATAATATTGTGGAATTTACATTTTAAATTATAAATTACTGAAATAATTGTGCTTGGACTCCGAGGCTTTGGACTGCTGCTGACACGAGTTACAGTAGGGCCTAAATATTTGATTATGTCATTTATTTGGGGTGAAGGATTTTTGAAAAATTAGAACAATGACACAAACTCTGTCACAGAAAACTGTATCATCAAGATATTTATAACAACTGTAAACCAGCATAGCTCAGTTTGGTGGCGCTCCCTTAAATATCCATCATTTACTGGTAATCCTCAGAGCAGAGGAAGATTATACAGAAGCTTCAAAGGATGCCAAACTAAGTCAGATGTTTCAAAAATAATGGGTGATTTGGCGATAGATGAAAACCACCAGGCTTCCATAGTCTCAGCATCAAATACAACACCAATTAATAAGAGAGAATTTAGGTTTTGACTTTTTATTGATCAAATGAACAAACAAATAAAATAATGTTTATTTTTGCCAAACTGTCATGGAAATGTATGTTAGAAATATTTTTGGCTTAGTCTGTCTTTGTTTTTAGAGTTCATGAGGATGAAGGTCTTGGTTGATCATCTATTACAAAATGAGAAGTATGAGTTTGCTATTATCTTTGAGAGGTATCGTTCTGAATGTCATGAGTAAAAAAAAAGAACACAAACAGCCATTTGGTACAGCTGTATGTACCTACGAACATTACTTGTTTGTAGTTTATCATTTGTGTGTGTGTGTGTGTGTGTGTGTGTGCAGATCTTCTACAAAGCCACCAGAGAAATTTTTCCAGGTGAAGAGCTTCTTTTCATGAAGACTGAAGATTTTTCTTGTGACAACATGGCCCCAGATATTCATGGTTTGCAGCACACTCTCTCTCTCTCTCTCTCTCTCTCACACACACACACACACACACACTAACTCACTCGCTCACAGGTGTTAATGTGTTGATATCTCTGCCTTCCTCCATGCAGAGGAGAGGCAGTACCACTGTGAGGACTGCAACCAGCACTTTGAATCCCTTAACCAGTTGCTTGACCACCAGCCATGTGGAATGCCCCCTTCTTCTGACCTTAACCTAGGTTTATCTGTTTGTTTGCTTGGTTGTTTGTTGAGTTTGCTAACCTTTTAAAGAAAATGTTAAGTCAGCTGTGTAGTATAGTGTTTAGATGATTGTAATATATTTAAGATAGCTTAACAAGGTTTACTATCTTTGCCACTCAGGTTCATACAGTACTTCCCTATGTGACCTTTCTAATAAAAAAGTTGAATCAAGGCCACAAACAGATCTCAGTATTTACACCTTTCTTCTCACACAGTTGCTTTATTAATATCACACAAAACATGTATATTTTACTGATTGATATGATTTTCCTTCAAGGGGATAGTGACCAGCAGGCTCAGAATCCCCAAGACCTGCAACCTCTCCACATTCCCCATGGTCCCCATGAGTGTAAGGAATGTGACCAGGTATTTCCCAACCTCCAGAGGTGAGTGAATCAGCAGTAAAATCAACTGTAATATACGAAACTTTATCAGAACACATGGTTCTGTGTGACACAAATAGGACATAAAACTAGTTTAATGTTTGCTCTAGTCTGGAGACCCACACGCTGTGCCACTCTGAGGAGAGGGAATATAAATGTGACCAGTGTCCTAAGGCCTTCAATTGGAAATCTAACCTTATCCGACATCAGATGTCACATGATAGCGGCAAGCATTATGAATGCGAAAACTGCTCAAAGGTAAAGTGATAACATTTGGGGGGAGGAGATGGAAAAACTTGTTTTAAATCCAGCATCACTGGGTGTATGTCTGTGTAGGTTCTCATTCATCCAGGTCATAGTTATCCAAAGTTCTCTGTGTGCAGCTGGACTTGTTTAGGTTTCCTTGAAGATGTTTCGCCTCCTGTCCAGAAAGCTTCTTCAGCGTCTTCAAGGAAACCTAAAAATGTCCAGTTGCACACAGAGAGCTAGCTGTAGATCAGTGGGTATATTTCTTGCAGGTAATAAACACTTTTACGTTAGTCATTCCTACAAAGCTCTTGTTACAAATGATGCACATCACATAGAGTGTGATTTGTATTCTCTATGTATTCCGTGTGGTTGCTTTCCCCAGCAGGTGTTCACAGACCCCAGTAATCTGCAGAGGCACATTCGTTCACAACACGTTGGTGCAAGGGCCCATGCCTGCTCTGACTGTGGAAAGACATTTGCAACATCTTCAGGCCTCAAGCAGCATAAGCACATCCACAGCAGTGTCAAACCATTTATGTGTAAGCCATTAAGACTCTATATGTAATCCTTAATTTGTGTTAACCATATTGATATGCAATAATCATATTACACTCCCTAACCTTGACATTTTACATTTCTCCCATTGCACTGCTGATCTGATTGCCTTCATTGAAAGCACTGTGACCTTTACCCTTAGACCTGTCTCTTTTATTTTAATATGCTTTTATGTAAAGGCTAATCTTTAAAGAGATAGAATTAATCTTCTATCTTCTTGTCCATCATATTAACAAGTTCTCACAGGTATCAACAACCTGCTCTCTCCAACTAGCTTTTTATTTCTTGTATTTATCAGATTAGCTGGCCAAAAACATGTAAAAGTCATATCAAGAAGATATTATAGCATCAAATTTAACAGCTGGCCATGAGTGTTTGTAATTTTTTTTATTATTGATCATAAAAATGCTGTAAGAGACTCATACACAAGACTACCCTTGACATACTAAGTAGACGGTCACCAAAAAAGCTGAGTTTACCTAACTTAGGACACTAAATGCCTTTATATAACGTCTAACATTTTTTTGCCCATCTCCTTAAATTGCCTCCGGCACATGCTGGGTCTTTTCCTTTTTTTTAAAGTATTTTAAATTATGCAGATGTGCATCTAATTCCCTGGTCAAGTAAAGCAGGTCAGTGGTAAAATATAATGATAATATACAAAACATGACAATAAAGAGCCAGGTTTTGTTTAAAGTCCACAGTTTCTCTTCACATGGGTAGACAGAGCAAGACCTAGGCATATACAGTAAAGGGGATGACCGTGGGAAGATCACTCAGTGTAGAAAGACAGGGATCCCAGATGCGAAGATGCATTGAGGAGGCGGAAGCCATGATGGGGAAGAGGGGCATTAAAGGATGTGAGATCTATCCCTGAGAACCAGACCACAGGATAGGATTCATTCAAATCCACTTCCTTCACAACCTTAAAATAGAGCCATTGTACTACATGCAAGTATGCTAGTGTGTACCTGCATTTCTACGTGTCTATTAGTCTGTTCCTTTGTTATTGTGAATATTTTGACAGTTCATTCATATCTGTGTGAGTCTGTTTGTGCATGATTATTTATGTCCTTCTTGGGAGCATCGCTGGGAGGACAATGGGCCTGAGAAACTGAATTCCTGTGCAGGTGACAAGTGACAGTGGCTAATACACACTGTCAAAAAGCTTATTGTTCAAAAAGAATTTCCCTTTTATGTGTGATGCTATTTTATGTGCAGTATGTGGGCTGATGATGCTGCATATTTATATATTCTGTATATATCTATGCCCTACAGGTGAAGTATGCCACAAGGCTTACACTCAGTTCTCTAACCTGTGCCGCCACAAACGTATGCATGCGGACTGCCGTACACAGATCAAGTGCAAGGACTGTGGGCAGATGTTTAGCACCACTTCTTCCCTCAACAAGCATCGTCGTTTCTGTGAAGGAAAAAATCATTTCACAGCAGGGGGGTTGTTTGCTCAGGGTATGCCACATCCTGGTGGCCCTGGCATGGACAAATCAGCTTTAGCAATGGGCCATAGCAGTAGTGGAATGACGGAATACTTGGGAGCCACTCGTCACCACAGTGGATTTACCTTCCCCGCTGCTCCAGGGTTCCCTATCAGCTTACCAGGTCTCTTTAGTTCTGGACTGTACCACCGGCCACCACTCATTCCTACAACCTCTTCAGTTATACAGCCGGTCCATGCACATGGACACAGTACAGAGATGAGTAAGAGTCCACTGTTGCCTCCAAGTCCTGGAGTTCAGGACTACCAAGATCTCCTTAAAGCTTTCCATAAACATGATGGTATGCCTAGGAGCCAGATGCCAGGTTCAGAGTGGCATGATCAGAGGTTGTCATCTTCCACAAAGCAACACAGCGATCAGTCTGACAGCGATCTGGATGAGGTCAGCACGCCCAGTGGGAGTGACCTTGAGAGCACATCTGGCTCTGAGCTGGAGAGTGATATGGACATTGAAAGAGTGGGTGCTGAAGAAAATGACAAAGGTCTAAAGAGGAAGGCTGGTAAAGGAAACCATAAATGCCCCATCTTGATGAATAGAAGCACTGCTATAGAATTTCCTGAACCTTCCATTGTCACATCCTACTTTGACAACCACACAGCAGTAACAGGAGCTGTGAATGACTCTATCAAAGCCATTGCTTCCATAGCAGAGAAGTACTTTGGCTCCACGGGGCTGGCTGGCAGACAAGACAAAAAAAGGGGCGATCTGCCCTATCCTTCGGTGTTCCCGGTGCAGTTTTTTCCCACATTCTCTTCTCCAGTTTTCCCTTACTCTGATATGGACCTCAGATCTATTAGCTTGAAGAGCGAACCACAGTCTAAAGTTGATAACTGTAACAAGACTGAGAGCAAAGATACACCTGAGTCTCCATTTGACCTCACTACTAAACGAAAGGAGGAAAAGTCATCCACATTTGGCCCCTTTAAACCAGAAGCCTTACACACCATTGGCCTCGACCAGCCATTAGACTTGAGCCTCGGCACCAGGACCAGAGGGCGCTGTATAAGAGAGACCACAACAAAAAATAACCAGGACAATAGAGAGGAAATAGCAGTGTTGGATATCTCAAAAGCTGATGCATCTTTACAGCATGCCAGGCCCACCCCTTTTTTTATGGACCCTATCTACAGGTATTGTTAGTAGCTTGCTTACTTTTCAATCAAGTGTAGCATCTGTACAGAGAAACTGAAATGTCTAGAGTTTTGAAAAGGTACTTTATATGTAATACCGTGTAAAGAGCTGACGCAAATCTACTATTAGCAGGGTTGAGAAGAGGAGAATGAGTGACCCATATGAGGTGCTGAAGGACAAGTACTTGCAGCCAGCTTCAGGCTTTCTCTTCCATCCACAGGTAAGATCTGACTGTGGGGTCATTAGTGGGAAAATAATAGTATCACTTATAAATTTATTGAACTAATTTTGTTATCACTATTAATATCTTTATTATATATTGTATGTATAAATGTACATATACATGTACATGTATATATACATTGTATAGCATTATATAATCGTCATTGTAATAATTTTCCTACATTAAATTTCACTCATAATGGGACTTTTTAGACCATAAAAATAAAATGTGATGCCATGTTCATGGGCAGAGTGGCCAAATATGAACAGTAACTGTAAATTACATCCTCAGCAGCACAAAATTGCAGAATTATGGGCAATTTTATTTTACATCACTGATGCAAAGAGTGACTTTAAGGAGTTATGTTGTTAAAATTAGAAGTAAACAACTCCAGTGTTTGTCAGTTCTAGACAATTTTAAATCATAGTTGTTTACACTTAAACACCCCGAATATTATATTTTCATATTGATTTGAAGTTGTAATTTTCTTCTAACTTTATTAATTGTATAAGCAAAACAATGCAGTTTTAAAAGATTCACTTGCTTTACAGTGGTTTGCACCACTGGGGTTTACAGCAGGCCAGTGTTGCTCAATACATTATAATTATCATTTTATACCAGGGGTCACCAACCTTTTTGAAACCAAGAGCTACTTCTAAAGAAAATAACCCATGGATGTGAATTTTCAACAGCTCATTGTTTTAAAGCAAATAGTGTGTTTTCGAAGGGTGTTTATACAATTTGATTTTGAAACAAGTTGTATTTCTGAAGAAAATGGCCCATGGATGGGAATTTAAGGATCAGCAGGTTAAATGATAAAATGTTAGAGGTAAAAAAAATAAAAATGAGTGATGAAATTAAGATTAAATTAAGTTAAAGTCCTTAAATCGTAAATGCATCATGATGAATTTTTTAAAATTGGGTTTAAACAAAATAGTTAATCACATTCATACTAAATGAGGCTCTCACCATTAACCCCTGAAGAAATCACACAGTAATACAATGCTGAACATCTGAAGCATTTTACCTCCCTAACTCTTATTATAGAAATAGCCATAAAGATCAGTGTCCACAAATCTTTTTTTTAAAGAAAGAAATAAAACTGTGAAGATTGCAATCACATCCTTCTCCTCCTGCCTTCTTACACTCTGTCCTTTGCTCCTCCTCACTCTTGCCCCTCTCCCGTCTCCGTTCTCTCATCTCAGCGATATCATTATTACGTCTGTCTGGCCTTTGATCAGTAATGTCACCATCTTTCATATTGACAAATGCGCTGTCTGTCCGTATTGTGCACAGAGTGGTTTACAGCAAGGAATGAATCACTCCCCCTCCTTTCACACACACCCACACACAAACACACAAACAGAGCAGAGCACATATGCATTTGTCTAGACACATTTCTCTCACACAAACACTGATGGTAATAATTCTAGTACAACCAATAAAACTTCATACATTTCATTTGTAGATTAGCTACAGTCTTAAATCTAATGTGTGTATTTCTGTCATTGCCGTACACATAACTCTACAATAAAGTTGAGGTTAATAATCAAGAATTTATGTTAACTTCTTTTTTTTTACATTTCTGATATTTTAACTGGTTAAGATAATGATTATTGTTATTTTACCATTTTGCTTTTGCAAGAAGGCAACATACATTCAGCCACATTCTGTAACATCCCATATACAGGGATACTATGTTTTAAAAAACTGAAATCTGAATTCACTGTAACTCAGTTCACTTTTTAATTTAATCTCATTTATATTTTTTGTACTTTCAGTTGTCGGCTGTTGGAAACATGGCTGACAAGCTGGAGACATTCAATTCCTTGAATGTGTCTGGAGACCGTCTGCATTCTGTCCCTTCAGTGTTTGATTTTAGAGTCCCAACCTCTGCCCTCTCCGAGAGTCTACTTCGCAAAGGCAAGGAGCGCTACGCATGCAGGTAATTACAACGACCAGCTTGGTTAGCCACATATATCTGTCACTTTTTTTGATTGTCATCATATTCACGTTACTGAAAAAGCAATATCTAAACAATTATAGATATTGTGGAAAAATCTTTCCACGCTCTGCTAACCTCACACGTCACCTCCGGACTCACACAGGAGAGCAGCCTTACAGGTAAGAATACTTTAAGTATTTTCAATTCTCAATAGCTACTATGCAGACTCTGGTTTAAGAAATCCAGCAGCTCATTGTTTAAAAGCAAATAGTGTGTTTTCGAAGAGTGTTCTTGTGTAAATATAGAACAGTGTTTTCTAATGCTATAAAATGAAATATCTCTCACTTCAAAATAATTTGCCTGTTATTAAATTGTGTCTATCACTGGGCTGACAGAAATATACATATATATGGTGATAAGTAACTACAAGAGGAAAGGACAGGACAACTAACAGGAGTTAGGGGATAGTTGGTGTGACCTATCTCAAATGTAAAACTTAGTCTTGTACCTTTACGCGTATGAGTATACTGGCTTCCAGTGGGCTCCTTTGCAGTTACAAAGGGACTTGAACGTTGACTCAAGTTTGGGGAGGCCTACTCACCACAACAGAGAGAGCCTCTGCTGCCTCAGTCTGATAGTTACTCCACATACTGGCATGCAATTAAAGAGCAGCTGCATTATTGTAATTTCAGGGCAAAATAAAAGGCAAAGTTTTCCCAAGGGAAAACCCACTAAGTGAACTAATTTTTCCACAAAAAAGATAAAATGTTTTCATTTAATTTTGCATGAAGCAATTTGGCAGGAAGGTTTTTAATTTTTAGGGTAGAGTCAAAGCTGTTATATACTGATTTTATGAAAAAACAATGCAATTTTCTTTGTTTGGCAGGCAATAAGAGCTAGAATTTTTTTTTTTTTCACCTTAAATTTCTCTTACATTATGTGTAGGACTGTGAGACTGTCTGACTGACTGAGGAAGTTTGCATTGTGTGCAGTGTTCAGTCTTCAGTCGTATCCTATTAAGTTTTCTACTAAACAAACCTCATATCTTCTTCCCCTGCAGGTGTAAATTCTGTGATCGCTCCTTTAGCATTTCCTCCAATCTGCAACGTCATATTCGTAACATCCACAACAAAGAAAAACCCTTTAAGTGTCACTTATGTGATCGTTGCTTCGGTCAGCAGACCAACCTGGATCGCCACCTTAAGAAGCATGAAAATGGCAGTCTGTCAGGTCAGAAGTCTAATTCTGCTCTCTGTAATTGTCATTTTGCAGCATCAGTGATATTGTGCCAAATTTGCATTTTTTTATTAAATTTTGTTTTCTGTATGAAAAATCAATTGAGAATTATGAATTTATCTGCTTATGACTTCCGAAAGACCCTAAACCCCACAGAATTGCATGCGAGATAATAAATTAATCCTATTAACTTCTTGTAACTTCAGAAACAAAGACATTCATCTACATTGACTTGGAATTAATTTAGCTGTTTTAAATGACAAAGTGATTTGCAGTGAGAGACACAATCAAGCCACCATTCAATTAAGACCTATATGAACAAAATACTACCTTGCAGTCCTAAACTACTTAGTACAAGTTCACCTACCAACTAACATTGCAGAGCTATGGGAGTGAAGAGCGATACAATAAGGAAAGTGGAGGAGCAAGAAGAGGTAGGAGGAGAAAAGTAAGAGCTGTTTGGTTAGTTAGAGCAGGTGGTCTCGGAAGACCTTTAGAGCTTGTTAAAGAAAGAGAGGGTTGCCCCTGCTCCGACAGCACTCGGGAGGTCATTCCACCATTGGGGAACAAGCTATGAGAAAAGTCCGGATTGCTGTGCCTGCACAGATGGCTTTGAATGTGTTTGAACTCAATTGACAGTGGGGTAACGTGGGCCTGCTTCAGTTTGTTGAAGACCAGATACGGCACTGCATTCTGGACCATCTGAAGCGGCTTCACCACACAAATTGGTGCAACTACAAGGCCGACCCGATAAAAGGGCATTACAGTAGTCGCTGCGGCAGATCACCATGGCTTTTACAAGCAGCTGCGTGGCATGCTGGGTTAGGAATGAAATGATTTTTCTTATGTTCAGTAAGGCAAAGCGGTTTGGCTGGGAAAACAGAAGCTGTGTTTTAGCAAAGTTAAGTTGGAGGTGGTGGTCCTTCTGTCAGGGGTTTACGGGTAGGACCCAAGAGTGACACAACGTTGAATGAAAATGAGGTTTATTCCAAGCAGCAGATAGAGGATCAGGCAACCTCTAACAAACAGATCTATCAGAAAACCACACAGAATCGGCTCCAATACAGCCGTCGAACTCAAACAATCTGACCAAGAAACTCTGAACTCTCTGTACTCGGAACACACAGGGAAATGCACCAACGATCCGACAAACAGGTCGCAGGACAAGTGTGACAGGGAGGGGAGGGTGAGAGCTGGAGGAGAGCAGAGCAGCAGCTGTTACAGAACCCCCCCCTCAAGGGACGGCTCCTGACGTCCCAATAGGCAGAGCAGAGAACAAAATTTGGTGACCGGAGGGCCCCATCCCTCCTGGCTCAGGCTCCACCCCCTTCTCAGTCTCCATCTTTCTGGTTTCCCGGGCAGTCCTCCCGCCCCCGGCGCCGAACCAGGTCCACCCCGGATCTCCCGACAGCAGGATGGGCTGTCAGAAGGTGGGGCCCCTTCTCCTGGCGGCCTGGGGCCCCCACGTCTCCCTGAACAACTTCCAGGGCGGGAGGAGGGGTGTCGGATGGAGGGACTACCTTTGGCCTTGCTTCCACAGAGGCAGCCCTGGAAGCAGCTCCAGTCCGGGCAGCCCCTGCTTCTTCCGGAACGGCCCTCCCCTGGGGTCTCGGGCCGCTTCAGCGCTGACCTCGGGGGAAGCCTGTGCCCTCTCGGGAGCCACTTTAGCTTCACAGACAGCAGCCGTTGCTGCGGGGTCAGAGGCTTTGCTGTCGGGATCATGGGGTTAGCTGCAAAGATCGGAGGCTGGACTGCAGGCGTCGGAGGCTTCGTCGGGACCGGCGTAGACATCAGAGCTGGGGACGGGGCCGGCGCCAGAGCTGGGGACGGGGCCGGCGTCGGGCTGCTGCTCTCGGAACTGGTGGCGGTGGCGGCGGCGCTGCTCTCGGAACTGGCGGCGGCGCTGCTGCTGCTCTCGGAACTGGTGGCGGCGGCGGAGCTGCTGCTGCTGCTGCTGCTCTCGGAACTGGTGGCGGCGGCGGCGGCGCTGCTGCTGCTGCTGCTGCTGCTCTCGGAACTGGTGGCGGCGGTGGTGGCAGTGCTGCTGCTGCTGCTGCTGCTCTCGGAACAGGTGGCGGCGGCGCTGCTGCTGCTGCTCTCGGAACTGGTGGCGGCGGCGGCACTGCCTTCAGAGCTGGCACGGGTTCTGTCCTCTGAACCGCCTTGGACACCGGCGCTGGGGTCGGAGCTGGCTTCGTAGCCGGCGCTGGGGTCGGAACCGGCCTCGTAGCCGGCGCTGGGATTGGAGCTGTGTGTGTGTCCGGGTCTGGAGGAACCTCACTCTCTTTGGGGAACTCCACCGGGACAGATGAGGTCCGCAACGAATTACCAGGAGGCAGGCCTTTTCGGTCGACTTGGGAAGAAGGTGAACCCAGGAGGTGGCGGAGCAGGAGACTGCGGACCTAAGGCCACTAACCATGGGTTGGCTGAGCCTTGATGCCCGACTGCGGCCAACGCAGAGCCTCTCTGCGCCAGAATCAGGGGAGGAGCCTCTCCAATTTCTGGCTCCTTGGGGCACTCCGACACCGGACCCTCCCTCTCTGGAGGTACAGAGGAACCCCTCCCCCTGGACATCGGGGATAATGCGGTCCTCGCCGGTACAGCAGTGGGTTTGGCTGCCGCAGGAGGAGTCTTAGCTGGAGCGGGGGTGAACTTGGCTGGCGCAGGACCGGGGGTTGACTTAGCCGGTGTAAACACAGGAGCTAGCTTGACTGGGGCAAGAGCAGATGCTAACTCGGCTAGCACAGGAGCAGGGGCGGACTGGCCTAGTGCAGGTGCAAGTACTGACCTGACTGGTGCGGAAGCAGGAGATAACTGGGTTAGCGCAGGAACTAACTGGGCTAGCACAGGGGCAGATACTGATCCGACTGGGGCGAACACAGGAGCCAACTTGGCTAGTGCAGGAGCAGGGGCTAACTGTGCTAGCACGGGAGCAGGGGCTGAACTGGCTTCAAACGGTGGAAATCCAGTTCCAGCTGCCTGCCTGGACAGATTCTTGGAGCCAACTGGAAAGTCAAAAGGGGAGGTCGAAGGAGCAATGCTAACTATGCTCTTAGCTCTCGAACTTGGTGTCTGACAGGCAAAACATTTATCTGCCGATGCACTGTTTCTCTCCAGACAGATGTCACAATCCCATTCTCCCTCTTCCTTCGAAGGCTGAGCTCTAAATTCCGCCCCTGCCGGTGTAGGGACAAACGCAGGAACCAGCTTGAAGGCTGGTAGCCGTGGCAGTGGCCGTGATAGCAGCGGCGCATGGCACCAGCCACTCTCGGTCCAGGATGGCGGAGCCGACTGCACGTCACACCCGCGGGACCGCACCTGCAACTCCTGCTTAAAAGCAAGCGCGGCTTGCTCAAACCGCCTGATCGCGGCTTCCATCTGTGCTTCTTTGTGCTGAAGCTTCGTCCCGAGCCGGTCCAGCCAATCAGAGGGCGGAAACTTGTGCACTGGGTCCATCATGGTCGGATCGTTCTGTCAGGGGTTTACGGGTAGGACCCAAGAGCGACACAACGCTGAATGGAAATGAGGTTTATTCCAAGCAGCAGATAGAGGATCAGGCAACCTCTAACAAACAGATCTATCAGAAAACCACACAGAATCGGCTCCAATACAGCCGTCAAACTCAAACAATCTGACCAAGAAACTATGGACTCTCTGTACTCGGAACACATAGGGAAATACACCAACGATCCAAACGAACGATCCGACAAACGGGTCTCACAGATTCAGCAGTTTATAAGGCTGCACTGTTTACTGACGAGCAGCCAGTGCTGCTCGTCAGAAACACGGTTCAGGTGTGCCTGAACGGGAGCGCAGGACAAGCATGACAGGGAGGGGAGGGTGAGAGCTGGAGCAGAGCAGAGCAGCAGCTGTAACACCTTCATGCATGCAGACATATCCAAGAGCCAGCTTAAGATCTTGTTTGAGAATAAGGGCTAATCTAGAGGAAAGGACAGGTACAGCTAGGTGTCATCCACATAGCAGTGGTATGAAAAAACATGCGAGTGGATGATTGACCCCAGCGAGGTTGTAATATGGCAAAGAGCAGCGGCTCTAGCCCCTAGCATCCTAAGAGCTGAGAGCTGACATTGCTACGACACCCTAAATGAACACCCATCTGTCTCCATCACAAAAACCACAGAGCTGTTTCTGTGAAATGGCCACTCTTGAAACCAGATTGGTTTAGGTCAAGGAGGAGGTTCCATGACAGTATCTCAATGATCTGCTTCAAAACTGCTCTCTCAATGGTCTCAGACAGTAACAGGAGAAATGAGACCGGGCAATAGTTTCCCATTTGAGTCGGACTGAGACGGGATTTCTTGAGCGGTGATGTCACCTCAACCACTTTGAATGCAAATGGAAAGGTGCCTGGTGGAAAGGGTTAGGTTAGAGTTGATCATGTGACTAGTGCGGTGGTTGGAATGGGTTCCAGTGGGCATGTAGTCGGACGGCTACATGTCAAGAATTTAGATACTTTATTGTCTGTGAGAGTTCAATGTGGGGAGGGATTGAGGGGGAGGGAGGCTGAAAGCATGCAGTAGGAAGGTTACACGTTGGACTTGTAGGCTTCATAGAGAACTGGCAGCTGATAGCTACAACTTTCTCTCTGAAGAACAAGGCAAAAGTATCAGAGAACGGGGAGGTGGGTTGAGCAGGGTTTTGAAAAGTTTGCACGTTGCTATGGTGCTGTTGATCTTGTTGTAAAACAACTTATTTCCAGCAGTGATGCTGGAAGAGAAGGAGCCCAATAGGCGCTGAAAGCTCTCAAGATCTTCAGAGGCACCAGATTTGCACCATTTTTGTTTGAAGTTCTGAGATCCATATGCGGCATTCAAAAAGTATCATCCAGTCACAGGTGTGACTGGGCAGACTGAGCAGGCTTGGTGGAGGAGGAGGCAGACTATCTATGATGATCTCAGAGTAGAGCAAATTGTATCACGGTATTATTAACCTCTAGAAAGAGTAGAATGTGCTGGAGGTGGACAGAGCAGAGGAGACCAGGGACCATGATTTTGCCAGCAGAATGTTACAGGAAGATCATCCATCATTTAGATACGTTTTAGAACATTATTGTGTTGCAAAGTGTATCTGTATCTGATATCCAGATTTTAAAATATATACCTGGAAGCAAAAGCGGTACATATGTTTTCTCTTTGCAGGCACCGCCATGTCATCCCCACAGTCTGAAGTTGACAACTGCAGTGCCATTTTGGATGATAAAGAAGATTCTTATTTTAATGAAATAAAGAATTTCATTAGCAATACAGGCCCGAACCAGATGTCACCAGGCTCCTCAGAGGAAGGGTAAAAGCAGATTTATGTACTTATATCTGCACAGCCGAATGCAGGATACCATTTGTTTGAAACTCTACCTACTGAATTTACGTACTAGCTTCTATGCAATGAACTCTATGCAATAATTGTCCTTGTTCTCCTAATTGAGAGTTTTCAGTTTTCAGGGTAAGACAAAAATATGAAGAATGTATTTGAGCTGATAGCTCACATACATTTGCATACCACTCAGCTAGAACTCAATAGTTATCAGATCATAATCAGAAATAACCTCAAGATACTGCGGCTTTTGGAAGTGTGCAGGAGGTCTTTCTATCGGTTGCATTTTGACCACAGGTTTTCCGTGATATGTGCATGCAGTCAAGTCTAGGCAGCTGAGAGGCCTTCACAGGAGGCCAGATTTGTTTTCACATGGGAAAAAACCCTTTAGCTTCCAGTCCTCAACAACCTGACCAGAAAGTACATTTTATCTGGGGTTGGTTGAAAGACAGAGTAAATTGTAAATAGAACTCTCCAAGAAAGAAGGGTGTATGAAAGCAGAAATTTATATGTTTTCATGTTTCTATTGAACACACCATGTAAACATTTACAGTGCAGGGTGGAAAAAGTATGTGAAGCCTTAGGCTAATGACTTCTCAAAGAGCTAATCAGATTCAGGAGTCATCCAACCAGGAGTCCAATCAATGTGATGAGTTTCGGAGATGATGGTCAAAGCTGCACTGCTCCATTAAAACAGTTTTGAGTTTGTTATTCTCAAGAAGCAATGCCTGATGTGAACATGCCTCACACAAAATAACTCCCAGAAGACCTGCAATTAAGAATTGTTGACTTGCATAAAACTGGAAAGGGTTACAAAGTTATTTCTAAAAGCCTTGGTGTTCATCAGTCTATAGTAAGACAGAAAATCTATAAATGGAGAAAGGGCTATTCTCCCTAGGCAGGACCATCCTGTAAAAATGACTGCTAGAGTACAGTACAGAATGCTCAATGAGGTGACAACGAATCCTTTGGTGTCAGCTACAGACTTACAAGACTCTCTGGCACAAGCTAACATCTCTGTTGACAAATCTACGGTAAGTAAAACAAGAGTGGAGTTTATGGGAGGACAGGACGGAGGAAGGAACTGCTGTCCGAAACAATATTGGTGCATGTTTAAAGTTTGCCAAAGAGCACCTGGATGTTTTACAGCGCTAACAGCAAAATATGCTGTGGACAGAAAAAACCAAGGTTGAGTTGTTTGGGAGGAACACACAGTGCTGTGTAGGAGCATCACGGGTTAGGCTTGCTTCGCTGCCTCAGGGCATGGACGGTTTGATGTCATCGACAGAAATTTAATGAAAAAGAATTCCTAAATTTAACAAGAAATTTTGCAGGAGAACTTGCCAATTGGAGCTCAGCGAATAGGTGATCTAGCAGAATGGCTCCAGTTGAATAAATTTGGCCGTCAGAGGGCCTTCTGGCATCCTTCAAGAGAAGGATTCACACCAGATATTCCAAGAAACTTGCTGAACTGAAACAGTTTTGCAAAAGGGTTAGGGTTAGTTATTTTAGGGTTAGCAAAAGGGAATGGTCCTAAAGGCCTCCTGTCAATTGTGCAGGACTGATATCCAACTACCCAAAGCATTGTTGTTGCCAAAAGAGGCTCAAACATTTCTTATGATATGATTATGATATGATATACACAAAGAGAGAATCAAAGGACTCAAATTAAGTGCTGCAGTGATCAGCCCATTTGCTGCAAGGAGCTCCTGAGATTTGGAGACTAATGTATAGAGTCAAGTGCCTCAAGAATGAACTGTAAATTCCAACATCAAATATGGAAAATACCTAGTGAGAAATGGACATGCAAGGTACCTAGTAGCGAAAGCAAGAAAGGAGAAACTTATAGGTAGAAAACTTGTCTTATCTAAAAAAAATAGAAGTGACAAAAGGCTGGAGTGTCATTATTTCATTACTGTAACATTTAATGTGTCAATTGTTTTGGGACTACAGGATTACTGGCGATCCACCTGAAGAAGAGAAGCCACTGATAGGAAGCCATAGTTCATGTGACCTGGAAGCAGTGAAGCTGTATGTTGATGTAGGAATGGTGGAAGATGCTAGTTACACATCTGGTAAAGCAGAAGGCAAGCCGCTGTCTAGCTGCCTCACTGATGACATACAAGGGCAAATAGACCTGAGCAGGCCAAAAGATTTTGCAGTTAACTGCAAAACATCTCAAAGGGGGTAAATAACTGCCAAGTTCACATTTAATATATTAATGTACTTTGCAGTATTGTAATATTTATTATTTTTTTCTGTAGCTATAAGAATAAGGAGCAGAGCAGCAATTCAGCATTGGATCATATTCATCACATTTCAGAAATGTGCAAGCTAGAGGAGAACAAGTTTAATGAAGGAGACAAAGATAAAAATGATGGCTCATTTGGCCCTATCATGCCGAGTGAAGCTATCAATCAGCCACTCTTCAGAGAATCCAAGTCTCAGGTAGTGTTTTTTTGTTTTTTTTTTTTAAATCCCATGAACATAGACCATACCACAGCTGTGCATCAAATGAGAACCCATTTACACTCCTGATCTGTTTTGGTTCAATTACTTACCAGAAATCACACAAACTGCCAGACATTCAGCTGTCCTCAGTTAGTTGATATCAGTTTATCTTTGGCTGAGTAATTATGTGGACTCAGTACCCAAAGCCACAACAATTATTTAATTAGTAAAATTTCAGTACTCCACAAATGCACATGCATATTTCTTGAAGTATCGTAGTTAAATGCAATGTTTTTCCCTCTGCCTTAGGCATACACCATGATGCTCTCTCTCACTGACAAGGACTCTCTGCAGCCATCTTCCTACAGCCCTTCCATTATGTGGCACAGTTTGGCACAAGCTGCCAGTGAATCCAATATCGTGCAGCCCTATGGCCATGTATAACATTTCCAGGAGCTCTTAGCAGAGGCTGCTGATCAAAACCATCACCCATCTGACAGCTAAGCAGAGTGTCTACGACAGAACAAAATCATTGTCGATATAGCCAACCCAAAACTTAAGACTTAAGTCAAAGTCAGCAAAATGCCCTTATGAAAAATCTTTTTTTTCTCAATTAACACACACCAGGATGGTGAGTATTGTTGTATAATTATACTAACTGAATCGTAAATGTTGTTATCCTGCTGAAAGTCTATGTTTTGCACAGGAAAGGCATCTGGTGCATATGGAAGCTCAATGTGTTGATGTATTGTTGTGCATAAATCATAAGAACCTCTGCTTATCACATATTTCCTAATTTCCCTTTGACCTCTAAGCAGAGATCCATTGGCTTTTATTACAAATACATGTTCTTTGTGATAACATGATGCGTAAAATTAACAGCCTCACATAAAGATAAATTCTCCTTCAGTTTAAGTCAGCAATATTTTAATATAAGTGAATACATTTTTCTTGTTAATTGACATTCAAAATCAAACATATTTTACACCAATTTTGTGCAGTAAGTGTACTATACACAGGTTTTTAGGAACAGTATATTTCTTCCATCGCTTTACGTTATACCACCTGCACTATCTGTGATGGAATACAGATTGATGTCTTTATACTGAAAAAGAACAGTTTTTTGGTTTTCTTTAAAACGAAAAAAAATGAGTTCAGCCTGTATAGGGTATATCGTTTTCAAACGTTGAATCTTACCCAATAATACCAGTTTTTAGCCTGATTGCTAGTTGTTCATTATTCTGTGCTTGTGTGTGTTTTGATTTTGGACAATCATTGTTTTGTTTTATGTTTTCATTTTTGGTGTTGTTATTTGCTGTTGTATGATCAGAACTCTATTTATTTCTTGGTGAATGTAGATTGTTTACTCAGTAGCACTGTTCTTAGGAAAGGTGAAGGGGAAAATCTTGATTGGCTAATCCCAGAATTCACTTGGATTTGTAGATTATACTTGAGTACCAGATAGTATTAAAAAGAAAAATCATTAATTCATGCATAGACTAAACATCTTTTTTTTTCTACTGTTGAGCTTTTAAAATGAAAAAAGCTATAAAGTTTGAGACATGTTTATTGTCTATAAATGCATGATTGGTTTGGGAAGATCTTTATCTGACAGTTGTATAAAGCTTGTGTGTTGAGTATATGTTAATCCACTTTGCCAAATTTATTTTCCTGTTTTGAGGCAGCAGCTTTTTGTTTTTTTTCTTTCTTTTTTTGTAATGGATATAAAAAGTAATAAGCAAGTTGAGGTACTTTGTTGTAATGCTTTCTACAGTATAATGTAACTGTTATGCATTTCAATTCAATGCTGTGAGAGGAACAAAATAAGAAATATAGAATTACAACATGGATGGGTATGTCTTCTGTTTTTCTCTGTAGATATTCTACACACTTTATGTCTACTTTATATCTCTATTTTAAACAGCCCATCTGAGGAGTTAATAAATGTTGATTCATTTACAGCAAGTCAGTCTGTCTGGCATTTTATATAGACACTCCAAAGGCTCCTTATGAAAAGGGAATATCTGACCTCTGGTCTTTTTTTTAAATTCCATGCTTTGGTTCACATATTGAGGTAGAAGAAGAAGAAAGAGGGATTCAGATGGCCTGAATGTGGTAGTCAAAGCAAAAGCAGGAATGTGTCTTCTGTTTTTGTGTTCATTTGTGGAACATGATGGATGAGTTGGGTGGATGTGATAATCTGGCTCATTACTCATTAAGTGCTTAATAAGAATTCTCAGCCTATGTGGGTGGACATTGTCACTGGGAGAATTGGGGAATCAGCTGCTTCATTGTCCAGAGGGTGACTGGGGAGGGGAGACTGGAGAATTGCACAGAAGATTGAGGAAGGCTAGTACTGGTACTCCACGTATACATTGCTCCTGCACCCTAATGAAGGGGGAGTTTTCTTAGGACCTGCTGTCAGTCCATCCTGGTCCAAATCAATGTCCAGCTTTGATGAGGTTAGGGTCAGTCACATAGTGTTGAAGAGGTCACCATAGGTAGTCCAACTTTGATGAGGTCAATTGCTGATGGTAGTTACTGCTTTGAAATGGGTTTGAATGAAGTGGAACTCCTAAAATTCTTGACTTTTGATACCATTACTAATACTATACTAATGTATATAATGCATGACCCATTCAACTATTGCAAGAGGTTTTTCTGTCTTAAAAACACTCCATTGTTCCTAAAAAAAAAGAAAATCATTCTCAGCAGCTGCATCCGATTGTTTCCAATACTTGCTGATATTATAAATTAAACCATCTTTATCAGGATTTGGTGCTGAAGTGTATCTGTAGTGTTACATGCACACATGTATTTCATTTTTGCTTAATCTGCTGCTTATTGTATTTCACACAATGTATTGTAATTGTGTACATTAAATTGCCTGTGTTTTGTATTGTTAATATATCTATTTATTTATTTTTGCAATGTTTAGACTCTAAACTGATAATCTTGTCAGGGTTTCAGTGTGGGACCCAAGAGCAACACGATAAAGGAATTAAACTCCATTTTTAATTTCAAAACAGGCAGACAGAGGATCAGGCAATTTCATACAGAAGGCAGACAGATCTGCCAGGAGACAACACAGGATCAGATCAGATCAGATCAGATACAGCAGGGTCAAACACAGGCAATCAGATAACTTAAATACAGGAACCCTCCGTATCTGAAACACACAGGTATATAAGCTACGATCTGACAAAGAGTCTCTCAGAGCCTGCAGCTTAAATCCCTGCACTGATTGCAGGCGAGCAGCTGGTGCGGCTCATCAGAAATGCGATGCAGGTGTGGCTGATCAGGAGCGCAGGTCAGGTGTGACAGAGAGGGGAGGTCTAGAGCTGGAGAAGAGCAGCACCTGTGACAAATCTACAGGATTATCAATCTAAACTTTAGACTGACAATCCTGTAGACCAGGGGTGTCAAACCGATTCCACAAAGGGCCGTGTGGCTGCAGGTTTTTGTTCCAACCAAGCAATAGCACACCTGACTTAAGTTATTTAATCAGCTGATCTGAGTCTTCAGACAGCTGATTGGTCAAACTCTGTGTGTTTAATTGGATGGAACAAAAACCTGCAGCCACATGGCCCTTTGTGGAATCAGTTTGACACCTGTGCTGTAGACCTACAGGATAGATATTTCCTGAAACAATTCCTCGAACCACCTCTGCTGTTTGGGTGACCTTCCTTTGTACAGTGAAAACTGCTAACCTCTAATTTCACCAAAATTTAATAACCAATCAGAAAGCAAAATTCAAGTTTCCTGAAGTGTTTTTAAGATACCAAATTAGATGTAAAACCATTAGTATGAGGATTTCAGATGACGTTAATGACTCGGCTTTTGTTGAAGTAGACCAAACGTCTCCATCAGCTTCAGTTAAAACTTTATAGGAGCACAACAGACACCGTCCTCTGCCCATTTGTCACAGTGTGTTACACACTGCAGCAAACTTGAGACTTGGCCAGGGCAGTGAGGATTGTATAGAAAATTGTAGGAAACAAATTCTGATATGGGGACGCAATTTATAGTTGACACCAGCACCAATGGGCTTTCAGCATTTACAGGAACCCACCTGGGTCATAGACTGTTTGTTCCCCAACCAGATGTCTTTTCAGCTGTAGGCCTGAGAATGGCATGATCTCCAGAGATGATTAAGGACGGTTTCTTTGAGAAATTGGACAATTTTCATTATCTAAAAAAAAAGAGCATCAATAGATAGACTACCAATGCTATGCCAGATATCATTAGGTGATGTCATGTCCAAGAAAAGTGTCACACCCGTATAATCCTTGGGCCATAGAAAAGAGACCACCAAAGAATTCAAAGTGTTTCTCAACGAGGCTGACTTATGTATGAATGTTATTCTTCAAAGAAACATCTGTTGAAAGACTACAAAATCCAACTTTGATCGAAAGTGTGCAGAAGCAACTAGCATGTAGCACCTCAGCTGCACAGCATAATGAGAGCCCTGAGTCAGATATGTCAAAAAAAAAAAAAGGAAAGAAAAATATCTCCAAAATGAGTCTCATGGCAGGGCACCCTTTGGGTCAGCTTCACAGGGATATAAGATAAACACACATTAAAATAATTTAATGCAACCTTTGTCATCTTGCCACATCTAGCCATTAGCACTTTTACAGTGCCGTTATGGGTTGCAGTGTCCTTCCTCCCTGCAGTAGCACAGATTCACACAGTTTCACCTCTACACGACACATAAGCTAAATATTCATCTGCAATAAACCTTCTAGGACTCCTGGAGACTGCTTTACTGTACACATAATGAATCTTCGGTATCAGCAAAAATTCATGTAATTATTTATCCTGCCAGTTCCCTTTGACTTAAAGGATATTGTATTTGTGCAAGTATCATGCCAATCCATTAAATCAGCAGAAAATCAACCGCACTCTCAAGGTGGAGCATGGTTTGCACCTCCCAGGTGAAAAACTAAATTAGTAGGTGGTAAGTAAGTAAGTAATAAGTAATAGGATCATATTGCTCCCAGTTTACTGAGATGGGTGGCTGCAGGTGGAAAATGTGCAAATGTAAAGTATTTTCTGTTATGGCAATTTACTGTTACTCATACATTTATTAAGAGTGATTATTGACATGTGAAAGAAGAAAGAAGTCTAGACACTAAAGAGCTTGTGGTCTCCAGTGGCCCCACATTGAATTTCATGTGCTGCATAATAAAGCATGGAAATCAATCAGTATGAAATTCTCTCACAAAGAAGAAGTGACAGTGAATGATTGTTTTGCGGTCCTCAAAAAAACCTGAAGTTCAATGTATTTAAGAAATGCATTTCTTTGAAGGGCAGATTTGTTTTTACATATGTGGCATACAATGTCCTCAATCTCTAGATCAGTTTAGAATGACAGCAGCAGGTAATTCTTATTAAAATATAATTTGGGGAAGTTAAAAATGCAGACCATGCATTGTCAGGGCAGTCCATTGGTATGTTACCCCAGAGGAAAATCTTAAATAATAAATGAGGATAATTTAGAATCTTTGAACAACACTATTTACTTTTTTATTTTAAAACCTTCTCTAACATAGTAAATTATACCAAATTTAGTAATTGTAATGAAATTATTAATAAATACTTTTACAATACAACTTATATTTGAATATCAAATAGTAAATATAATCCAACAGCAAAACAGTAGTTACAGTAGAACATTCAATATATATTCATAATAGTAGAACAAATTCAAATTTAAGTAACTTTTTGGCCAACGTTTTTGCGGTTTTAGCCACCATCCCCTTAATGAATTCTGGCTCAATATGCAACCTCATGGCTGTGCGGGGACCTAATGTGCGACACTTGAATAAATTAAGCACTTAACAGACCCATCTTTATTGACAGCAAGCCATCCTTGCCCCTGTCTCCATCTTGTGAGGCAGTCAGGTGAACCCACAGCACCACCATGCATCTGTGTTGCCTATATTGATGCTGGCTCTCAATCAATCTCTATTTGCACTGTCTGTCCGTGACTTTTTTTATATATATGTTTTGCCACTAAAACGAGATTTGTTGTCATTTGTCTTAAAAACTAGATACTATTTTTAGGACAGTAACATTGACACAGGCATGTAGCATGTAGAAATTATGTAGCTGGATTTTTGTGTGACTCATAATACAAGAGTCTGAGCTACTCTCAACCTGGGTCTGATAGATTTTTGAATGTCTCTATAGTTTGTTAACTTGCGCCATCTACTGGTGAAAATATGGGATGGATTTCCTGTAGTGTGACCAGAAAATGGGATAAGAAAAAGAGGGGAAAACAGTAGCCTGAATATTATTGCCATTACATGCCCATGACGTAATGGCAATAATGTGGCAAGTTTAACAGGCCCGACCGCCCATATTTTTTATTAGGAGTAGAGTGTCCCAGGCGTAGGAGAGCTTTAAGCTCCCCGTGACTCTGTTCATGGCCCTCTTTGCCTGTCTCCTGATCTCCATGGCCTTCTTAATCCAATGATTCATTCTGTTTTCTTTGGTTCCGATGATTTTTTTCCCCAGTCCATAACATGGTTGATCCTTTTGCACTTTTGCAGGGATCTGATATTGCTGATCTGAGGTTTTCTTTTAGTTCTGTTTCGAGATTTTCGACATCTCAGTTCTTTTGAATTTTTGCAGTGTTGTTCTGTGAGCCTAAGGAAGGGTTTGATGATTTCTACCAGTGCCTTGGATAAAGGCTGTATGTGTCTGAACCTATACTGTACTATGGATCATAGAGAGGAGTCTACTTTTTGTGTATTTTTGGAGTACCATATATCCAGGGTTGATACTTTGGTGTGGGTGTGAGGTAAATGTCTGTGTCAGTCAAGATGGATTCCTTTTGTGATGTATTTTTTGGCTGTGACCACTGTTGTTTTTCCTTTGTCTGCCGGTAAGATGGTGATGGTTTGTTCTTTTTTAGAGAACTGATGGCTGATCTTTCTTCTTTTGTGATGTTGCTTCTTCAAAAAAAGTTTTGCCACCCTGAGTATGCCCGCTACATACATATGCGCAGCTCGGACTTCTTGCTTCGGTCCTCTATTTTTTTAGTTCTGTGGCCAAGATGTATTCTTCATACGGGATGTTTTGGGATGTGTTGTGTAGTTTAATCGCTGGGATGAAACTTTTTCTGTTTCTGTGAGGATGCGTTGTGAAGAATTATGCACAAATTTTTTGTGCATAATCTGGCTGCTTGGATCATCAACTATCTTACAGACAGGCCACAGTTTGTGAGGCTGCGTGACTGTGTGTCTGACGTGATAGTTTGCAGCACGGGGGCTCCTCAGGGGACGGTGCTCTCCCCTTTTCTGTTCACGCTGTACACATCGGATTTTAAATACAACTCCCAGCACTGTCATCTGCAGAAGTTCTCAAATGACAGTGCTATTGTTGGATGTGTATCGGGGGGAGACGAGCAGGAGTACAGGGGGGTCATCTCTGACTTTGTGAGCTGGTGCGAGAACAACCACCTGATCCTAAACACTGGCAAAACAAAGGAGCTAGTTCTGGACTTCAGGAAGTCACCTTCACCACACACACCGGTGAACATTCAGGGTTCAGACATTGAGATTGTGGACTCATTCAAATACCTGGGTGTTCACATAAACAATAAACTGGACTGGTCTGACAACACAGACGCTCTGTATAAGAAGGGCCAGAGCCGACTTCACCTGTTGAGGAGACTGAGGTCTTTTGGTGTGTGTAAACAACTACTAAGGACTTTCTATGACACTGTGGTGGCCTCAGTAGTCCTTTATGGAGTTGTGTGCTGGGCGGGGGGCAGTACAGGCAGAGATAGGAAGAGACTAAACAAACTGGTTAGAAAAGCTGGCTCTGTCCTGGGCTGCACCCTGGAGTCCATCGAGGAGGTGGCGGACAGAAGGATGTTGTCCAAACTAACATTCATCATGGAGAACCCCCACCACCCCCTGCACCACACGGTAGAGGCCCTGTCCAGCTCCTTCAGCACTAGACTGTTACACCCCCAGTGCAGGAAGGAGCGCTACCGCAGGTCATTTCTCCCCACAGCCATCAGACTGTACAACACAACACTATAGTGACACGTATTTATGTACCCACACAGGGCTTTCTTTGTTCACTTGTTGTTGTTGTTGTTCACTATTCACTGGTATTCACTGGTCTTTGTATATAATTGTTGTGCAATTTTATTTTACTTGTGCAATATTTTCTTACATTAATATTAATATATATTTTTTATTTTACTTGTTTTTTACCTCCATACTGCTGTTCTGTTTTGTTGTACCCCCTTTGCTGCTGTAGACAAAAGAATTTCCCCACTGTGGGATGAATAAAGTCCCACAGTTATCTTATCTTATTTCCTGGTTTTTGAGTTTGCTCCTGACTCTCCGTTGAAATAGATTTTTCAATTTTTTTCATCTACTGGTTCTTAGTTATTGTGAATTCTTGTTCACGGGCATGGCTTAGGTGTTCTTTTTAATGTTTTGTGTATCCTGATCAGTTGGGAATTGTTTGTTGAGGCTTTCCATACTCTCGTTGACTTTCTCGTTCAATCTGTCAATTTTGTTTACTGTTCCTCTTATCCTTTCCTTGATTAAATCCTTTCTGGCTCTAGTTATTATCTTTTCCGCATTGTTTCAGATCAGGTTTTTGATGTTGGCGGTATCAAATCCTCATCCTTGCATCGGAGGTTAACGATTAAGTGGTTGCCGAAAGGTGTTTGTGCCTGCTCCAGTTTTTTCAGTTGACCGAGTTTTCTGACACTGCTCTTTCCAAATCGTCCATGGAATAGCTCAAAGATGTTCACTGGATCTGCATCTGTTGATCACCTAAACTGTCAAAGGTAAATACTAACAGTTTTTTTTTCACCTGTGTCTGAACAGAGAAATTAAAACTCTCGTGGTATGAGAAAACACAACTAGACAATTCCACAGAAATTGAGACTGTGTGCCTCCACTCTGGCCCGTCCCTCCCCTTCATGCCCACCCACCAGTCACCTCATGACAGGGGTGGGCAAGCTTTTTGACTTGGCCACAATGGGTTCTAAAATTTGACAGAGGGGCGGGACCAGGAGCAGATGGAGTGTTTTGGTGACCCACCTCATAGGAGAAAAAAATATATCATGGGATATGTAGAAAACATGTAACCCCAGTTATTATTTAAAAGCACTGAAAGTTCTGTTATCTTTCAGGATATCATCACCATCACTCTCTTCCTGAGTGTCTTTATTTCAAAAACAGTCTAGAAGATGCAGATGCACTCGTCCTTCCCCGGCTGGCATTTGGCCGACATTAAATGCTTAAATGTTGTTGAAATTACATATGTTTATGAGAGTACATTCATTAAACATCAAAATAACAATAAATCAGGGTTTGCTTCTGTTAGATTCCCGAGTTATTCCTGTGTTGGAACAAACATCCAGCTCTCTGGTAACGGGCCTGGACTGTCCCGCTGCCCTGTCAGACTGAGCTCACAGGGAGAACTTATGCGTGACAGCTTGTTAAGCTGGTGTCAAGAGGGCTCGTCTAGCCTCTGACCATCTTCATCAATTGTTTTACCCTGCTTCCTTTGAGCAATCCTCAGAACTGTGCAGCTTAGAGAGGTTCTGAATATCTGCTTCAATCACATTCGCTACGATGGCTCCTCTGTCATGAATCAGGACAGTTGTTAAATGCTAGATTAGGTTTTAATAGCTGCAGACAGACAGCTATAAGGGTAATATTTTAATTAGGGGTTAAAGTAACCAATTAGAGCTGCATAAACCCTGATCTTGTTTCTGATGCACACAAAAACACCTTTGTCTGACAGAGGATATGCTTTTAAGTGAGGGTTTATGACTGTTAATCATTCAGCACCGGTGTTATGTTGTTGTAATTAAAGGCCGCCACCCCCACCTGCTGATTCTGGTTTCTTCACCGCCTGAATTGGGTTGCTTGTTATTGGATTCTCTTCAGTTCTGATAATGCCTAACGTCAACAATTCCCTCACTATCACATCCATTTCTTCCACTGCCCCCTGATTCAGGGGATATTGTCGAATTGTCAAAAATTTGTACAAATTTTACCCATAAATCTCTACAATCATTTTTAAAGAGCGTGACCTCAGCTCTTTGAATAATAGTTTTTAGTTTTTTCTTGCCTTCAGGGGAAATGTCACATTCCTTCAGCTTCTGTTCGGTCACAGCTGTTATTTCCACCAGTTTATACCAGCCCTGTTTTCACGACCCTGGAATGCAGCCAGTTAAATCTTCGCTTTAATTCTCTGTTGTATTTTTAGACCAGGCTGGCCCATTCAGTGTTTTTAAATCTCTCACACATACAAGATCATAGGGCCCTTTTATCCACACAATCTCTTTCCAAACTCCGTATGGCACGTTTTCCACCTTTCCAGTACTCAGTTTGATGTTTAAGTATCCTTTAATGTAAAGGTTTCTGTGGGTCATGGACACTTTCGCCCCCGTATCTACCAGGTAAGGGATTCCATCTACATTTGAGTAAATATCATCTCCCATCCAGTAGGAACCCCTCAGGGTGACCCACAGCCTCGGCGGTTTCATTGCCTGAGGCCCTCTGGGGCAGCATTTCTTGACTCCCAGAGGGCTCTTCTCTGTTTTAGCTGATGCCACACTTGTGCCAGTGTTTGGCCTCTTTCCAGCTTTATCCATGCTCTCGATATTTATTCCTCTTCATCTTCATCCTCAGTCACAAGCCTCTGATAGTGTGCGTACATGCTCTCCCCTGGATTTCTCTTATGTGACTGATTTCTCCAGTCACATAAGAGAGCCATAGCCATTTAGCTTTTTCCAGGCTGGTGTTAGAGCTCACCAAAGGCCGCACTGCTTTGAGATATTTTACTAATTATTCTCCCTCTTTCCTAGGTCTCACAATGCCCTTTATTTTTTTAAATTCACCATAGTCCAATTCACTGTTCTCCTGTGCTGGGCCTGAGGAAGATGGATCAAGAGGGCCTGCATATGTCACCTGAGGCCTTGACGGCACTGCAGGCCACATTTACTGCAGCTCTTCTTCATCTGAGCTTTCTGGCATGTTCAGCCCGTACCCGCAGGCCACTTCCTTCATAAGCCGTAGCAATACATCATGTACAACATAAGCTGTTCTGAATGTCTGTGTGAGTCTTACATTTTTCCAAGATAGGATATGAAGGCATCTGCAGAATGTTAGCCCACTCACTTAGGGGGACTTTTGCAGGCAGTGTCACCATCTCCCCCAGCCTTTCACCCCATCTCGCAGGTATTCCATACATCCTCTGACCCACCTCCGGGATGAAGGCTCTGCGGCCATCTGCCGTGATAATTAGCCCCCACTCAATGCTCCTGGCTAACCTTCGTGAAATGTGATATATGTCCTGAACTTCCATCTCTCTTCTCCCCACCTTTCTTCCAATTGGGGGTCTGGGGCCTAGGCCCTACTGAGCTCCTGCTGACGGGCCGATTCCATCCTTCGGTTCTTCTGCAAAGGCCTCAGTCTCATCAGCTTCTCCGTCAGTGTCAAACAGCCCCTCCTCAGTCTGAGACATCCAGCTCGGGCCTCTCTTCAGTCCCCCAGCCGCTCAACACTCCACACCTTGTGTCTGCGAGGTTCCAGAGGTTCCCAACATGGTGGCTGCAATTCCCAGCTTCACTGCTCTTTCTTGCCTTTCCTTATCTTTATCCCATGATTGGGTGATGACAATGTCAGTCAGGGAGCTCACCAGACCTTTTGACTCCAGATGCAGTCTAGCAGCTGTGAGAGCAGCCGTTTCAGCCCACTCCCAGGGCACTCGGTCTGTTCTCACCCCGTCTGTGCAGAGCACAACTCAACTGAGGCCTTTATGGCTGCTATAATCCAGGCCTTTACAGATTGCTTTGGTGGTTTTCAAAACACCCCCTCCTGGGCTGCCACCTTATCGTGGTGGAGGGGTTTGCGTGTCCCTATGATCCTAGGAGCTCAGTTGTCTGGGGCTTTATGCCCCTGGTAGGGCCTCCCATGGCAAACAGGTCCTAGGTGAGGGACCAGACAAAGTGCAGCCCACAAACCCCCTTATGACGAGTAAAAAATTTGGTCTTGGGTCTCCCTTGCCCGGACGCGGGTCACCAGGGCCCACTCCTGGAACCAGGCCTGGGGGTGGGGCACGCTGGCGAGCGCCTGGTGGCCGGGCCTTTGCCCATGGGGCCCAGCCGGGCATAGCCCGAAGAGATGACGTGGGACCCCCTTCCAGTGGGCTCACCACCTGCAGGAGGGGCCAAAGGGGTCAGGTGCAATGTGAGTTGGGTGGCAACCGAAGGCGGGGACCTTGGCGGTCCGATCTCCGGCTGCAGAAGCTAGCTCTAGGGACGAGGAATGTCATCTCTCTGATGGGGAAGGAGCCTGCGCTGGTGCGCGAGGTTGAGAAGTTCCGATTAGATATAGTCGGCCTCACCTCGACGCATAGCAAGGGCTCTGGAACCAGCCTTCTCGAGAGGGGTTGGACTCTCTTCCACTCTGGAGTTGCCGATGGGGAGAGGCGGCGGGCAGGGGTGGCGATTCTTGTCGCCCCCTGGCTTGGTACCTGTACGTTGGAGTTTACCCCGTTGGACGAGAGGGTAGCCTCCCTCCACCTTCGTGTGGGGGGACGGATCCTGACTGTTGTTTGTGCCTATGGCCCCAACAGCAGTTCAGCGTATCCACCCTTTTTGGAGTCCCTAGAGGGAGTACTAGAGAGTGCTCCTTCTGGGGGTTCCCTCGTCCTCCTGGGTGACTTCAGTGCTCACGTCGGCAGCGACAGTGAGACCTGGAGGGGCGTGATCGGGAAGAATGGCCCCCCCGATCTCAACCTGAGTGGTGTTCTGTTGTTGGACTTCTGTGCTCGTCACAGATTGTCCATAACGAACACCATGTTCAGGCATATGGGTGTCCATATGTGCACTTGGCACCAGGACACCTTGGATTTGAGGCCGCATGTCCTGGACACTTGGGTGAAGAGAGGGGCGGAGTTTTCAACTGATCACCACCTGGTGGTGAGTTGGCTCCGTTGCTGGGGGAGGATGCCGGACAGACCTGGCAGAACCAAACATATTGTGAGGGTCTTCTGGGAACACCTGGCGGAGTCTCCTGTCAGGCGGAGCTTCACCTCCCACCTCCGGGAGAGCTTCAACCATGTACCGGAGGAGTTGGAGGACATTGATTCCGAGTGGACCATGTTCTGTGCCTCCATTGTTGAGGCGGCTGACCAGTGCTGTCTGTGGCCGCAAGGTGGTCGGTGCCTGTCATGGCAGCAACACCCGAACCCGCTGGTGGACACCGGTGGTGAGGGATGCAGTCAAGCTGAAGAAGGAGTCGTACCGGGCCTTTTTGGCCTGTGGGACTCCAGAGGCAGCAGACAGGTACCGGCAAGCCAAGCGGAGTGCAGCTGCGGCGGTCGCCGAGGCAAAGATCCGGGCATGGGAAGAGTTCGGGGAGGCCACGGAGAACGACTTCCGGACGGCTTTGAAAAGGTTCTGGACCACCATCCGGCGCCTGAGGAGGGGGAAGCAGTGCATTGTCAACACTGTACAGTGGGCATGGTGTGCTGCTGACCTCGACTCGGGACGTTGTGGATCGGTGGAAGGAATACCTCCTCAATCCCACCAACACGCCTTCCAGTGAGGAAGCAGGGCCTGGGGAATCGGAGGAGGTTTCTCTTATCTCCGGGGCTGAGGTAGCCGAGGTTGTTGAGAAACTCCTCGGTGGCAGGGCCCCAGGGGTGGATGAGATCTGTCCGAAGTTCCTTAGGGCTTTGGATGTTGTAGGGCTGTCGTGGTTGACACGACTCTGCAACGTCGTGTGGACATCGGGGGAGGTACCACTGGATTGGCAGATCGGGGTGGTGGTCCCTCTTTTTAAGAAGGGGGACCGGAGGGTGTGTTTCAACTATAGGGGGATCACACTCCTCAGCCTCCCTGGCAAGGTCTATTCAGGGGTACTGGAGAGAAGGGTCCGTCGGATAGTTGAACGTCAGATTCAGGAGGAGCAGTGCGGTTTTCGTCCTGGATGTGGAACTGTGGACCAGCTCTACACCCTCGGCAGGGTCCTTGAGGGTGCGTGGGAGTTTGCCCAACCATTCTACATGTGTTTTGTGGACTCCGCCAAGGCTGCCCTTTGTCACCGATTCTGTTCATAACTTTTATGGACAGAATTTCTAGGCGCAGCCGTGGTGTTGAGGGGGTCTGGTTTGGTGGCCTCAGGATCGGGTCTCTGCTTTTTGCAGATGATGTGGTCCTGTTGGCTTCATCAGTCCGTGACCTCCAGCTCTCACTGGACCCTTTCGCAACCGAGTGTGAAGTGGCCGGGATAAGAATTAGCGCCTCCAAATCTGAGGCCATGGTTCTCAGCCGGAAAAAGGTGGAGTGCCTTCTCCGGGTCAGGGAGGGGATCCTCCCCCAAGTGGAGGAGTTCAAGTACCTTGGGGTCTTGTTCACGAGTGGGGGAAGAATGGAGCAGGAGATCAACAGGGGGATCGGTGCGGCATCTGCAGTAATGCGGACTCTGCACCGGTCCATTGTGGTGAAGAGAGATCTGAGCCGAAAGGCGAAGCTCTCGATTTACCGGTCGGTCGTCGCTCCTACCCTCACCTATGGTCATGAGCTTTGGGTAATGACCGAAAGAAGAAGATCGCGGGTACAAGCGGCTGAAATGAGTTTCCTTCGCAGGGTGGCTGGGCTCTCCCTTAGAGATAGGGTGAGAAGCTCTGCCATCCGGGAGGAGCTCGGAGTAGAGCCGCTGCTCCTCCGCATTGAGAAGAGCCAGATGAGGTGGCTTGGGCACCTAGTAAGGATGCCTCCCGGACGCATCCCTAGTGAGGTGTTCAGGGCACGTCCCTCCGGTAGGAGGCCCCCGGGAAGACCCAGGACACGCTGGAGGGACTATGTCTCTCGGCTGGCCTGGGAACGCCTCGGGATCCCCCCGGAAGAGCTGGACGAAGTAGCTGTGGAGAGGGAAGTCTGGGTTTCCCTGCTTAAGCTGCTGCCCCCGCGACCCAACCCCGGTTAAGCGTAAGAAGATGGATGGATGGATGGATGGATGGATGGTTTTCAAAACAAATTCTTTTTCACCCACATCTGATCCATATTCAATAACAGGGAGACATATGACCCTGTGATACGGGAGTTTCTCCCTGTTACACATGTTTATTCTTCTTTGCTCCGCTGACCCCAGCAGTCAACCTTGATGTACACACTCAACTTCATTCACATATTCACTGCCTGCTCGAGTTATCAGAGGTCTGCAGAAGGCCGCATGGCTTACTTTTAACATTTTATTTCTTGTAACCAGCAGTCCATCTGCTTTTATGATGAACTTACATGTGACAGCTTGTTAAGCTGGTGGGAGGACTCGTCTAGCCTCTGACCATCTTTATCAATTGTTTTACCCCTGTTTCCTTTGAGCAGTCTTCAGAACTGTGCAGCTTAGAGAGGTTCTGAATATCTGCTTCAATCACAATCGCTATGATGGCTCCTCTGTCATGAATCAGGGCACTTGGTAAATGCTAGATTAGGTTTTAATAGCTGCAGACAGACAGCTATAAGGGTAATGTTTTAATTAGGGTGTAAGTAACCAATTAGAGTCTGTGTAGATTCTCACTCATCCAGGTCATAGTTATCCAAAGTTAGATCTCTCTGTGTCAACTGGACTGAAAGGTTTCCTTGAAAATGTTTCGCCCTCTCTCCAGAGAGCTTCTTTAGTTCTAAGCTTGCTGGGGGCAGAGCTTGAAAATTTAGCCCTGTGGACCATTGGCATATTAATGGCCCAGATGGTCACCTGAGAGTCGTTGGCAGGCTCGTTAATAATCAATTAGAGCTGCATCAACCCAGATCTCTGGTGTTGTTTTGTGTTGTTGTTCTTGTTGTGTTCTCTAGAGGGCGCTGGTGACAGACGCACCTGGGGAGGGTTACTCATCAGTTGGACTACTTAAGGACCTGCCACCTGTTCACCAGCGTCTGGTTGTTACGTCTACGAGAGTGGTACTTTGACTGTTTGCTTTGTGTTATTCCAGAAATCTTTTTCTCACGAGAGCCTTTTTCCTCTTTTTTCTCAAAAGGATCACCGCACCATCTTTTGATTCTCTTTTTTGGACATTTCCGCAGAGGAGCTTACCTGCGAAGACACTGGACTTACTCCATTCTTTTGTTGGTTATTTATCCTCCTGTTTGGGGTGCTTTCTGTTCATTTTTTTCATCGTCACCCAATTAAAGGGTCGTTTTTTTTTTTTACTTTAAACCTGGCTGCAAGTCCTCTGCGTTTGGGTCGTAATTACAACTAAACCTAACATAAATGGTTGTTGAAAAGATAAATGGTAAAATGAATGCATTAGTAAGATAGGAAATTATAGATAACCATCGGTTTTGCTCATGATTACCTGTGCTTTAGTGCATTTACGTGCACTACTTATGTTCACCCATTAACAGAAATGACATGTAACACGTAAGGCTTATTGAACAAATCATTTTTCAAACATTTTTTACACAGCACAACAGAGAAACTTACATTTAGTTTCAGTGGGAACCGTGCAAAGCAGTAGCCTCCTGTTCTTCCACTGACTGCATAATTACTGTGTTTGTGTCAAAGTGACGGCTGAGATTATGCTCCTTAAAAACCGTCACAGCAGTTTATCGGTGTTCAATAAAAAAATATTTGGTTGTCACTCCTTATTAAATACTCAACATTCTCTCTCCACTTTTCTTAGGTCCGCTCATCTCAGAAGGGCTGGGTCAGCATAAAGCGCAAACGTGGAGTAAAGCGCCGCACCTAAAGTCAATGTACCTAGAGTGCATCATCTAGTGGGAAAAAGTGGTAATTGCAGAAAAAAACAGGGTTTAATATTTCTTCCCAGTTCGGCGGGCCAGATTAAAGACATCAACAGGCCGCATGTGGCCCATGGGCCGCAGTTTGCCCATGCCTGCCTCATGAGCTGAGCAGACCTATGTCTGACCCAGAAACTGCTGTTGAAATCGACAGAACCCACACTTTTTCAAACTTTAATTTGGACCTATAAACAATGGCCAATATTATTGTAAGTGGTTAGAACCGGAAGACTTTAAAATATATGTGTGTGAAATTTCATAACATAACATTCATCATTGAAGGAGAAACAATGAGTTTAAAAACACCATACATAACCCCTAACAACACACATGCAGCCCCACGCCTCCCACACACACAGGTTTACAGTGATGTCATGCAGCATCTGTCAGCCTTTTTTTGGGGAGTTTTTCTGTGACACCG
The DNA here is from genome assembly GCA_015343265.1 of Pao palembangensis. NCBI lineage: Eukaryota > Metazoa > Chordata > Actinopteri > Tetraodontiformes > Tetraodontidae > Pao > Pao palembangensis. The sequence goes on along the minus strand of CM027091.1, from coordinate 3,444,612 downwards.
TAATAGGTATTAAACTTTGGTATATATTTTATTAGCGTGCAACCTAAGGGGCCTGAGTTATAGTGGTTTTAATGGTTTGGGGGAGTGTGTGTGTGTGTGTGAGAGATAATGGGGACCTTTTCAGTTTTTTGGGGATTTGTCAGGGTCCGTTTGACTGAGGGCCTTGAAACTTCACACACACAACCGTTTCATTGGGATGCACGTTTTGATGTATGGGTCATTTGTGTGCACCCGGGTCCGAAAACTTGCCAGCGTCTTAAATAGCTGGTTGATGGTGATTGACAACAGCTGCGCGTCACCAACTGAACCTCCAATGGTCACCAACGCCATCTAGGGGATAAACAAAACAGTGCATTAACCACAATGGCGGACTAGTAATGCCTGCTCCTAACATTACCCCCCCACACACAAGCGCCTCCTGGCGCTCTACCAGGCTTGTCCGGGTGGTTCCGGTAGAAGGACCGGAGAAGTTCCTTATCAAGGATGTGTTGCGGGGGACCCATGACCGCTCTTCTGGACCGTAGCCCTCCCACTCCACCAGATACTGCCAGCCGCGGCCCCGTTGGCGGACGCCCAAGATCTGTTGCACGGTGTAGGTGGGTGTTTCATCAGCAATCTGGACTAGGGGAGGGTTGTCGTGCACTGGATACAGCTCGGACTCTCCCACAGGCCCGGTTACCCACATTATAGCTTCGTCTATGGGGCTGCCACCTTGCTAAAGTCCCTGATGAAGTGGCGGTAGAAGTTTGTGAAGCTCAGGAATTGCTGCAGCATTGTCAGCCACTCCGCCACCGCCTGGACCTTAGCTGGGTCGAGTGACAGCTGCCCCTGCTCCACAATGAAGCCAAGAAAAAATACAGATGAGGAGTGGAACTCACATTTCTCAGCTTTGACAAACAGGTTCTTCTCTAGCAGACGTCTCAGAACCAGATGAACATGTTGTACATGTTCCTCCTATACAAAGAGAAACTTATTCAGCATGTCCCTGAGCACATCATTGACAAATGCCTGAAACACAGCGGGGGTGTTTGTCAGGACGAAAGGCATGACTCGGTACTCGAGTGGAGGGGGGTGTTGAAGGCTGTCTTCCACTCATACCCCCGGCGGATGCGGACGAGGTGGTAAGCGTTCCGAAGGTCAAATTTTGTGAAGAAGCGGGCCCACTGGGGGGCGCGAACACTGCATCTAGGAGCGGCAGAGGATATTTATTCCAAAGAGTTATCTCATTGAGGACCCGATAGTCAATGCAGGGATGTAATGTGCCTTCTTTTTGACAAAAAAGAATCATGAGCCGATGGGCAAGGAAGAGGGACATACAATCGCAGCCAGTGACTCACTGAGGTATTTCTCCATCGCCTCCCTCTCCGGCCTGGAGGGCAGAACGGATGCAGCGTGAGTGGCAGGCTACGCTCCAGCCTGTCAGAGAGCCGGTAGACCAGTCAATCTGAGGGTTGTGAAGAGACAACCAGGGAGGTCCAAGAATCACGGGAGCCGAGGACAAAGGGATCGACAAGAGCTGAATGCTCTTGCGATGGTTACTGGATACAAGCAGGGTGAGTGGGGCGGTGCAGTATGTCACAGGAGCGAGAGCGCAGCTGTCTAAGTCAAGCACCGTCTTGGGCTCGGAGAGTGCTTAGAGCAGGAGACCTGCCTGTCTCGCCAGGCTCTCATCAATGAACGAGTCATCTGCACCTTAATGCACTAACAACGAGAGAGGCAACATCTCTTGTGCCCACAACAAGGTACCAGGAAGAGTCACTCGCAAAAGAGACAGGCAGGAAGAAATCGCACTCGACAGAACTCCTCCATGCACTTTTGGCCGCAGCGAACAGCCCAAGACATAATAGCCCTCCTGGCCGCAGTACAAACATGCCCCCGAAGAGAGACGCCAGCATATCTCTGAGGTGGAAAACCACGCAGGCTCCTCATGGGCTCCTCATCGCAGGGACGAGACTCCGCGAACAGCTAGGTCGGAAGCACCCAAGGAGGAGACCAGAGACGGTGCACCGGAGACCGCGGAGGATTGGAGAATGCGAGAACTGCTCCAAGGCGATGTTCACGCTGGTAGTTGTCAATCTCTATCGCACGATCAATCAGTTCGTACAGCTCCCCCGGTCGTGCTACCAAAGTGATCCTGCCGCACACCCGATCCATCAAGCCCCGACTAAACACACGCCGAAGGGTAAAATCGTCCCAACCTGATTCCGCCAACAGCATGCCGAACTTTACTGTGTACTTGGCCACTGAGCGATCACCTTGTCGAAGCGTGAACAATCTGTCAGCCGATCAACCCGCATGATTAGGTCGAATATTCCTTTATAGTCTTTCTGTCCCCCCTTCTTTGGTTTTGGGCTGCACCCTTACGAATATTCAAATTTTCTCCTCTGTGGAATGAGATCCCCAGATTTTGTTGGAATTTTCTTTCAAAAATCAAACAAAAATATAAAACCCATCTGTCGCTCACCGTCATGTCTAATGACTCCCAGACTCTACGTGGCACTGTGGTTCCATGACAGAAAATAATTTTTAATTTAAAAATTACCCAATTGGTGAAATAAACCACTATAAGAAAAATAAAATATCAGTGTTTTGCTAATTCCCTGAAGAACAATATTAGCCAGGTTAGAATTTTCTTTGATAAAGTTACAAGGGTGTTTTTGACTTTCCAGAGACTTCCATCCATCCATCCATCTTCTTCCGCTTATCCGGGGTCGGGTCGTGGGGGCAGCAGCCTAAGCAGGGAAGCCCAGACTTCCCTCTCCCCAGCTACTTGGTCCAGCTCTTCCGGGGGGATCCCGAGGCGTTTCCAGGCCAGCCGAGAGACATAGTCCCTCCAGCGTGTCCTGGGTCTTCCCGGGGGCCTCCTACCGGAAGGACGTGCCCTGAACACCTCACCAGGGAGGCATCCGGGAGGCATCCTTACTAGGTGCCCGAGCCACCTCATCTGATTCCTCTCAATGCGGAGGAGCAGTGGCTCTACTCCGAGCTCCTCCCGGATGGCAGAGCTTCTCACCCTATCTCTAAGGGAGAGCCCAGCCACCCTGCGAAGGAAACTCATTTCAGCCGCTTGTACCCGTGATCTTCTTCTTTCGGTCACTACCCAAAGCTCATGACCATAGGTGAGGGTAGGAACGAAGATCGACCGGTAAATCGAGAGCTTCGCCTTTCGGCTCAGCTCTCTCTTCACCACAATGGACCGGTGCAGAGTCCGCATTACTGCAGACGCCGCACCGATCCGCCTGTCGATCTCCCGCTCCATTCTCCCCCCACTCGTGAACAAGACCCCGAGGTACTTGAACTCCTACACTTGGGGGAGGATCTCCTCCCCGGCCCGGAGAAGGCACTCCACCTTTTTCCGGCTGAGAACCATGGCCTCAGACTTGGAGGAGCTGATTTTCATCCCTGCCGCTTCGCACTCGGTTGCGAACCGGTCCAGTGAGAGCTGGAGGTCACAGACTGATGAAGCCAACAGGACCACATCATCTGCAAAAAGCAGAGACCCGATCCTGAGGCCACCAAACTGGACCCCCTCAACACCACGGCTGCGCCTAGAAATTCTGTCCATAAAAGTTATGAACAGAATCGGTGACAAAGGGCAGCCCTGGCGGAGTCCAACCCTCACCGGAAACGAGTTCGACTTACTACCGGCGATGCGGACTAGACTCTGACACCGGTCATACAGGGAGCGGACAGCCCGTATTAGGGGGCCCGACACCCCATACTCCCGGAGAACCCCCCACAGGACTCCCCAAGGCACGCGGTCGAATGCCTTCTCCAGATCCACAAAACACATGTAGAATGGTTGGGCAAACTCCCACGCACCCTCAAGGACCCTGCCGAGGGTGTTGAGCTGGTCCACAGTTCCACGTCCAGGACGAAAACCACACTGCTCCTCCTGAATCCGAGGTTCGACTATCCGAAGGACCCTCCTCTCCAGTACCCCTGAGCAGACCTTGCCAGGGAGACTGAGGAGTGTGATCCCCCTATAGTTGGAACACATCCTCCGGTCCCCCTTCTTAAAAAGAGGGACCACCACCCCGGTCTGCCAATCCAGTGGTACCGCCCCGATGTCCACGCGACGTTGCAGAGTCGTGTCAACCATGACAGCCCTACAACGTCCAGAGCCCGAAGGAACTCCGGAGGGATCTCATCCACACCCGGTGCCCTGTCACCGAGGATTTTCTCAACAATCTCAGCTACCTCGACCCCGGAGATAAGAGAACCCGCCTCCGAGTCCCCAGGCCCTGCTTCCTCACTGGAAGGCGTGTTGGTGGGATTGAGAAGGTATTCAAAGTATTCCTTCCACCGATCCACAACGTCCCGAGTCGAGGTCAGCAGCACAGCACACCATCCCCACCGTACACAGTGTTGACAATGCACTGCTTCCCCCTCCTCAGGCGCCGGATGGTGGTCCAGAGCCTTTTCGAAGCCGTCCGGAAGTCGTTCTCCATGGCCTCCCCGAACTCCTCCCACGCCCGGATCTTTGCCTCGGCGACCGCTGCAGCCGCACCCCGCTTGGCTCACCGGTACCCGTCTGCTGCCTCGGGAGTCCCACAGGCCAAAAAGGCCCGGTACGACTCCTTCTTCAGCTTGACGGCATCCCTCACCACCGGTGTCCTCCAGCGGGTTCAGGCACCGACCACCTTGCGGCCACAGCACCGGACAGCCGCCTCAACAATGGAGGCATGGAACATGGTCCACTCGGACTCAATGTCCCCCGCCTCCTCCGGGACATGGGTGAAGCTCTCCCGGAGGTGGGAGTTGAAGCTCCGTCTGACAGGAGATTCTGCCAGGCGTTCCCAGCAGACCCTCACAATACGTTTGGGCCTGCCGGGTCTGTCCGGCATCCTCCCCCACCAACGGAGCCAACTCACCACCAGGTGATCAGTTGACAGCTCCGCCCCTGTCTTTACTCGAGTGTCCAGAACATGCGGCTGCAAATCCGAGGACAAGACTACAAAGTCGATAATCGAACTGCGGCCCAGGGTGTCCTGGTGCCACATATGGACACCCTTATGTCTGAACATGGTGTTCGTTATGGACAATCTGTGACGAGCACAGAAGTCCAACAACAGAACACCACTCGGGTTTAGATCAGGGGGGCCATTCCTCCCAATCACGCCCCTCCAGGTCTCACTGTCACTGCCGACGTGAGCATTGAAGTCACCCAGGAGGACGAGGGAACCCCTAGAAGGAGTACTCTCTAGTACTCCCTCTAGGGACTCCAAAAAGGGTGGATACGCTGAACTGTTGTTGGGGCCGTAGGCACAAACAACAGTCAGGATCCGTCCCCCCACCCGAAGGCGGAGGGAGGCTACCCTCTCGTTCAACGGGGTAAACTCCAACATACAGGCACCAAGCCGGGGGGCGACAAGAATCGCCACCCCTGCCCGCCGCCTCTCTCCGTCGGCAACTCCAGAGTGGAAGAGAGTCCAACCCCTCTCGAGAAGGCTGGTTCCAGAGCCCTTGCTATGCGTTGAGGTGAGGCCGACTATATCTAATTGGAACTTCTCGACCTCACACACCAGCTCAGGCTCCTTCCCCATCAGAGAGGTGACGTTCCACGTCCCTAGAGCTAGCTTCTGCAGCCGGGGATCGGACCGCCAAGGTCCCTGCCTTCGGCTGCCACCCAACTCACACAGCACCCGACCCCTTTGGCCCCTCCTGCAGGTGGTGAGCCCACTGGAAGAGGGTCCCACTTCATTCCTTCGGGCTATGCCCGGCCAGACCCCATGGGCAAAGGTCCGGCCACCAGGCGCTCGCCAGCGTGCCCCACCCCCAGGCCTGGCTCCAGGAGGGGGCCCCCCGGTGACCTGCGTCTGGGCAAGGGAGACTTGGTACCAAATATTTCATTCATCACAACTTGCAGCTTGTACTCAACCATATTGTAACTTTATTTCTTCTTCTGTATGTCACCTGGTAGGATGCAGGTGGGGGGCAGGGAGCTTTGCAATTCAATGCCATTCCATTCCATTCCATTCAATTTATATAGCACCTTTTAAAATAAAAATTGTCTCTAGGTGCTTTACAGAGGCAGAAACCCAGAGCCTGAACCCCCTGGTAAGCACAGTGGCAAGGAAAAAAATCCCTTTTAACAGGAAGAAACCTTGAGCAGGACCAGGCTTACAAGGAGGAACCATCCTGCTGAAAGCTGTATGGGTAAAGGAGGAAAAGATGACCGAGACAGCACAAAGAGAATAAAGGGAGAGAGAGGGAGAAACAGATACAATCATAGAATCATAGAAATACAAACAACATACAATCGTAGAAATACAAACATATCAGGCATAATATACATAACACATGTATACATAATACAGCATAGCAGGTTGTTATAAAAACAGGAATGGTATAGGCAGTTTTTAATAAAAAAGGGAACAGCATAGGCAGGTGCTGACAGAGACCGGGGTCCGTGTCAGAGGCCGAAGTCCGTGCAGCATGAAAGTCTGGAGATGGAAGACCTGCAGAAAGCTACAGAGAGAGAGAGATGGGGACAAAGACACAAAACAGCTTCTGCAGCCGGGGTTCGGACCGCCAAGGTCCCCACCTTCGGCTGCCACCCAATTCACACTGCACCCGACCCCTTTGGCCCCTCCTGCAGGTGGTGAGCCCACGGGAAGGGGGTCCCACGTCATCTCTTCAGGCTATGCCTGGCCGGGCCCCATTGGCAAAGGCCCGGCCACCAGGCTAGCGTGCCCCACCCCCAGGCCTGGCTCCAGGAGGGGGCCCCGGTGACCCGCATCCGGGCAAGGGAGACTTGACACCAAATATTTGATTCATCATAAGGGGTATTGTGGGCTGCACTTTGTCTGGTCCCTCATCTAGGACCTGTTTGCCATGCGTGGACCATGTTCCCTGCCTCCATTGTTGAGGTGGCCGACCAGTGCTCTGGCCGCAAGGTGGTCGGTGCCTGTCGTGGCGGCAACACCTGAACCCGCTGGTGGACACCGGTGGTGAAGGATGCCGTGCTGAAGAAGGAGTCGTACCGGGCCTTTTTGGCCATTTTGGCAGCAGACAGGTACCGGCGGGCCAAGCGGAGTGCGGCTGTGGCAGTTGCCAAGGCAAAGATCCGGGCGTGGGAAGAGTTCGGGGAGGCCATGGAGAACGACTTCCAGACGGCTTCGAAAAGGTTCTGGACCACCATCCGGTGCCTGAGGAGGGGGAAGCGATGCATTGTCAACACTGTGTACAGTGGGGATGGTGTGCTGCTGACCTCGACTCGGGTGGAAGGAATACTTTGAAGACCTCCTCAATCCCACCGAGACGCCTTCCAGTGAAGAAGCAGGGCCTGGGGACTCGGAGGCGGGTTCTCTTATCTCCGGGGCTGAGGTAGCCGAGGTTGTTGAGAAACTCCTCGGTGGCAGGGCCCCGGGGGTGGATGAGATTCGCCAGGAGTTCCTTAGGGCTCTGGATGTTGTAGGGTTGTCGTGGTTGACGCGACTCTGCAACGTTGCGTGGACATCGGGGCGGTACCACTTGATTGGCAGACCGGGGTGGTGGTCCCTCTTTTTAAGAAGGGGGACCAGAGGGTGTGTTCCAACTACAGGGGGATCACACTCCTCAGCCTCCCTGGAAAGGTCTATTCGGGGGTACTGGAGAGAAGGGTCCGTCGGATAGTTGAACTTCAGATTCAGGAGGAGCAGTGTGGTTTTCGTCCTGGACGTGGAACTGTGGACCAGCTCTATACCCTCAGCAAGGTCCTCGAGGGTGCGTGGGAGTTTGCCCAACCAGTCCACATGTGTTTTGTGGATCTGGAGAAGGCATTTGACCGTGTGCCTCGGGGAGTCCTGTGGGGAGTTCTCCAGGAGTATGGGGTGTCAGGCCCCCTGATACGGGCTGTCCACTCCCTATATGACCGGTGTCAGAGCTTGGTCCACATTGCCGGTAGTAAGTCGAACTCGTTTCCGGTGAAGGTTGGACTCCGCCAGGGCTGCCCTTTGTCACCGATTCTGTTCATAACTTTTATGGACAGAACTTCTAGGCGCAGCCATGGGGAAGGGAGGAGCTATTATTCACCCCGACCAGACTGGATTTATCCCTGGTAAGTTCTCTTTTTCAAATGTCAGGCGCCTCCTTAATGCAATCTACGCAGACCCCAGCAAAGTCAGCCAAGCAGCAATTCTGTCCCTTGATGTACACAAAGCCTTTGATCACGTCAAGTGCCCTTATATGTTTGAGTCACTTAGCAGATTTGGATTTGGTGAAACATTTATGTCTGGGATTAAAATATACAATGGGGCAAAAAAGTATTAAGTCAGCCACCGATGTGCAAGTTCTCCTGCTTAGAAGAGGTCTGTAATTTTCATCATAGGTACACTTCAACTGAGAGACAGAATGTGGGAAAAAAAAATCCAGGAAATCACATTATAGGATTTTTAAAGAATGTATTTATAAATTCCTGCGTAAAATAAGTATATGGTCAATAACAAAAGTTCAACTCAATACTTTGTAATATAACCTTTGTTGACAATGACAGAGGTCAAACGTTTACTGTAGGTCTTCACCAGGTTTGCACACACTGTAGCTGGTATTTTGGCCTATTCTTCCATGCAGATCTCCTCTAGAGCAGTGATGTTTTGGGGCTGTCGCTGGGCAACACGGGCTTTCAACTCCCTCCACAGATTTTCTATTGGGTTGAGGTCTGGAGACTGGCTAGGCCACTCCTGGACCTTGAAATGCTTCTTATGGAGCCACTGCTTCGTTGCCCGGGCGGTGTGTTTGGGATCATTGTAATGCTGGAAGACCCAGCCACGTCTCATCTTCAATGCTCTCACTGATGGAAAGAGGTTTTTGCTCAAAATCTCATGATACATGAGATCATGCATTCTTTCCTTAACACAGGTCAGTTGTCCTGCCCCCTTTGCAGAAAAACAGCCCCAAAGCATGATATTTCCACCCCCGTGCTTCACAGTGGGTATGGTGTTCTTGGAATGCAACTCAGCATTCTTCTTCTTCTAGACATGAGTTGAGTTTTTACCAAAAATATCTTTTTGGTCTCATCTGACCACATGACATTCTTCCAATCTTCCTCTGGATCATCCACATGGTCACGGTCAAACTTTAGACTGGCCTGAACATGTGCTGGCTTAAGCAGGGGTACACATCTGGCACTGCAGGATTTGATTCCCTGTTGGCGTAGTGTGTTACTGGTAATCTTTGTTGCGTTGGACCCAGCTTTCTGCAGGAACTGTTTGAATCTATGTGGGACAAATGCCCGTTGAAGATAGCATCTTGTTCTGTAAACAGCAGACACCAATTGATTCAATACAAGATTATCCACCGTTTGCATTTTTCCAAACATAAACTGCACCAATTCTATCCCTCTGTCTCACCGATATGTGAAAAATGTAAGATCTCAGAAAGCACACTGTAGCATGCCTTTTGGTTTTGCCTCACTAACAGGCTTCTGGTTCAGGATATTTGATTTTTATTCCACTGCCTACAAAAGATCCCTCCAAACTGAGGCTCGTTTTGCTGTCTTCGGCTGCTCGTGAGCCTCAGGACCTTCCTGTACCAGCGCGGCATTCACTGCAGCTGGGAATATTAGCAGCCAAGAGACTTATATTGAGGGAATGGAAATCGTCCTCACACCCTTTGTTTCAGATCGATAAATGTTATGAGTTATACAAATGGAAAAACTCAGATTCATAGGAACCTTTTCAATTACAAAATTCTCTACAGTATGGGATCCATTTCTTTGAAAACTTTGAAAACCATTTTGTGTAACCTTTGTCTCCTTTATGGCCCCACTAAGTGTTCCCCTCCCTTCTGCCTGCTTTGTGTATTTATTTTTACTATGGTAATGTATTTGTATATGTCTGTTTGTTTAGTTGTTCACTTGTTTGTTTTTTTGTCTTATACTGTTTAAAATATAAATAAAATATTTTAAAAAAATCATCCAAATCCCGCTAGGGTGAGCAAGAAGCTGTTTTATATTTGTATTCCATTTTTGTCTACATTTGTGGACCTTGTCACCTGGAATCGTTTCGCTCGTTCAGTGGTAATCGTGAAAGACACGCTAGTTGGAATCTGAATGTTGATTGTAATGTTGCTTTTCTCGTTTTTCTGATGTCCCCACGTCCCCTCTCGTGAGCAGAACTATTCTTTGGACATTCTGCAGAGGATTATTCCTGTGAGGAGACCCACCTGTAGACTATCTAAGTTTGTCTTTTTTTCTGCGTTTTCTTGACTTTTCATCACTGAAATAAATCTTTTAATCGGTCCTCCTCTTCATACTCTTCCTCAAACAGGCAGTTGTCTTGTTCATTTACTTGGCCAGGTGCCTCCATGTTAATAAACTCTACTGGTCCTGGCCAAGCTCTATATATACATGTTTGGCAGCAGTCACAATCATGGACAGCACCTGTCAGGTAACTAAACATTGGTCATCTATGATGTGTGAAATGCCTCCTTTCTTAGTCAAGTTCTAGTTTCACCAGAATGTCAATTTATCAAATGTTCCAAGAGATTGTATCCATGGTATTTTCTTAACCAATTTTGACAATTAAACAGACTATTGTGCATGGTAACTGTTGTATAGTGAGTAGTATTTAGTAGGAAAAAGACAATCAGCATATTTCAAACCCCATGTTTTACTCTTCACTTCTTCAATCTCCAGGTACAACATCCAACAATTAGAGTATCACACAACACTACCACATGCTGGTAGAAATACGCAACTGCAAGCACATATCCCCCTTTTAATGGAACCACAACTGAAATTACACATTTAGTCATTCAGCATGAACAGAGGAATATGCGTAGTACATCTTCATTTATAGGCAGATAGTTCAGGTCTCAAAGTCTCTCAGCCAAACAGGCGGATGAATCTGTAGCTGTCTTCGGCCCGGACACCATCACTGTGTGAAGACAACACATGAGAAGGGTAATTAGCACGAGATAAATGTATAGCATTCCATACCTTACCACCTGATAGTTTGTAGGTCGCAGGACCTCTCTGAGCAACAACAGGAAGAGGTTGCTCAGAGAGCGTGTACTGTATCATTTCTTTATTATTCCAGGTTTTTTAACCCTGACATAGGACCCACATTTGAACTGAGGAGACTGTGCTCCACGACGCTCATCCACGTAGCGCTTCACTTTAGCTTGTTTCAGATCCACCTGGTCTTTCAAAACAGCAGGGTGAACTGAGGCATCAGGAGAAGCGAAGTTCTTAATGTTCTGCTTGGTGCAAAATGGGCATCCATGCAGGAGGTCAGCAGGAGAAACTTGAGTCAAGGCATGAGGAGTAGCACGATAATTAAATAAGTTGGAAATAAAAGGGTTACCTTCAAAATCACCAATTTGCAAACAGTCCTTCAGAACTCTATTCCATCTCTCAACTTCACCATTACTCTGTGGGTAATAGATCTATGGCAATGTGTAATGCCCAAGCGACTAAAAAAGCCTCAAACTCGGCAGACACGAATGCAGGGCCGTTGTCTTGCCCCAACTTCAGGGGGTTACCTTTTTGGCTGAAAACAGTAGACAGGAACGTAATTACAGTAGCAGATGTAACATCGAATGTGAATGCAACCTCAGGCCATTTGCTGTAATAATCCACCAAAGTGATGGCAAAATGGCAGACCAGAATGAAATGGTCCCACAATATCCATGGCTAGTTTTTCCCAGGCAGCATTGAACAACGGTACTGGTTGCAGTGGAGCAGTTCTAGTTCTAGCTGTCTTATGCTGGGAACAAGTAGTACAAGATCTCACGGCAGCCTCAACATCAGCATCCATACCAGGCCACCAATAAAGCTCTCTCAGTCTTTGTTTAGTCCTGACCATACCTTGGTGCGTGTCATGGGCTAACTCAATGAAGTGTGGTCACAAAGCTAAAGGAATCACCACTCTGTGAGAACCTTCACTGAAACCTCATCCAATTAAGCCAGTTTGTCCTGTATCCTGTAAAAGGGCAGTAGGGCAGGATCAAGGCCTTTGGCTGCACGAGGCCAGCCTTTTCGCTGATGATTGAGCACTTGCTGCAGTACTGGGCAATTTTTGTAGGCATATGTAGCTGTTCAATAGTAACAGCTGTCAGTTCTATAGTCACCTTCGTAATTTCGTTCTCCTCCAGTTCCCGTGGATCAGAAGATGGCAGGGGCAAACATGACAAGCAATCTGCTACTACATTTTCTCGACAAGACTTGTATTCCACCGTATAATTGAAGCACATTAAGTGAGCAGACCAACTCAAAATCCTCATACCTGCTCTTCCGAAGCCTTGGGTGCACAGCAGGGTGGTAAGAAGGCTATGGTCCGTTCGCAGGGTGAAATGCCTTCCCCAGAGATACATGCGCCAACGTTCAGTCGACCACACACGTCTCTTTCTCAATTATGGAGTACTTCCTCTCACAATCTGTGAGGGACCTGGATGAGAATGCCAGTTTTTTCAGAGTCACTATACAGTTGAGTGAGCACTGCACCAATTCTGTAATTGCAGGCGTCAGTAGTAACCAATGTAGGGAGAGCAGGGTCAAACGTTTGTGCAGGACTTGAAGCAATCAGTTCTTTCACATGGGAAAAAGTTACTTGGGCAGCATCAGTCCACGTAAATGCAGTATTTCCTCTAAGCAGAACACGAAGAGGTTCCACAACAGATGCATAACAGGGAATGAACATGGAATACCAACCAGTGACGGCCGTAGGGCCATAGCATCATGCGGTGGCGGTACCGTAATGGTAGTAACATGGTCAGGGTTTGGACGGATGCCTGAAGCAGAAATAACATGGCCCAAACATGAAAGTTCATTTTTTCTGAACAAGCACTTCTCCTCATTTAATTTCAGTCCACTGTCATTCAAACGTTGCAGCATGGCTTTGAGTCTTATCTCATGCAAGGTAGGAGTGTCAGTTTAAGATAAGATAAGATAAGATAAGATAAGATAGACTTTATTCATCTCACAGTGGGGAAATTCTTTTGTCTACAGCAGCAAAGGGCGTACAACAAAACAGAACAGCAGTATGGAGGTAAAAAAACAAGTAAAATAAAAAATATATATTAATACTAATGTAAGAAAATATTGCACAGGTAAAATTGCACAACAAAAAAAGCCCTGTGTGGGTACATAAATACGTGTCACTATAGTGTTGTGTTGTATAGTCTGATGACTGTGGGGAGAAATGACCTACGGTAGCGCTCCTTCCTGCACTGGGGGTGTAACAGTCTAGTGCTGAAGGAGCTGGACAGAGCCTCTACCGTGTGGTGCAGGGGGTGGTGGGGGTTCTCCATAATGAATGTTAGTTTGGACAACATCCTTCTGTCCGCCACCTCCTCGATGGACTCCAGGGTGCAGCCCAGGACAGAGCCAGCTTTTCTAACCAGTTTGTTTAGTCTCTTCCTATCTCTGCCTGTACTGCCCCCCACCCAGCACACAACTCCATAAAGAACTACTGAGGCCACCACAGTGTCATAGAAAGTCCTTAGTAGTTGTTTACACACACCAAAAGACCTCAGTCTCCTCAACAGGTGAAGTCGGCTCTGACCCTTCTTATACAGAGTGTCTGTGTTGTCAGACCAGTCCAGTTTATTGTTTATGTGAACACCCAGGTATTTGAATGAGTCCACAATCTCAATGTCTGAACCCTGAATGTTCACCGGTGTGTGTGATGCAGGTGACTTCCTGAAGTCCAGAACTAGCTCCTTTGTTTTGCCAGTGTTTAGGATCAGGTGGTTGTTCTCGCACCAGCTCACAAAGTTAGAGATGACCCCCCTGTACTCCTGCTCGTCTCCCCCCGATACACATCCAACAATAGCACTGTCATCTGAGAACTTCTGCAGGTGACAGTGTTGGGAGTTGTATTTAAAATCCGATCTGTACAGCGTGAACAGAAAAGGGGAGAGCACCATCCCCTGAGGAGCCCCCGTGCTGCAAACTACCACGTCATACACACAGTCACGCAGCCTCACAAACTGTGGCCTGTCTGTAAGGTAGTTGATGATCCAAGCAGCCAGATGTTGGTCCACGCCTGCCACCTCCAGCTTCCTTCTCAGCAGTGACGGCTGGATGGTGTTAAAAGCACTTGAGAAATCAAAAAACATGACTCTCACAGTGCTTCCAGGAGACTCCAGGTGAGACAAGGCTCGATGCTGCAGGTAGATGATGGCATCATCCACCCCGATGCCTGGTCGATATGCAAATTGCAGCGGGTCTAGTGCTGAGCTCACCTGGGTGCTGAGGTGACTGAGGACGATCCTCTCCATGGCCTTCATTAGGTGGGAAGTTAAGGCGACGGGTCTGAAGTGGTTTGGCTCCCTAGGACGAGCTACTTTAGGAACCGGAACCAGGCAGGAAGTCCTCCAGAGTACTGGTACTCTCTCCAGGCTGAGGCTCAGGTTGAATATGAAGAGAACCACCTCGCAGAGCTGGTCTGCACATTCCCTGAGGACCCTGGAGCTGATGTTATCAGGTCCTGTTGCCTTCCTGGCCTTTGTCCTCCTTAACTCCCTCCTAACCTGGTTCAGAGTGAGACAGAGGGGGCCGTGGGTTCTTGGGGGGGTCCCATTGTTGTGTTCGGAGGAGGGGTAGAGTGGACTGAGTGGTGCTGAGGTGTAAACAGCTGCAGCTGGGAGGAGACGCCTGGACTGGAGAGGTGTGAAGAGGAAGCCTTGGAGACTGTGGGCTGGGCAGAGTCAAATCTATTGAAGAATATGTTCAACTCATTTGCCCAGGCTTGGTCACCAGTGGCCTGACGACCGTTTCCAGCCTCACCGTGGCTTGAGATGTGTTTCAGTCCTCTCCATACATCCCGAACGTTGTTCTTCTCCAGGTGATGCTCCAACTTCTTCCTGTAGCTATCCTTGCAGCTCCTGATTTTGTATTTTAAGTCCCTCTGCACTCTACACAGCTCCTCCTTGTCCCCTGAGAGAAAAGACCTCTTCTTCTGGTTTAGAAGGGCCTTCAGCTCAGGGGTCACCCAGGGCTTATTATTGGAAAAACACTGTATTCTTTTGGTTGGCACAGTGTTTTCCACACAGAAATGAATGTAATCTGTGATGCAGTGTGTGATGCCGTCAATGTCCTCCCCATGTGGGCTGTAGAGAACGTCCCAGTCTGTGGTGTTGAAACAGTCCTTTAGTTGCTCCGTTGCCTCCTCAGTCCACATCTTCACTGTTTTTACCTGTGGTGACTGCTGTTTCACCACTGGAATGTAAACAGGCGAGACATGAACCAGGTTGTGGTCAGAGCGTCCTAAAGGGGGGAGGGGGGCGGATTTATATGCGTCCTTCACGTTAGCATATAGAAGGTCCAGAGTTTTATTTTCCCTTGTGTGGCAATTCACATACTGGATGAAGTTGGAGAGGGTGGCGGAGAGGTGGGTGCAGGCATGGTTAAAGTCCCCAGAGACGAGAATAAGGGCGTTCGGGTGCTGCGTCTGTAGCCGGGACACGGTGCCGTGCACGCGCTCACACGCGACAGCGGCGTCGGCCGACGGAGGGATGTAAGCAGTGACTACCAGCACATGGGAGAATTCCCGTGGAAGGTAGTACGGCCGAACGCTGACTGCCACCAGCTCAACGTCCCTACTACAGTGCTGTTCTTTAATGGTGATGTGGTCCGGGTTACACCATCTGTCGTTCACAAACACCGCCATTCCCCCACCTTTCCTCTTCCCGCTCTGTGCCACGCTCCGGTCCGCCCGCACCAATGTACATCCGTTGGTGGACACCACGGTGTCCGGTGTGTCTTGATTTAGCCACGTTTCCGTGAAACACAGCAGGCTGCTCTCTCGGTACACGCGCTGCAGTCGTATGAGCGCTGTTAGTTCGTCCAGCTTGTTGGAGAGAGAACGGACGTTTCCCATAATGACAGATGGTACGTACGGCTTGTACCTGTTTCCTCTCCCGGCGCTTAATACCAGCTCTGCAGCCTCATCGTTTTCTTTGAATCTCCGCTGGAATCTCTGGGCTTCCAGTGTGTAGGAACTCCGCACGGCTAAGAGCTAACAGCTGATACCGACTGTAAACAATGAGGCCGCATCCTAGAGGGTCCCTCGAGGCCAGCTTAAAAAGTTGAAAAAAGATACTAAGACAAAGTGCGCAAGTAATAAAGTTTGTGCCCTTTCTCACACGACTCCATAATGGTTTATTTACAAAACCGAAAACACAAATATGTCATTTCCCTCTTCACGTGTATCCCTACCACTGAGGCAACAGCGACCATCCACAAGCGCCTTCTATTGGACAACAACCTTCCAGAGAACAGCCTTAACAACGACCCAAATCTGCACCATGCTGGACCTCTGTTTGAACACCACCTACTTTCAGAGAGGGCTTCTACAGGCAGAAACATGGTTGTGCCATGGGTTCTCCAGTGTCTCCCATAGTTGCCAATCTCTACATGGAGGAGGTTGAAAACAGAGACCTGTCGTCTTTCACAGGAACCGTCCCTAGCCACTGGTTCAGATATGTTGATGACACCAGGGTCAAGATTCAAACAAAAGAACTGGAGGCGTTCTCAACCGACCTGAATAATAGAGATGATTACGTCAAATTCACCAGAGAGGACGTAAAAGAAGACAGTCTGGCCTTCTTGAACTGTGCAGTCAAGATCAAGGAGGACAAAAACCTTAGTATTGAGATCTACAGAAAACCTACCCACACAGATCAGTACCTCCTTTTTGAATCACATCACCCACTGGAACACAAACTTGGTGTTATCAAAACCCTACAACATAGGGCCAAAGAACTACCCACCACAACCCAAGTTGAAGAAAGAACAGGAACATCTAAAAACAGCACTCAAAACATGTGGTTACCCAGACTGGGCCTTCACAAAGACCTCCAAAAAACGAGACCCCAGCAAAGAAGAGGAAAGAAATAAACGTCACAGCATTTCTATCCCCTACCTGGAGCTTCAGAAAAATTCAGGAGAATCCTCCAAAAACATGACATTCCAGTACAGTTCAAACCCTCCAACACACTCAGACAGAAACTGGTCCACCCAAAGGACAAGACACCAAGACACAAACAAAGCAATGTTGTCTATGCTGTACAGTGCCAAGAGGAATGCAAGGAACTGTACATTGAGGAAACCAAACAGCCCCTCCATGAATGAATGGCCCAACACAGACGTGCCACTTCTTCAGGACAGGACTCAGCAGTACACCTACACCTAAAAGAAAGTGGACACTCCTTTGAGGACAGTCAAGTACGTGTGCTGGCCAGAGACGATCGCTGGTTTGAGAGGGGTGTCAAGAAGCCATTCATGTCAAGTTGGAAAAAACATCTTTAAACAGAGGTGGTGGACTAAGGCATTTTCTATCACCCTCACCCACGTACAATGCAGTCCTCCACTCTTTTTGTCAACAGTCCAAACGTTCACACCATTTGACGAGACCTGGTGACTCATCAACATGTGACCCAACAGACAAAGGGGAAGCACCCAAACTGAAACTAGGTGAACGACCCTGCCAACAACCCTGCCAAAGACTCTCAGGTGACCATCCGGGCCATTAACATGCCGATGGTTCACAGGGCTATATTTTCAAGCTCTGCCCCCAGCAAGCTTAGAACTGAAAAAGCTCTCTGGAGAGAGGGCGAAACGTTTTCAAGGAAACCTTTCAGTCCAGTTGAGACAGAGAGATCTTTTTGAAAAGACACCTCCCTTCACCAAATGGAGAGCAGATGTCCCAGCTCACCCTGAGACAATAGACCATTCTGAATTTGAATCAACAGCCTGGCCAGACAGAATAAACAGCATGAACCATGTCCCTTGGTTCATAGTCCTTGAGTTTTATCCATTTGTGTGTGGGACTTCCAGATACAGACAGACAGGATGGTGATGGCGAACCAGCCAGATATCGTAGTGGTTGATAAAGGGCGGAGGAGAGCCGTTGTGGTGGATGTGGCAATACCAAGTGACAGCAACATCAGGCGGAAGGAACATGAGAAACTTGAGAAATACCAAGGGCTCAGAGAGGAGCTGAAGAAGGCTTGGAAGGTGAAGTTGACAGTAGTGCCCGTGGTGATCGGAGCACTCGGGGCAGTGACCCCCAAACTGGAGGAGTGGCTACAGCAGATCCCTGGAACAACGTCAGACAACTCAGTCCAGAAAAGTGCAGTACTAGGAACATCAAAGATATTGCGCAAGACCCTCAAGCTCCCAGGCCTCTGGTAGAGGACCTGAGCTTAGAATGGAGGAGTAACCACTCATGGGGGGTGAGAAGGGAATTTTTATTTTATTTTTTTTATATATATGTATTTACCTAGAGATGTATGTATATATATATGTGTGTGTTACAAAGTCCTAATCATGCATGAAGGTGTATACATTAAGTCTTTGAACCCATATCGTACATTCCTATTTTGACTTTTACCACTGATGAACGCCAGACCTGACAACTCCCTCTTCCACATGGCAGGAGTCGAAGACTGAACATAATTTTCTATAAAGTCAAAAACACCCTTCACTTCCTTTTACTTACTTTATTACTACTATCAAAGAAGGCTCTAACCTGTTCAGGGAATCAGCAACACATCGGTATATAGAATAGAAATAAAGTACTTCTATTCTTTTCTATTCTATTCTATTCTATTCTGTGTTCTTAAAAAAATGGATCTCTCGGCGATTTAAGGATTTGAGGTTTAAAAGTGGCTGCTTACAGTTCCTGGCTGAGTTTTCAGATTTCCTATCTAGTTTAGTGGTCAGTACAGATAAAGTCATTATAGTGGGTGATTTTAACATCCATAGTTGCATCAGTGCAGCCATCGCAGAAGCTTCGGTAACGTATCGCGTCATTTCCTGTTTCTGCTCCGTCCTACTCGTTCACTTCTCCTGGTGTTTGCTACGGTGGATTTACTGTTGTTAATTATTTGTTGCTTTTTGTTTATCCTGTTTAGTAGTACACAAGCACCTTGGTGAAAGTTTAGTAACCGCACGATCTTTTGGGTTCTATACTTTGCTCTCTGTCTATTTCGTTCCGCGCAGCTGCGCTCATTGCTAGCATGGCTAACCTCGCTTCTCCCACCGTTTCTCCTCCGGTGTTCTGCAAAGTGTGTGAAATGTTTAGTTACTCCTCTGCCTCCCTTACTGAGAGTCAAGCGTGTAGAAAGTGTAGCTTATTTATAGCTCTAGAGGCGAGGCTTAGCGAGCTTGAGGCGAGACTCCGCACACAAGATAGCAACGTAGCCCCTGTAGCTAGCCAGCACCAGTTAGCCTGTGTGGACCAGCCCAGTTCAGCTACTGTTAGCTGTTCCCCCGCAGCCTCCGAGCAGCCGGGTAGTCAGGGTGGTTGGGTGGCGGTTCGAAGGAAGCGTAGTCTGAAACAAAGGCCCGTGGTTCACCACCAACCGCTTCATGTCGCAAACCGCTTTTCCCCACTCAGTGACGCACCCACTGAGAAACCGACCCTGGTTAGTGGCGACTCTATTCTTCGCTACGTGAAGCCGACACCAGAGACCATAGTTAAATGTATCCCGGGGGCCAGAGCGGGCGACATAGAGGGAAACTTAAAGCAGCTGGTGAAAGTTAAGCGCAAATACAGCAAAATTATCATTCACGTCGGCGTTAACGACGCCCAGCTGCGCCAGTCGGAGATTACTAAAGTTAATATGGAGTCGGTGTGTAACTTCGCCAAAACGATGTCGGACTCCGTAGCGTTCTCTGGTCCCCTCCCGAATCTGGCCAGTGATGACATGTTTAGCCGCATGTCATCGCTCCGTCGCTGGTTGTCGCGGTGGTGTCCAGAAAATAACGTGGCCTTTATAGATAATTGGGAGACTTTTTGGGGAAAACCTGGCCTTATTAGCAGAGACCGCATTCATCCCACCCGGGGTGGTGCAGCTCTTATTTCTAGCAATATAGCAAAGTTGATTGGACAACCAACCTTCTGACAACCCAGGGTCGAGGCCAGGAGGCAGAGTCGCTGTCTTACACGCTTCTCTGCTGCTTCTGTAAAACTGCCGCCCTCCAATAAAAATAAAAATAACAATAAAACTAAAAACGCTCACAGTAACACTAAGTTTAATAATACAATAGAAATAGTGTCAGTACCTCGTCCTCCCATAGTTCATCTAGTAAATAAGTCTAGAGGTGTTAATAATAATAACCTCATAAAAATACACAGCAGTAAACACTCAGAAACAAATAGAACAGTTAGATGTGGTCTGTTGAACATACGATCTCTACGGTCTAAATCTCTTCTAGTTAATGATTTAGTAACAGATCATCTGTCTGATATTTTCTTTCTCACGGAGACTTGGTTGCAGGATGAAGAATATGTTAGTTTAAATGAAGCAACTCCATCAAGTCATATTAATTATTATGTTCCTCGAAGTGCAGGCAGAGGAGGTGAAGTGGCAGCAATCTACCGCTCCAGCCTTCAAGTCAATCCCAAAGCTAAAGCTACCTGTAGCTCTTTTGAAAGTCTCACTCTCAGCCTCTCTCACCACAATTGGAAGTCAGAAAAGCCAGTTTTATTAGTTGTGGTGTATCGGCCACCTGCAGCTGCTTACACACAGTTCCTGGCGGAGTTTTCAGATTTCCTGTCTAGTTTAGTGGTCAGTACAGATAAAGTCATTATAGTGGGTGATGTTAACATCCATATGGATGATGATATTGACAGTCTTAAGACGGCGTTTAACTCACTGATAGATGCAGTAGGTTTCTCTCAGTTAGTAAATGAACCGACGCACTGTCACTGTAATCACACTCTGGATCTGGTTCTCACCTATGGTCTAGAAACTGAGAACCTGGTAGTTGTTCCCCAAAACCCCCTCCTCTCAGACCATTCACTTATAACCTTTGACTTCACTCTAGCAGCCCGAGCAGCACATGACAGGAAGGTTTACTACAGCAGGTGTCTCTTCGAAGATACTAGAGACAGATTTGTAGCTGAAATTGCAGCGGTGCCCCCTCTAGCGCCTCCTACTGGTGCAACAGATCATTCTGATCTAAATGTTACTCCTGCAGATATTGACTGCTTTGTCAATGTCACTGCAGCCACACTGCGTATAGTTTTAGATTCGGTTGCCCCACTGAAGAGAAGGTTCACACACCATAGAAGACTGGCTCCGTGGTATAACACACATATCCGAACTCTTAAGCAGGCATCAAGACGGATGGAGAGGAAGTGGTATTCAGCCAGATCAGCTGATTCCCAAAGCGCCTGGAAAGACAGCTTACTAACATATAAAAAGGCCCTCCGTAAAGCCAGAACAGCTTACTACATTTCATTAATAGATGCAAATAAGAACAACCCGCGTTTTCTTTTTAACACCATAGCCAGGTTGACAAAGAGTCACAGCTCGGTTGAGCCTTCTATTCCTGCAACTCTTAGCAGTGAAGACTTTATGAGTTTCTTCACCAATAAAATCACTAACATTAGAGAAAAGATCGATCAAGGTCGCTCCATGACAACTGATGAGCTGCCCTTGTTAGCAACCCCATCTATTCCTGATCCACCTCTGGACAGCTTCCTGCCCATAGATCTCCCTGAGCTGACCTCCAACATTAATGGATCTAAAGCAACCACATGTCTCCTGGACCCCATCCCAACTAAGCTTTTCAAGGATGTCTTTCCTCTAATTGGGGCGTCAGTATTAGATCAGATCAACTTATCTTTGACAACAGGTTATGTACCTCAGGCATTTAAAACTGCTATCAGACCTTTACTTAAAAAACCTTCACTTGACCCAGGTGTCTTAGCAAATTATAGACCGATATCCAACCTCCCATTCATCTCTAAGATACTTGAGAGGCTGGTTGTCAGTCAGCTAACCGATCACCTAAACGGGAATAGTCTATTTGAAGTGTTTCAGTCTGGTTTCAGAGCTCATCACAGCACAGAAACAGCACTGGTTAAAGTCACTAATGACCTCCTCATGGCATCAGACCGTGGACTTATTTCCGTACTGGTTTTACTGGACCTCAGTGCTGCCTTTGACACTGTAGATCACAGCATTTTATTACAAAGGCTACAACATGAGATTAGGATCACAGGGACAGCTCTAGACTGGTTTAAATCTTATCTATCAGATCGATTTCATTTTGTTCATGTTAATGATGTTTCCTCTGAGTGTACAAAGGTTCATCATGGTGTCCCACAGGGTTCAGTGCTTGGGCCAATCCTGTTCACTCTTTACATGCTCCCTCTAGGGAATATAATTCAGAAACACGGCATAAATTTTCATTGCTATGCAGACGATACGCAGTTGTATCTATCCATGAAATCTGATGAAACAGAGCCATTTGCCAGACTCCAGGCATGTCTCAAAGACATAAAAGACTGGATGACCTCCAATTTCCTTCTTTTAAACTCAGACAAAACTGAAGTCATTGTTCTTGGAGCTAAACATCTGAGGACTAGATTATCAGATAGCATTCTCTCCTTGGATGGCATTACTTTGTCCTCCAGTACGGCTGCAAGGAACCTGGGAGTTATCTTTGACCAGGACATGTCATTTCTCCCTCATATTAAACAGGTTTCTAGGACCGCTTTCTTTCACCTCCGTAATATTGCCAAGATCAGGAGCATCCTGTCACAAAGTGATGCTGAAAAACTGGTCCATGCTTTTGTTACCTCTAGACTGGACTACTGCAACTCATTACTGTCAGGATGTCCAAATTATTCCATTAAAAACCTGCAGCTGATACAGAACGCTGCAGCCAGAGTTCTGACAGGAATCAGCACCAGGGAGCATATCTCTCCAGTTTTAGCTTCTCTTCACTGGCTTCCAGTGAAATTTAGAATAGACTTTAAGATTCTCCTTCTAACATATAAAGCTCTAAATGGACTATCTCCATCATACCTGCAGGATCTCATAGTTCCGTATATACCTAAAAGAACACTCAGATCACAGAGTGCAGGTTTACTTGTAGTTCCTAGAATTCATCAAAGCAGATTGGGAGGACGAGCTTTTAGCTATCGGGCAGCTTTACTGTGGAACCAGTTACCAACCTGGGTCCAAGAGGCAGACACCACGTCTGCCTTTAAGATCAAACTTAAAACCTTTCTGTTCACTAAAGCATATAGCTAGCCTCAAACCAAGTGTGTAGGGCTGACAGATC
>CM027091.1:3385308-3418563 GCA_015343265.1 Pao palembangensis | reverse complement strand
AAGCCTGGTCCTGCTCAAGGTTTCTTCCTGTTAAAAGGGAGTTTTTCCCTGCCACTGTGCTTACCTGGGGGTTCAGGCTCTGGGTTTCTACCTCTGTAAAGCACTTAGACACAATTTTATTGTAAAAGGTGCTATATAAATAAAATTGAATTGAATTGAATTGAAAAATATGGATGATGATATTGACAGTCTTAAGACGGCATTTAACTCACTGTTAGATTCAATAGGTTTCTCTCAGTTAGTAAATGAACCGACGCACTGTCATAATCACACTCTGGATCTGGTTCTCACCTATGGTTTAGAAACTGAGAACCTGTTAGTTGTCCCCCAAAACCCCCTCCTCTTAGACCACTCACTTATAACCTTTGATTTTACTCTAGCAGACCGAGCAGCACATGACAGGAAGGTTCACTACAGCAGGTGTCTCTCTGAAGATACCAGAGACAGATTTGTAGCTGAAATTACAGCCCTGCTCCCTCTAGCGCCTCCTACTGGTGCAACAGATCATTCTGATGTAAATGTTACTCTTGCAGATATTGATTGCTTTGTCAATGACACTGCAGCCACACTGCGTATAGTTTTAGATTCGGTTGCCCCACTGAAGAAGAGGTTCACACACCATAGAAGACTGGCTCCGTGGTATAACACACATATCCGAACCCTTAAACAGGTATCAAGATGGATGGAGAGGAAGTGGTATTCATCCAGATCAGCTGATTCCCAAAGCGCTTGGAAAGACAGCTTATTAACATATAAGAAGACCCTCAGTAAAGCCAGAACACCTTACTACACTTCATTAATAGATGTAAACAAGAACAACCCACATTTTCTGTTTAACACCATAGCTAGGTTGACAAAGAGTCACAGCTCCAGTGAGTCTTCGATTCCTGCAGCTCTTAGCAGTGAAGACTTTGTGAGTTTCTTCACCAATAAAATCACTAACATTAGAGAAAAGATCGATCAAGGTTGCTCCATGATAACTGATGAGCTGCCATTGTTAGCAACCCCGTCTAGTCCTGATCCACCTCTGGACAGCTTCCTGCCCATAGACCTCCCTGAGCTGACCTCCAGCATTAATGGATCTAAACCAACCACATGTCTCCTGGACCCCAACTAAACTTTTCAAGGATGTCTTTGCTCTGATCGGGACCTCAGTATTAGATCAGATCAATTTACCTTTGACAACAGATTATGTACCTCAGGCGTTTAAAACTGCTGTTATCAGACCTTTACTTAAAAAAACCTTCACTTGACCCAGGCGTCTTAGCAAACTATAGACCGATATCCAACCTCCCATTCATCTCTAAGATACTTGAGAGGCTGGTTGTCAGTCAGCTAACCGATCACCTAAACAGGAATAGTCTATTTGAAGTGTTTCAGTCTGGTTTCAGAGCTCATCATAGCACAGAAACAGCACTGGTTAAAATCACTAATGACCTCCTCATGGCATCAGACTATGGACTTATCGCCGTACTCGTTTTACTGGACCTCAGTGCTGCCTTTGATACTGTAGATCACAGCGTTTTATTACAAAGACTACAGCATGAGATTAGGATCACAGGGACAGCTCTACACTGGTTTAAATGTTATCTATCAGATTGATTTCATTTTGTTCATGTTAATGATGCTTCCTCTGAGTGTACAAAGGTTCATTATGGTGTTCCACAGGGTTCAGTGCTTGGGCCAATCCTGTTCAATCTTTACATGCTCCCTCTAGGAAATATTATTCAGAGACATGGCATAAATTTTCATTGCTATGCCGACGATACGCAGCTGTATTTATCCATGAAACCTGATGAAACAGAGCCGTTAGCCAGACTCCAGGCCTGGAGTCTAACGGCCAGACTCCAGGCATGTCTCAAAGATATAAAAGACTGGATGACCTCCAACTTCCTACTTTTAAACTCAGACAAAACTGAAGTAATTGTTCTTGGAGCTAAACATCTGAGGACTAGATTACCAGATAGCATTCTCTCTTTGGATGGCATTACTTTGTCCTCCAGCATGGCTGCAAGGAACCTGGGAGTTATCTTGGACCAGGACATGTCTTTTCTCCCTCATATTAAACAGGTTTCTAGGACTGCCTTCTTTCACCTCCGTAATATTGCCAAGATCAGGAGCATCCTGTCCCAGAGTGATGCTGAAAAACTCGTCCATGCTTTTGTTACCTCTAGACTGGACTACTGCAACTCATTACTGTCAGGATGTCCAAATTATTCCATTAATAACCTGCAGCTGATCCAGAACGCTGCAGCCAGAGTTCTGACAGGAATCAGCACCAGGGAGCATATCTCCCCAGTTTTAGCTTCTCTTCACTGGCTTCCGGTGAAATCTAGAATAGATTTTAAGATTCTCCTTCTAACATATAAAGCTCTCAATGGACTATCTCCATCATACTTGCAGGATCTCATAGTTCCGTATATACCTAAAAGAACACTCAGATCACAGAGTGCAGGTTTACTTGTAGTTCCTAGAATTCATCAAAATAGACTGGGAGGATGAGCTTTTAGCTATCGGGCAGCTTTACTGTGGAACTAGTTACCAACCTGGGTCCGAGAGGCAGACACCACGTCTGCCTTTAAGATCAAACTTAAAACCTTTCTGTTCAGTAAGGCGCACAGCTAGCCTCAAACAAAGTGTGTAGGGCTGATAGATCTAGTTACAGTCAGTTCTCACAGTTACAGGTAGAATAGGGCCATCAGACTTTTATTCTTCAACCTATAGGTTACAATGCTGGGGACACAAACATGATCCACTGAGCAGTTCCCCACTTCCTCAACACCAACCACTCCCTCACCTCCTCTCCTCCATTTCTTTTCTTCTCACAATTCCTAAATTCTCACAATTCTTCTCGCAATTCCTATAGCCAAAATGCTGAGACGTGTAATTTCTGCCGAATGTGCCCAAATGGCTCCTTGTATTGGTGCAACGCTTGAGAGCTAATTTGAATGAAAAATTCAGTGGCTTGGAAAAAGTGAACTCCCTGTCTGTGGCCACCATCTTGGATCCACGATTTAAACAGGCTGGCTTTACTAATCAAGGCAATGCTCAGGCTGCTGCAGAAAGACAGACACAAGAGTGTGCCAGTCTTATTGATGTGTCGGCAGAAGATGTGCTACTGCAACATCTGCCAATGCTGGTGAAGAAAATTACAACTTGTGGGCTTTACTGGACAACTATGTAGAGTCTCAGCACGCACCAGCAGTGCATCTGCCAGCGGGCAGTGGGGATCCAGAGGTATGCATGTCGATTACAGCTGAAACATCACTTGTTTTATTCAGTCATTCAGTCATTCATTGTCTTACTGTCTGTGTCATAGATATTTGAAAGAACAAATACAAGCGCAGAGGATCCCCTGAAGTACTGGGTGGCACAAAAGACTTTATATCCTACGCTGTGGAAACTTGCATGCAAGTATCTGTGCATCCGAGCATCATCTGTTACCTGTGAAAGGATATTTTCCAAAGCTGGGGAGGTGGTCATCCAGAAGAGGAGCCAACTGAAGCCTGCAACAGTAGAAAAAAATATATTTCTTAATAAAAACCTGTGAATACAAATAACTTGTCAGGATTTCTAATCCTGTTAGGGACTTTTAGTTTTTAAATAAAGCTCAAAGCTTTAAATAAACCCTTAACCAACATTTAACCCTTAATATAATTTGCCTTGATTCTTTGGGTTAATCTGGAATGTGTTTTAAGAGTATGGGGGAGAGCATCTGCATATTTTATTGTAATGACGATATAATCATTATTTGGTATGAATGAACAAAACACTTAAATGACCACACAGAGCTTTCTGAGCTTTTATTGCTGTCATGGTGTTGGGGCCCGGCTTGCCGGCCCTTTAAGACATTGCCGGAGTTGCCCTGCAGAGGGCGCGGGTCCCCAGGATCCAGCGGGGACCGCGCACCTGTGGCTGATCGGCTTATCAGCGGCTGATAAGGGGAGGCTGCCAGCTGGTCCCATTTGCTGGATCATTATGCTTGACTTGCTGCAGGGATCATTGCTTGTTTGCCTGCCTGCCCGCCCGCCCGCCCGCCCCTCGGACTATTTGATGGTTTGCCCTTTTGACTCTGTTTTGTCGTTTTGCCTTTTGGCCTCATTTGGCTCTGCTCTAACTCGGTTCGTGCCTGTCAGTGTGTCGTTTGCCACTGCGGCTTTTTTGTGTTCCTGTTTTGGCCGCAGAGCTTCCGTTCTTTTTCCCGGTCCTCTGGTGAGCACCCAATAAAGGGCTTTTTTGGTTCCGGAACCTGCCTCGCTTTTGCATTTGAGTCCTCAACACACCTCCGCATAACACATGGGATTGAAACAGTGTTAGAGATTCAGTCGTGCTCTTTCGAGGTTGCTATGGCTTCAGTTGTCTACCAGATGTTACAGTCAACGAAGTCTTGAAGCGTCGAATCTTATTCGGCACAATTGTTAGCAAAGCCTCAGTGCTTCATGAGGCTTCACTTGCCCTTCACTTAAATAAACCCGGTTTATTTAAAGCTTTGAGCTTTATTTTGTGCATCACAGACATAACTCCTCCCCTTCCTCCTTCAAGCTTTGATCATTCAATGATCAAAGCTCAAAGGAACTTTCAAAGTATCATACAACATGCATTACATTACAATGTTAAAGTGTCTTATAACTGCTCTTATTCAAAATTACAAAAAATTCATTTATGTTGTTTTAGGCTCCATAATATTTACTGAAGAAATACAGACTAAAAATGAGTGAAATAACGGTACCAGATAATCAGTTTAAATGTGGATGTGTCGAAAGAGATTTACAAGAGGAGAATGCAATTGGAAAAGAGGAAACACTAGAAAGCAAGAACAAAATTACAAACAGCCCACAAAAAGAAAAAAAAGAAATTCACCAAAGCCCTCTAATGACTAAGAAATTCCTGAGAGATCACTGTAAGAAGCACAAACTTTACCTAGCTCCTTGGTTGAACGACACATTATATTTGCATTTTAAAGGTTTCTCCACTATTGAGAACTTAGAAGAGTACACAGGACTTAAGTGTCTCTGGCTGGAAAGCAACAGAATTAAGTGCATTGAAAATCTGGACAGACAGACAGAGCTCCGCTGTCTCTTTCTTCAGGAGAACCGCATTCACAAATTGGAAAACCTTTCATCTTTAAAATCTCTCTACATCTTGAATGTCTCTAATAACTACATACACACTATAGAGCATATCTCCTGTCTTCCTGACCTGAACACCCTGCAGATTGCTCACAACAAGTTAAAGACTGTGGCTGACATACAGCATCTGAGTCAGTGTCTGGCTATCAGTGTATTGGATCTGTCCTACAATCTGTTATGTGATCCAGGGGTCCTCACTGTTCTTCAGGCCATGCCAAATCTCAAAGTGTTAAATCTCATTGGAAATGAGGTGGTGAAAAAAATCCCAAACTACAGAAAGACCGTGATCGTGCGACTTAAAAATGTGACCTTTCTCGATGAACGCCCTGTGTTCGATATAGAGAGGGCATGTGCAGAGGCATGGTCATTGAGAGGATTTACAGGGGAGCAAAAAGAGAGACAGAAATGGGAATCACAAGAAAGAAGAATAATTGAAAGTGCCTTGGCTGGTGTGATGATTTGTCAAAAAGCCCAGGAGAGAAGACGACTTCAAATACAAGAGAAAGGTGAGCGGTTTATCATCTTATGTAATCAATTAACCAAATTAATAATATATATATATATATTATCTTTTCTGATTGTGTATGCTTGGTTTGTGCATTTTATCATAGAAACAAGTGAAGATTCCATCCCGCCGGAGACAACAGTTGAAGAAAATGACTTGAGTGCTTCAGTACAGGGAGAGATGATTCAATCATGTGTGCAGGTCAGCCAGAATGTCTCTGAAGATTTTGTGCAGGGTCAGTTATCACAGGGGTCCCATGCATTTCAGACAAAGACAGAAGAGATGGTGGTAGAGCAAGGAGATCACTTAGAGAAAGGTGACCTGCACAAATATGAGATTAAGTTGAAAGCCGATGAAGAGAACAAAGTAACTGATGTGGAGAAGTTGCAACAAGATAAAATTATACAAAACATGAAGTTGCTTGAGAGAGAAACATCAGAGGATACTAAAGAGTCAATCCAGAAAGAGGAAGTAGCTATGAGTAATCTAGCTTTAGTTTGTCCTCACCCCTTTAAAGTTGAAAAGGCTGCACCAGTATATGGACCAGAGGAGGATGCGGAGCAAAAGGAATTTTTCCACCTTCCAGAATTAAGCTCAATATGTACTGATGACTTGCCTGATCTCGAGGATGTTGAGTCTACAGTGGCTTTCTCAACCACCCAATTTTCTTAAATAAAAATACTTATGAATCCAGAGGATGAGGAAACCTACTAGCCCCCCATTCAAACAAAGCCAAGTTCCCTCAGTAAAAAGCTGGAAGAACATGATTTTAACACTTCTAGTAACAACAAAAACATGGTAACAATTTAAAACATTTTAAGATCACTTTGCCCCACATTACAGTTTAGTACTCAATGGACGACATTATCACTGTAACTCCTGAATCTTTTTTTTTCTTTTTAAATGTTGGTCATGTACACCTTAAATATGTCATAAATAAATTATTTCTGGTAGGCTGTTGCAGCAGCTCTGACACACTGTTGAGAATTCTTTTCATTTTTTAACCCTCTTTTCTTATTGTTAGTGGTCTTTTCTTCTTGTGTTAGTTTTTCTCCATTACCATGGCTCATTTCTTGAAACAGATATCGCATTCTCAAAATGACAAGGACAATACTCCAAACCTGGCAATCATTCACAAAAAAAATAATTTCTCATTCATTTAATCAAATTTAAATATCTTACTACATCTTTGCAAGTAGCCTATAGTTAGCCTCCATTTATCATATTTTCCAAATGAATTGTTGGTTGGGTACTGTGTTACTTGGACAATATAATTGTGTAATAATTGTGTAATTGTGTAATATATAATTTAATATATAATTTATTTTTTTTTTTTTTTTTTTCACGATGGCGCCGCGTGTGTGGCAGCTAGTCTCAGCAGCTCTCTCCTTTTGTGCTCTTTTCATATCGTTTTATTAATGTTTTTCTTCTCCCTATTTGTGTTTTCGGTTTTGTAAATAAACCATTATGGAGTCGTGTGAGAAAGGGCACAAACTTTATTACTTGCGCACTTTGTCTTAGTATCTTTTTTCAACTTTTTAAGCTGGCCTCGAGGGACCCTCTAGGATGCGGCCTCATTGTTTACAGTCGGTATCAGCTGTTAGCTCTTAGCCGTGCGGAGTTCCTACACACTGGAAGCCCAGAGATTCCAGCGGAGATTCAAAGAAAACGATGAGGCTGCAGAGCTGGTATTAAGCGCCGGGAGAGGAAACAGGTACAAGCCGTACGTACCATCTGTCATTATGGGAAACGTCCGTTCTCTCTCCAACAAGCTGGACGAACTAACAGCGCTCATACGACTGCAGCGCGTGTACCGAGAGAGCAGCCTGCTGTGTTTCACGGAAACGTGGCTAAATCAAGACACACCGGACACCGTGGTGTCCACCAACGGATGTACATTGGTGCGGGCGGACCGGAGCGTGGCACAGAGCGGGAAGAGGAAAGGTGGGGGAATGGCGGTGTTTGTGAACGACAGATGGTGTAACCCGGACCACATCACCATTAAAGAACAGCACTGTAGTAGGGACGTTGAGCTGGTGGCAGTCAGCGTTCGGCCGTACTACCTTCCACGGGAATTCTCCCATGTGCTGGTAGTCACTGCTTACATCCCTCCGTCGGCCGACGCCGCTGTCGCGTGTGAGCGCGTGCACGGCACCGTGTCCCGGCTACAGACGCAGCACCCGAACGCCCTTATTCTCGTCTCTGGGGACTTTAACCATGCCTGCACCCCCCTCTCCGCCACCCTCTCCAACTTCATCCAGTATGTGAATTGCCACACAAGGGACAATAAAACTCTGGACCTTCTATATGCTAACGTGAAGGACGCATATAAATCCGCCCCCCTCCCCCCTTTAGGACGCTCTGACCACAACCTGGTTCATGTCTCCCCTGTTTACATTCCAGTGGTGAAACAGCAGTCACCACAGGTAAAAACAGTGAAGATGTGGACTGAGGAGGCAACGGAGCAACTAAAGGACTGTTTCAACACCACAGACTGGGACGTTCTCTACAGCCCACATGGGGAGGACATTGACGGCATCACACACTGCATCACAGATTACATTCATTTCTGTGTGGAAAACACTGTGCCAACCAAAAGAATACAGTGTTTTTCCAATAACAAGCCCTGGGTGACCCCTGAGCTGAAGGCCCTTCTAAACCAGAAGAAGAGGGCTTTTCTCTCAGGGGACAAGGAGGAGCTGCGTAGAGTGCAGAGGGACTTAAAATACAAAATCAGGAGCTGCAAGGATAGCTACAGGAAGAAGTTGGAGCATCGCCTGGAGAAGAACAACGTTCGGGATGTATGGAGAGGACTGAAACACATCTCAGGCCACGGTGAGGCTGGAAACGGTCGTCAGGCCACTGGTGACCAAGCCTGGGCAAATGAGTTGAACATATTCTTCAATAGATTTGACTCTGCCCAGCCCCCAGTCTCCAAGGCTCCCTCTTCACACCTCTCCAGTCCAGGCGTCTCCTCCCAGCTGCAGCTGTTCACACCTCAGCACCACTCAGTCCACTCTACCCCTCCTCCGAACACAACAATGGGACCCCCCCAACAACCCACGGCCCCAGACCAGCCACCACCCACCCCCCTCTGTCTCACTCTGAACCAGGTTAGGAGGGAGTTAAGGAGGACAAAGGCCAGGAAGGCAACAGGACCTGATAACATCAGCTCCAGGGTCCTCAGGGAATGTGCAGACCAGCTCTGCGAGGTGGTCCTCTTCATATTCAACCTGAGCCTCAGCCTGGAGAGAGTACCAGTACTCTGGAGGACTTCCTGCCTGGTTCCGGTTCCTAAAGTAGCTCGTCCTAGGGAGCCAAACCACTTCAGACCCGTCGCCTTAACTTCCCACCTAATGAAGGCCATGGAGAGGATCGTCCTCAGTCACCTCAGCACCCAGGTGAGCTCAGCACTAGACCCGCTGCAATTTGCATATCGACCAGGCATCGGGGTGGATGATGCCATCATCTACCTGCAGCATCGGGCCTTGTCTCACCTGGAGTCTCCTGGAAGCACTGTGAGAGTCATGTTTTTTGATTTCTCAAGTGCTTTTAACACCATCCAGCCGTCACTGCTGAGAAGGAAGCTGGAGGTGGCAGGCGTGGACCAACATCTGGCTGCTTGGATCATCAACTACCTTACAGACAGGCCACAGTTTGTGAGGCTGCGTGACTGTGTGTCTGACGTGGTAGTTTGCAGCACGGGGGCTCCTCAGGGGACGGTGCTCTCCCCTTTTCTGTTCACGCTGTACACATCGGATTTTAAATACAACTCCCAACACTGTCATCTGCAGAAGTTCTCAGATGACAGTGCCATTGTTGGATGTGTATCGGGGCGAGATGAGCAGGAGTACAGGGGGGTCATCTCTGACTTTGTGAGCTGGTGCGAGAACAACCACCTGATCCTAAACACTGGCAAAACAAAGGAGCTAGTTCTGGACTTCAGGAAGTCACCTTCACCACACACACCGGTGAACATTCAGGGTTCAGACATTGAGATTGTGGACTCATTCAAATACCTGGGTGTTCACATAAACAATAAACTGGACTGGTCGAACAACACAGACGCTCTGTACAAGAAGGGCCAGAGCCGACTTCACCTGTTGAGGAGACTGAGGTCCTTTGGTGTGTGCAAACAACTACTAAGGACTTTCTATGACACTGTGGTGGCCTCAGTAGTCCTTTATGGAGTTGTGTGCTGGGCGGGGGGCAGTACAGGCAGAGATAGGAAGAGACTAAACAAACTGTTTAGAAAAGCTGGCTCTGTCCTGGGCTGCACCCTGGAGTCCATCGAGGAGGTGGCGGACAGAAGGATGTTGTCCAAACTAACATTCAGCATGGAGAACCCCCACCACCCCCTGCACCACACGGTAGAGGCCCTGTCCAGCTCCTTCAGCACTAGACTGTTACACCCCCAGTGCAGGAAGGAGCGCTACCACAGGTCATTTCTCCCCGCAGCCATCAGACGGTACAACACTATAGTGACACGTATTTATGTACCCACACAGGGCTTTCGTTGTTCACTTGTTGTTGCTGTTCACTATTCACTGGTATTCACTGGTCTTTGTATATAATTGTATATAATTGTGCAATTTTATTTTACTTGTGCAATATTTTTCTTACATTAATATTAATATATATTTTTTTTCTTTTTTATTCAACTTGTTTTTTTACTCCCATACCGCTGTTCTGTTTTTGTCGTACCCCCCCCCCCCTTTGCTGCTGTAGACAAAAGAATTTCCCCACTGTGGGATGAATAAAGTCTATTCTATTCTATTCTATTTATGGATCTTGGGCAATCCATAGATGCAAGGGATGGCTTCTCCTGGATATAAACGGTACTATTGTGGTCTGTCAATGGCTTGCTCCTTTTCCAATTTCTGGAGAAGATCAATTACCTCTCAGGTTACCATCTGGGCCATTAACATGCCGATGGTTCACAGGGCTATATTTTCAAGCTGTGCCCCCAGCAAGCTTAGAACTGAAGAAGCTCTCTGGAGAGAGGGCGAAACATTTTCAAGGAAACATTTCATTCCAGTTGACACAGAGAGATCTTTTTGGATAACTATGACCTGGATGAGTGAGAATCTACAGTTGTTCATAGTTGTTTGATTAACCCCCTGGCCTTTTAGTTGACCCGGATGGTGGTGAGTGTACCAAGGCCTATGTGTTAAAACAATTGGGCCTCTTTCCTGCTGAGTGGGGATATCTAAAACAGTCGTAAAGATACTGATCTTGTCCTTGGTACCAGGAGATCCAGAGGGGAGTCCAAGATATTGCTACAACTTCCCCCACTTGGTTCATGCAGGATTCAAAAGGGGATTGGAGAAGTCGGAGATGTCCGCTACATTTCCCCCACTCGGTTCATGGTTCGCTGTCCAGGGATCCTTGAACCGCTGAAAAACAAGGACATCAACGAGGGCTCCCAGGACATCGATGAGGGCTCCCAGGATGGCGGCAGGCATCTCCTAGATCATGAGCTGGGTCTCAAAGGAAGATTAACCAATTGAAATGGTTAACCGATTTAGTTGGGTTAGTAGCTAAGCTAACTAAACTTACGGCGATTTTATTGGGTTGTATTGGATTAGTAACTGACAAATAAATGTGTATTCACCCTAGACATGTACAAAGCTGTAACTTATATGTGAGTGACTAACAATGTATTGATTGAGGACTCATGAGGCCTATTGTTTCAACAATTCTAGGTTAAAAATTTTCCGTCAGAGTCTCCCGTTGTCTTCAATGCTGCGAGGGGTACTGATGATCTATCTCGAATCTATCTCTTCCATCTAGTCTCTGTCAGCGTTTATCTATCTCACACTTCAAAACTTTATCTTGTCTGATAGAACAGTGGCTATAAAGAAAGTCAACTGGTATCCTGATCCTACAACAATTGCGATCACTTACTCATAAGACAACTTCAGAGGTTGAATCAAATTATTCTTGCAATAGGATTCTGGGACTGCATGGTTGCTTTCATATTTCTCATGGTGCAAGTGAGACAAAGCCAAATCATTGACATGGCTGTGGATAGAATCGGTGTTAAAGACTATGGTTTCAATGTAACCCCAACACATTGTTTAGTACACACACGGTTAATAGAAGAACAGCAAAAAGCAGTTAGTAGGTGAGAAAGAAAGAATTTTTCTTTTTTTTCATAATTGGTCATTTGTCTTTAGAGCACACTAAATATTAGAGTTTGGCTCTGCTTAACTCTTCTATCTGACCGGAGAGTGTTCATAATTTGAACTCTGTGGATTTCCTGTATGGTCTGAGCCCCTCCTGGGCTGCCACCTTATCGTGGTGGAGGGGTTTGCGTGTCCCAATGATCCTAGGAGCTCAGTTGTCTGGGGCTTTATGCCCCTGGTAGGGCCACCCATGGCAAACAGGTCCTAGGTGAGGGACCAGACAAAGTGCAGCCCACAAATCCCCTTATGATGAATGACGTTGTTGGTCTTGGGTCTCCCTTGCCCGGACGCGGGTCACCGGGGCCCCCTCCTGGAGCCAGGCCTGGGGGTGGTGCACGCTGGTGACTTGGAATCTCTTCCACTCTGGAGTTACTGATGGTGAGAGGCGGCGGGCAGGGGTGGCGATTCTTGTCGCCCCCCGGCTTGCTGCCTGTACGTTGGAGTTCACCCCGTTGAGCGATAGGGTAGCCTCCCTTTGCCTTCGGGTGTGGGGATGGATCCTGACTGTTGTTTGTGCCTATGGCCCGGACAGCAGTTCAGCGTATCCACCCTTTTTGGAGCCCCTAGAGGGAGTACTAGAGAGTGCTCCTTCTGGGAGTTCCCTCGTCCTCCTGGGTGACTTCAATGCTCAGGTCGGCAGCGACAGTGAGACCTGGAGGGGCGTGATGGGAAGAATGGCCCCTCTGATCTGAACCCGAGCGGTGTTCTGTTGTTGGACTTCTGTGCGTGTCATAGATTATCCATAATGAACACCATGTTCAGGTATTAGGGTGTCCATATGTGCACTTGGCACCAGAACACCTTAGGCTGCAGTTTGATGATCGACTTTGTAGTTGTGTCCTCGGATTTGCGGCCGCATGTCCTGGACACTCAGGTGAGGAGAGAGGCGGAGCTGTCAACCGATCACCACCTGGTGGTGAGTTGGCTCTGATGGTGGGGGAGGATGCCGGACAGACTCGGCAGGCCCAGACGTATTGTGAGGGTCTGCTGGGAACGCCTGGCAGAGTCTCCTGTTACAAGGAGCTACAACTCCCACCTCCGGGAGAGCTTCAACCATGTCCCGGAAGAAGTGGGGGACATTGAGTCCGAGTGGACCATGTTCCGTGCTTCCATTGTTGAGGCGGCCAACCGGTGCTGTGGCCGCAAGGTGGTCGGTGCCTGTCGTGGCGGCAACACCTGAACCCACTGGTGGACACCGGCGGTGAGGGATGCCGTCAAGCTGAAGAAGGAGTCGTACTGGGCCTTTTTGGCCTGTGGGACTCCTGAGGCAGCAGACAGGTACCGGCGCCGAGGCAAAGATCCGGGCGTGGGAAGAGTTCGGGGAGGCCATGGAGAATGACTTCCGGATGGCTTCGAAAAGGTTCTGGACCACCATCCGGCGCCTCGGGAGGGGGAAGCGGTGCACTGTCAACACTGTGTACAGTGAAGATGGTGTGCTGCTGACCTCGGGACGTTGTGGATCGGTGGAAGGAATACTTCGAAGACCTCCTCAATCCCACCGACACGCCTTCCAGTGAGGAAGCAGGGCCTGGGGACTCGGAGGCGCGTTCTCTTATCTCCGGAGCTGAGGTAACTGAGGTTGTTAAGAAACTCCTCGGTGGCAGGGCAGGGTGGATGAGATCTGCCCGGAGTTCCTTAGGGCTCTGGATTTTGTAGGGTTGTCGTAGCTGACACGACTGCAATGTCGCGTGCACATCGGGGTGGTACCACTGGATTGGCAGACCGGGGTGGTGGTCCCTCTTTTTAAGAACGGGGACCGGAGGATGTGTTCCAACTACGTGGGGATCACACTTCTCAGCCTCCCTGGCAAGGTCTATTTGGGGGTATTGGAGAGGAGGGTCCGTTGGATAGTTGAACCTTGGATTCAGGAGGAGCAGTGCGGTTTTTGTCCTGGACGTGGAACTGTGGAGAGTCGCTGCTCCTCCGTGTTGAGAAGAGCCAGATGAGGTGGCTCATCTGGTGAGGTGTTCAGGGCACGTCCCTCCCTGGTGAGGTGTTCAAAGCACGTCCCTCCGGTAGGAGGCCCCTGGGAAGACCCAGGACATGCTGAAGGGACTATGTCTCTCGGCTGGCCTGGGAACACCTCGGGATCCCCCTGGAAGAGCTGGATGAAGTGGCTGGGGAGAGGGAAGTCTAGGCTTACCTACTTAAGCTGCTGCCCCTGCGACCCAACCCCGGATAAGCGGCAGAAGATGGATGGATGGATGGATGGTCTGAACTGGTTGCAGTGTACCCATTTGTAAGTTGGCTCTTTTGTATCACAACTTGTTTCAATTCTGTACATCACAGGAGAGATTTTCTCTGTGATCATATGTGGGCCAGACCAACGGGCAAAATTTTTGTGGGCGAGATTTGGCATGTCTGAATTGGTTCTCACCATTGGTTGGGCAAAAATGTCATACCACGCTTTGTCCCCCAATTGGAGTTCATGGTTGAGTGGATTTGAGAGTTGGGATTGGCTGCAAACAGGCAAAGGCTGCAAAGGCAGCCTTTGCCTCTTTTCATGTGTGCCCAAAAGGCAAGCTGTTTTAGGGCATGATACATTTCCTTGACGTCTCCAGCTTCTTCAGCAATGACTTTTTGTGCCTGACTCCAGCTTGTGCAGGGAATCAATGATCATCTTCTGGACTGTTGAGTCAGCAGTCATTCCCATGGCTGGGCAACCCACTGAACCAGACTAAGAGACCATTTAATTATCTAATTTTGACTTTTTCATAATATATTAAATTTCTGAGATTTGGGGTTTTCACTAGCTCTAAGCCATAATCATCTAAATTTAATTAAATAAACACTTGAAATATATTAGTGTGTGTCTACTGCATCTCTATATGGCTGATAACTTCTTGAACTTAATGACTGAAATGAATCCTCTTTATGATGATATTCTAATTTATTGAGATGCACATGTACATGAATAGATCACAAAGTGCTCACCTTTCTCTTCTATCTGAAGTTGTCTACTCTCTGCTGTTTTACAGATCATCACCACATCAGCCAAGAAAGATTGAATTGTTCTTTCTTGTGTTTGACATTTCTGCCTCTTTTTGCTCTTTCTGCCCCTACGAATCCTCTCACTGCCCATGTGCACTCTATATCGAACGCAGGGCCACATTTTTAAATTGCACGAGACTGGTCTTTCTGTAGTTTGGGATTTTTTACACCGCCCAATTCCCTGTCAGATTTAGCACCTTAAAGTTTGGCATGGCCTGAAAAATAGTGAGGACCCCTGGATCATCTCAGATTGTAGGACAGGTCCAATATACTAATAGCTAATAGCCAGACACTGACTCAGATGCTGTTATGTCATCCACAGTTTTTAACTTGTGGTGAGCAAGTGGGTGTTCAGGTCAACAAGAGGAAATGTGCTCTATAGTGTATATGTTATTAAAGACATTCAAAGTGTGGAGAGCCTTTAACGAGGTAAGGTTTTCCAATTTTTGAATGTTGTTCTCCTGAAGAAACAGACAGTGGAGCTCTGTTCGTCTGTCCAGGTTTTCCATACATCTTCTTCCCCTTATTCGGGGTCGGGTCGTGGGGGCAGCAGCCTAAGCAGGGAAATCCAGACTTCCCTCTCCACAGCTACTTCGTCCAGCTCTCCCGGGGGATCCCAAGGCATTCTCAGGCCAGCCGAAAGACATAGTCTCTCCAGCGCGTCCTGGGTCTTCCTGCGGGCCTCTTACCAAAGGGACGTGCCCTGAACGCCTCACCAGGGAGGCATCCTGAATAGATGCCCGAGCCACGTCATCTGGCTATGACGTGTCCAGGTTTTCAACGCACTTAATTCTGTTGCTTTCCAGACAGAGACACTTATTTCCCATGTACTCTTCTAGGGAGTTAGTTGCAGGGAGCTAGGTGAAGTTTGTGCTGTTTACAGTGATCTCTCAGGAATTTCTTATTCATTAGAGCACTGTGATTCTTTTTTTTTCTTTATGTGGGATGTTTGTCATTTTGTCCTTGCTTTCCAGTGTTTCCTTTTTTCCAGTGGTGTCATCTCCTTGTAAATCCATTTCAACACGTCCACATTCAAACCGATTATCTGGTACCAAATTTTTACTAATTATTTCCTAGATTTATGCAGCAAATAATCAAAAAACAAATTAAAGCGAATTTCTGTATGTTCAAACAAGGGCAGCTTGTATCACAATCTAACATACAATAGTTGCAATGCAGTATTTGTAGTTGTGATGTTTTTTTTGAGTCAAAGCTCTTTTAAGCTTTGATTGTTGAAAGATCAAACATCAAACCGGGGAAGGAGTTATATTAAGCTCATATCCTTAACAAACAAATAATTAACTGATGGGATTAAGAATTATTAGGCTGTAAAAATTTGGGGCACCACCTCTGCAAATTGGAGAAAAACAAATGAAGTTCAAATGTTTCAAGTCAAATTTTTAATTAATCCTATAAATGAAGGAATAAATTCTCAAACAGGGATATTTCATTCTGCATTGAAATTATGACACAAAAATGAGCAAAGATAAGCAACAAATTAACACCAAGAATTCACTAAAATGGGAGCCACAGTTAAGCCACAGTTAAATGGGAGCCACAGTCTAATCTGTAGTCGTAAGGAGTCACAAAAAAAAAAATGCAAAATTTCATGTCACGTAAATAAATAGAATAAACAAGAACTGTAAGTTTATGGCTACATGCCAGAATGGTACCTCAGATTCTGTGCTGAATGGTGGCATGTCAGTGATCTAGTTTTGGGACTTATCTGGGGGTCTAAGATGAAGAAACTTGAAGAATTGAAGAAATTACCAAACATGAGAAAAAACTGGTGAACAGTAGAGGACTATGATTTTCTTTTTTTTTTTTTTTAACCTGTAAGACAAAAAAGGCAAAACAAAATTCAGGCAAAATCCAGGGAAGCTACTAATAAATGTGACAAAGGTGGAACAGTGAAGCAGAAAATCCAAAAAATCTTGCCTGGATCCAACATCATGGTTCGTTTCCTTGTTGCCTTTTCCGAAATCCACAAAAAGACCTTTTGTTGATTCAGTTCTCTACAGGATCATGCAATATTTTCAAAGAAAAACTGCAACATTCACTGCACTGATCAATTTAATCTTGTGTAATGCTACAGCTAGTTAATTAGCTAACATTTTTGCAGCACTGGGAACCTCTAACAATAGCAAAACAATATAGGTTGACTATGTGTGCTACCTTAAATGTGGGCCACTTTAGGCTCAGACAACTTTAGACTTTAGACAAGGGCACAAAGTGTGCCATCCTTGAGAGTTGGTCCACAATGATAAAAATGGCCGTCTTTCCATCCGATTGTGGCGAGCCCATGGCAAACTTCACTAAAATGTGGGACCAGGGGCATTGTGGCACCAAGATAGGCTGCAGGAAGCTGGATGGGGCTTGGTATGTCGTCTTGTTCTGGTTGCAGGTCTGGCAAAAGGTAAAGAATAGGAAACCAGTTCTTTTTTATTGTCAGCCAGACCATGCAGGAAAGCATCGCGCAGAGCCGCAGTGTTCCTGTCGCTCTGGCAGGGCCTGGTCCAGAAGTCAATGGAGAAATCAGCCACTGACTGGTTCCCTTGTCGCAGGAGAAAAGCTTACAGAGGTATCAGAACGTAAGCTCTAAACCTCAGACCTTGCGTATCTCTTCAGAGAAGGTCTGGAATGATACACAGGAGGACGTCCACGTCTCCCACTCTGCTGTTCCCCAGGGGAGGGCTCTGCTGGTCAGGTTGCTTAGTACTTGTTTTGCCCTGACTTCCTCAGTGGTATTCGTGTATGGCTGCAGGCTGAAGACTAAGAAGCAGGAGGGTCAAAATTGCCTGCAGAGTTCAAGAATCCTATCATATTTCTCTGGGGTTCCCACTAAGGGTTTGGAGATCATCCTGGGCTGTGGCAGAGCTAGAGCAGCAGGTTCCGGAGTGGGAACTTAAAATGAAAGTGGACGCCAGCTGTTGCAACTGTGAGAAAAGGGTAAAAGGGTTGCAAAGGCATTGGCCACTGCAGCTCATCTGATGTGTGCAGCATCCTCCATTAGCTGTTTGTGTTGCCTGAGCACACTGTAAACCAATTATGTGCTGAAGGTGGTGTTGCTGAATCCATAGCTTGCAAGATTGTTCTGTAACAGGTGGTGTATGAACCCAGTTGCTGCACAAAAGACTCCCCCAAGCACCAGTGGAGTTCAGAGGATTACGGAAACTCGGCAGACAGGCAAATAGTTAAAAATCACAGTGGCAGACGGGTTGGTCAAGGCAAGCAGGGGATTGGTATCAGAGATGACAGCACAGGCAGACAATTCTACAAGGAACAAGCAGGATCAATATAAACAGGCAATCAGTCAATAGCTGGTGCAATTATCAAATGTGTCTGACCTGTCAGAAATGTCGGGGAGCTTTCACCCTGATAATGTAGCACATCATGTTTGATCGTGATGATGTAATGCACTATTCTTGGCTACATGGCCAGGATAAAAACACAAGAAGAGGGAAGAACTATCGGAGTATGGTGAATGATAAGAACAGTATAGGGAATAACTTTTACAAAGAAATAAAACATTTCTTCTTGTACAGGATGTTTGTCACACCCTTACCTCGAAACATGGAGAGGGCAGAAAAAGGGGTGATTTAGAGGGCATTCAAAATGTACCTGGTAAGATACAGTAAATCATAATATCTATTCTTACAAAACGTTAGTGCTTTGCTCCATTTAAGTAAAACAATTAACATCTGGTGAATATTCTAGCTCTAAATTTTACTAATGTGTGATGCTCTGTAAAATGAATTTTTGTCTGAAAACGGTCGTACTTTTTCAGCATTTTTCCATCGAGGTACTACTACAGTTACTATTGGCTGTTTTGGATTTTCTGAAATGACATAACGTAACCTTAGCAGATATTATTTGACATGGTTCTGAATTAATGTGTTTTCCCGGTGCATCAGATTATCTGTTATTTTACATGCATGGAAGAAAAGTCCTGGTCCTTATGAACTTGGTTGTGCAAAAAGAAATTCTGTGACAGTCTAGGTTTCAACTCATTTGCAACAATATGCATCATGTTATATTGTAGGTACAGGCTCAGGGCCACAGATCTATTCATTGGTTTTATGGATAAAGGACTTTTTAATGGACAGACTACAGAATGTGTTTTTAAATGGTTTTAAATCCAGTTCAGTGGTTTTGTAAACAGGCCTTCCACAGGGCTGTATTCTGTCACCCATCCTGTCCTCTGCTTACACTAACATCACCAGTAACAGAGGACTCAAGCTGTTATAAATATATAATATAAATAAG
This sequence comes from Pao palembangensis, assembly GCA_015343265.1. Classification (NCBI taxonomy): domain Eukaryota; kingdom Metazoa; phylum Chordata; class Actinopteri; order Tetraodontiformes; family Tetraodontidae; genus Pao; species Pao palembangensis. The sequence continues at coordinate 3,399,484 of CM027091.1, read as the reverse complement.
TGGACGACATGGCCTTTGTGGCACACATCACCGACACCCAGGCCCTGCCATGGTACCAACAGGAAGTCCACACCCTGGTCTAAACATTTGCTGAGAGCTCACCAGAGCTCAACATATCAAAGACTAAGGAGCTCTGCTGTGGGCCTTCAGTGAGAAACCCAGACCTATTTCAACTCCTGCAGATCCGTGGTCTGGGTGTGGAGCAGGTGGTAAGTCAATCTTTACAACGCTGCTGCTCTGTGGCAGGTTCACCAGTTATTAGATCTTCTGTCAATGACCACACAAAAACAGAAAATATTTACTTCGACAAAAAGGACAAGATATATTAAAAAAACAAACAAAAAAATAAATGAAATTACACCGAAATACAAACCAAACATGAATTTCTCAGGGGAAAAAAATGGGTTATATTTGATCAGGTGAATCCAAAATGCTTCCGTAAAAAACATATTACATGTTAAGCTTAATAGTGGAAGGCAGAACAAATCCAGGTGTTCTGCATCCTCCACTTGTCCATATACTGGTGCAGCCTTTTCAACATTAAGGGAATGTGGGCAAACTAAAGGTAAATTACTCATAGTTACTTTCTCTGGTTTGGCTCTTGAGTATCTTCTGATGTTTCTCTCTCAAGCAACTTAATCTTTTGTAATATTCCATCCAAGTTCTCCAGATCAATTAATTTGTTCTCACCCTCAAATTTGTCTTTCTCTAAGTGATCTCCTTGCTCTACCACCAACTCTTCTGTCTTTGTCTGAAATGCACGGGACCCCTGTGATAACTGACCTTGCATAAAATCTTCAGAGACATTATGGCTGACCTGCACACGACTGAATCATCTTTCCCTCTACTGACGTCGAGATCTGGGCATCATTTTCTTCAACTGTTGTCTCCGGCAGGATGGAATTCTCAATTGATCCTAAAATGAAAATTGAACATGATCCTAAAATGAACATTTATGAACAATCCAAGCATGCATAATCTACATGTACATCTCAGTAAATTAGAATATCATCAAAAACTTGAGGTTATTTTTTTTCAGTAATTCAATTCATAAAGTGAAACTAACACATTAAATAAACCCACACTTAATGAATTTAGGTGTTAATTTTCTTTGAATTTTGAATTAATATATTTAGAGCCCCCTCCTAGGCTGCCACCTTATCGTGGTGGAGGGGTTTGCGTGTCCCAATGATCCTAGGAGCTCAGTTGTCTGGGGCTTTATGCCCCTGGTAGGGCCACCCATGGCAAACAGGTCCTAGGTGAGGGACCAGACAAAGTGCAGCCCACAAATCCCCTTATGATGAATGAGGTAGTTGGTCTTGGGTCTCCCCTGCCCGGATGCATGTCCCCCTCCTGGAGCCAGGCCTGGGGGTGGGCACGCTGGCGAGCGCCTGGTGGCCGGTCTTTTGCCCATGGGACCCCCTTCCCATGGGCTCACCACCTGCAGGAGGGGCCAGAGGGGTGGGTGGCGGCCGAAGGCGGGGACCTTGGTGGTCCTATCCCTGGCTGCAGAAGCAAGCTCTAGGGACGTGGAACGTCACCTCTCTGACGGGGAAGGAGCCTGAGCTGGCGTGAGAGGGGTGGCGATTCTTGTCGCCTCCCGGCTTGGTGCCTGTACGTTGGAGTTTACCCCGGTGAGCGAGAGGGTAGCCTCCCTCTGCCTTCGGGTGTGAAGACTGATCTTGACTGTTGTTTGTGCCTATGGCCCGAACAGCAGTTCAGCGTATCCACCCTTTTTGGAGTCCTTAGAGGGAGTACTAGAGAGTGCTCCTTCTGAGGGTTCCCTCGTCCTCCTGGGTGACTTCAATTCTCACTTCGGCAGCGACAGTGAGACCTGGAGGGGCATGATCGGGAAGAATGGCCCCCCTGATCTGAACCCGAGCTTTGGGTAGTGACTGAAAGAACAAGATCGCGGGTACAAGCCGAAATGAGTTTCCTTCGTAGGGTGACGGGGCTCTCCCTTAGAGATAGGGTGAGAAGCTCTGCCATCCGGGAGGAGCTCGGAGTAGAGTCGCTGCTCCTCCGCACTGAGAAGAGCCAGATGAGGTGGCTCATCTGGTGAGGTGTTCAGGACACGTGCCTCCCTGGTGAGGTGTTCAGGGCACGTCCCTCCGGTAGGAAACCCCCGTGAAGACCCAGGACACGCTGGAGGGACTGTGTCTCTCGGCTGGCCTGGGAACGCCTCGGGATCCCCCCGGAAGAGCTGGACGAAGTGGCTGGGGAGAGGGAAGTCTGGGTTTCCCTGCTTAGGCTGCTGTCCCCGCGACCCGACCCCGGATAAAAGGTAGAAGATGGATGGATGGATATACTTAGAGCTAATGAAACCCAAAATTTCATTTTTCTGAGAGTTTGACAATTTAAAACAAACAAGAAAATATTTTATCCCCCCCAGCTCCACCAACAACAGGAGTGAGGCACTCAGTGAACTTCACCAGCTCATCAGCAATCAGCAGACAGCCCACCCTAATCCCTTCCCCATCCTGGCTGGGGATTTTAACCATGATAAACCCAAGAGCGTGTTTTCCCAACTCCATGGACATGTGAACTTTCCCACCAGAGAGAACAATATCCTAGACAATGTTTACACACACAAAGGAGCCTACAAAGCCCTCCCCCACCTTGGCACCTCAGACCACACTACTGTTACGTTAATGCCTGCATACAGACCACTGGTTAAGGTCACAAAACTAGCCAAGAAGAAGATCCATGTGTGGCCAGAGGGGTCATCAGAGGCGCTCCAGGACTGTTTTTCCACCACCGACTGGAACATGTTCAGACAGGCAGCCACCTACAACACTACCACAGACCTCCAGAAGTACACCCAGAGACCATCACTGCCTACATGAGGAAGAGCATGGACTCCTTCCCCCTAAATGTGGGGAAGGAGAAGGAGATTGTAGTAGACTTCAGGAGAGAGCACGCCCAGCATCCCCCGCTAAACTTCAACGGTACTGCAGTAGAGCAGGTGAGCTGCACTAAGTTCCTAGGTGTATACATCTCCCAAGACCTGTCCTAGAACACCAACACAACATCATTGGCCAAAAAAGCCCAACAGCGACTCTACTTCCTGCGGAAACAGACAAGCGAGAGCCCCGACCCCCATCACGTACTCCTTCTACAGAAGTACCATTGAAACCATCCTGACCAGCTGCATCACCGTATGGTACAGCACCTGCCGCAAGGCCTTGCAGCGTACTGTGAGAGCAGCTGAGAAGATCATTGTCTCTCTTCCCTCCCTACTGGACATTTACCACACCCGCCTCACCCGCAAAGCCACCAGGATTGCAGGTGACCCCCCCCCACCCATCCCCATGTAAATACTTTTCTGGCCTACAGAAAAGTATTTACATGCACAGCACTCAATACTTGGTCGGGGCTCCATTTGCATGAAATAGGCCTACGGAAGATGCTGTGCTGACCTTGGAGAAGATAATGGAGAGGAAGTGGTATTCAGCCAGATCAGCTGATTCCCAAAGCGCCTGGAAAGACAGCTTACTAACATATAAAAAGGCCCTCCGTAAAGCCAGAACAGCTTACTACACTTCATTAATAGATGCAAATAAGAACAACCCGCGTTTTCTGTTTAACACCATAGCCAGGTTGACAAAGAGTCACAGCTCGGTTGAGCCTTCTATTCCTGCAGCTCTTAGCAGTGAAGACTTTATGAGTTTCTTCACCAATAAAATCACTAACATTAGAGAAAAGATCGACCAAGGTCGCTCCATGACAACTGATGAGCTGCCCTTGTTAGCAACCCCATCTAGTCCTGATCCACCTCTGGACAGCTTCCTGCCCATAGATCTCCCTGAGCTGACCTCCAACATTAATGGATCTAAAGCAACCACATGTCTCCTGGACCCCATCCCAACTAAGCTTTTCAAGGATGTCTTTCCTCTAATTGGGGCGTCAGTATTAGATCAGATCAACTTATCTTTGACAACAGGTTATGTACCTCAGGCGTTTAAAACTGCTGTTATCAGACCTTTACTTAAAAAACCTTCACTTGACCCAGGCGTCTTAGCAAATTATAGACCGATATCCAACCTCCCATTCATCTCTAAGATACTTGAGAGGCTGGTTGTTAGTCAGCTAACCGATCACCCAAACAGGAATAGTCTATACTCTCTAAGTGTTTCAGTCTGGTTTCAGAGCTCATCATAGCACAGAAACAGCACTGGTTAAAATCACTAATGACCTCCTCATGGCATCAGACCGTGGACTTATTTCCGTACTGGTTTTACTGGACCTCAGTGCTGCCTTTGATACTGTAGATCACAGCATTTTATTACAAAGGCTACAACATGAGATTAGGATCACAGGGACAGCTCTAGACTGGTTTAAATCTTATCTATCAGATCGATTTCATTTTGTTCATGTTAATGATGTTTCCTCTGAGTGTACAAAGGTTCATCATGGTGTTCCACAGGGTTCAGTGCTTGGGCCAATCCTGTTCACTCTTTACATGCTCCCTCTAGGGAATATAATTCAGAAACACGGTATAAATTTTCATTGCTATGCCGACGATACGCAGTTGTATCTATCCATGAAATCTGATGAAACAGAGCCATTAGCCAGACTCCAGGCATGTCTCAAAGACATGAAAGACTGGATGACCTCCAATTTCCTTCTTTTAAACTCAGACAAAACTGAAGTCATTGTTCTTGGAGCTAAACATCTGAGGACTAGATTACCAGATAGCATTCTCTCCTTGGATAGCATCACTTTGTCCTCCAGTACGGCTGCAAGGAACCTGGGAGTTATCTTTGACCAGGACATGTCATTTCTCCCTCATATTAAACAGGTTTCTAGGACCGCTTTCTTTCACCTCCGTAATATTGCCAAGATCAGGAGCATCCTGTCACAAAGTGATGCTGAAAAACTGGTCCATGCTTTTGTTACCTCTAGACTGGACTACTGCAACTCATTACTGTCAGGATGTCCAAATTATTCCATTAAAAACCTGCAGCTGATACAGAACGCTGCAGCCAGAGTTCTGACAGGAATCAGCACCAGGGAGCATATCTCTCCAGTTTTAGCTTCTCTTCACTGGCTTCCAGTGAAATTTAGAATAGACTTTAAGATTCTCCTTCTAACATATAAAGCTCTAAATGGACTATCTCCATCAGACCTGCAGGATCTCATAGTTCCGTATATACCTAAAAGAACACTCAGATCACAGAGTGCAGGTTTAGTTGTAGTTCCTAGAATTCATCAAAGCAGACTGGGAGGACGAGCTTTTAGCTATCGGGCAGCTTTACTGTGGAACCAGTTACCAACCTGGGTCCAAGAGGCAGACACCACGTCTGCCTTTAAGATCAAACTTAAAACCTTTCTGTTCACTAAAGCATATAGCTAGCCTCAAACCAAGTGTGTAGGGCTGACAGATCTAGTTTAGTCAGTTTTCACAGCTATAGCTAGAATAGGCTCATCAGACTCTTATTCTTCAATTTTTAGCACAGCTATGCTGCTATAGGCCTACGCTGCTGGGGACAAACACATGATCCACTGAGCAGTTCCCCACTTCCTCAACACCAACCACTCCCTCACGTCCTCTCCTCCTTTTATTTTCACCGGGATTATCTGGGTCCAGTCTTCCTTGTCGTTCTGTCTCCCCCCCTTCTCTCTCTTTCGCTCTCTCTTTGCAGGTCTTCCGTCTCCAGGCCTTCGTGCTGTACGGACATTGGCCTATGGCAAACTCAGGGTCCGCTGTCGGCACCTGCCTATACTGTTCATCTCTTTATAACAACCTGCTATGCTGTATTATGTGTATATATGTCTGTTTGTATTTCTATGATTGTATTTTGTCTGTACTTCTTTGGTTTTATGATTGTATCTGTTCTCCCTCTCTCTCTCTTTATTCTCTCTGTCCTGTCTCCCTCTTTTATTCCTCCTTTACCCAGCCAACTTTCAGCAGGATGGTTCCCCCTTGTAAGCCTGGTCCTGCTCAAGGTTTCTTCCTGTTAAAAGGGAGTTTTTCCCTGCCACTGTGCTTACCTGGGGGTTCAGGCTCTGGGTTTCTACCTCTGTAAAGCACTTAGAGACAATTTTATTGTAAAAGGTGCTATATAAATAAAATTGAAATTGAATTAAGACTGATAAGCCTAATGTACTTCTTTACACTGTAGAAACACGAGGACCTTGAAACAACCAAAAGAGATAATGAGGGCTGGCAAAGTCATACATTAAGGATTACGGTCTCTTTTTTCTACTGGATGTGTTTATTTAAAAGAATAATGGCAAGTTTGATTATGACAATCAGACAATTGGCCCACTCTTACGAATTCTGTCCTGACATCTTTAAAATTATTTGCTTTTCCACACAATCCAGGTAATTATTGAAGTTTGATATAAAACTTGTTAAATTATTTTTAGCTGCTGACAGAGTGAAACAAAAATTGCTGAAGTTGAAGTCTGCAGAAGTCAAATGGCGTATGGTTCTCTGTGTAGCCATAGATTTTCCGGAGGATGACACGTGCTGCCTCTTCCTCTGCTGCTACAGTGGTCTCTCCTGGAGCCTGAGCAAGGAGCTTCTTGTCACTGCATTGATACACAAGAAAACATCATTCTTTTAACTGCAGTTCCTTAATATTATACAATTAACTGTAACCAAAAAAATACACATACCTGTATAGTCCAACAAAATAAAGTGGTAGGACAGTACTGGCACCAGCAGACCTGACAAGACGAGGCTCTGGCAAAGGTATATTCAGCTTGGTAAACTCCTCTGCTAGCACTCCCATGGGGTTGACAACATTCCACATGTCAAATAGATCTTTTCCTATCAGCTGAGTTACCAGAAAATCCTAATGAAAAATATAAAATATATTTTTATATAAAATATATATTATCTCTAAATAAAAATATTACCCATCCATCAAATCAACATACCCTGACAAATAACCCAGCTCGCTCCAATCCACTGCTCTCCAGCAACGCTCCAACCACTGCCATGAATGTAGCATGAAGTACTTCTTCAGGAACAGGGAAGTGTGCACTCATTGTCAGGTCCTCAATGCTAAGATTCCTTGCTACCTTGGCCACCACCACTGGACTCGTGAGATGACTAATGATGCTCTCTACTGCCTTACTTGGAAGTTTTGGAAAGCTGGTCTTGCAAAAGTCTGCCAGGAAGCTTGAAGTGAAACCCACTCCTTTCATACTAAGGTCAGCATTATCTTTGAGATGAAGAGCTGTGGTGTTAACGTCCAAACCTAATCCCTGTCTCCTCACAAGCTCTGCCTGCAGGTAACAAGGGTTGATAAAAGCAGTTTTCAGCAGCTCCAATAAAAAACTCTCATTGAGGCGACTGCTGAAGGCCTGGACCTCTGCATTGTAATCCCACTGAGGCTTTTGTGACCTGAAAGAGACCCAAAATGTTATGAGATCGCTGTCCTGATTCAATGTAATTTGAGATTCCAAACAGGGACTGTTACTACTTTGACTGGTGATGGAATGGTGACGGACCACTAATGTTGGTCAATTCACCCTCGCATTCCTTTATTAATTATAATCCACATCTAAAATAAATATAAACATTGAAAATATTGTGCAAAAATAATTTACGTTCATTGCCATAAATCAGATATATTCTATCCCAGGCATATTATATAACGTACCTTTTCTTTAAATATTTTCACAAGTTTTTTTAAGAGCCTCTTTCGAACCACCTTCACCGTATCCAAAATTAGATCTCTCTGTGTCAACTGGACTGAAAGGTTTAGTTGACACAGAGAGATCTAATTTTGGATAACTATGACCTGGATGAGTGAGAATCTACACAGACACCTTCACCGTAATTTCCGCCTACGTAACTAATGTACCGTACAATCTCACAGTAGTTACAGTATATTCTCTTTATTACTATCTTTTACTAAAACTTACACATTTACATTTTATTACATTTTATTAAAACTACACTTTATTCGTTGGGTTGCTGGGGTAAACATGTTTAATGTGTGTAATTGTAGATTACAATAAAAATCAATGATCAGAAAATTAATGATTAAAAATTAATGTCATAGAAGCAGCCAAGTCTGGCGATTACATATGTAAGTTCATACAAACTCTATAAAATATAATCAATAAAATTGCAGAGAAACTGGATTTGTGTTTGTATAGCCTCACCTTTGCGTTGAAGATGGCGGTCCGTCCATCTTTAACTTCCTTGCCATTAACAATGAGTACGATTTTTCCCATCGTTTTTTCTCTCGAACACGTGATAATGAAATATTCCTGCAAAAAGGAATGCAAAAACGGTTTCCTAAAGTCCAGCGACGCAGGATGCCCACAGAGGACATCATGATGTTCTCGAATAGTGGTGTGCAACAGCTAAACATGTCCGGCACAAAACAAGAATCTATATCTCGTTCCTTGTGCAATACTACCCAGGCGTTGCCAGGGAAATTGTAGCAAACATAGACTAAGGTCGGGGCAGCAAAAGTGAATTCTGAGGCGCTATACATTTAAATACATACTTTAAGTTTTTTTTTTTTTCTTTTTTTTTTTTAAGGCTTCGAAATGTTATCTTCAAAAATCCAGGAAATAATGGGTGAGAAAACTGTACCGGATATTCAATTTGAATGTGGACGTCTCGAAACGGCTTTACGGGGAGAGGATGTCATTGGAAAAGATGAAACTCAGGAAAGCAAGCACATAATGACGAACAGCACATATACAGAAAAAAAAGAAAATCACCGAGGACCTCGAATGACTAAGGAATTCCTGAGAGATCACTGTAAGCAGCACAAACTTTATCTAGCTCCTTGGTTGAATGACACATTATATTTGCATTTTAAAGGTTTACCCACCATTGAGAACTTAGAAGAGTACACGGGACTTAAGTGTCTCTGGCTGGAAAACAACAGAATTAAGTGCATTGAAAACCTGGACAGCCAAACAAAGCTCCGCTGTCTGTTTCTTCAGCAGAATCTCATTTACAAATTGGAAAATATGGCGTCTTTAAAATCTCTCCACATCTTGAATGTCTCTAATAACTACATACACACTATAGAGCACATCTCCTGTCTTCCTGATCTAACAACGCTGCAGATTGCTCACAACAAGTTAAAGACTGTGGACGACATACAACGTCTGAGTCAGTGTCTGGCTATCAGTGTATTGGACCTGTCCTACAATCTGTTATGTGATCCAGGGGTCCTCACTGTTCTTCAGGCCATGCCAAACCTCAAGGTACTAAAGCTGATAGGAAATGAGGTGGTGGAAAAAATCCCAAACTACAGAAAGACCGTGATCGTGCGGCTTAAAAATCTGACCTTTCTCGATGAACGCCCTGTGTTCCCTAAAGAAAGGGCATGTGCCGAGGCATGGGCAGTGAGAGGATTCGAAGGGGAGCAAAAAGAGAGACAGAAATGGGAAACACAAGAAAGAGGAACAATTCAAAGCTCATTGGCTGGTATGGCGATGATTCGTAAAAGAGCCCAGGAGAGAAGACAACTTCAGATACAAGAGACAGGTAAGCAATTTGTCATCTTACTCATGTACATGTGCATCTCAGTAAATTAGAATATTGTCATGAACTTCATTTATTTCAGTCATTCTGAAAGTTATAGCTGAAAGTATATATATGGAAGTAAATCTGTGCCACCTTGCGTTGAATTTGAATTTCTAATACTGAATTTTTTTGCATCAAAATCAGGCTTTGAATTTTAAATACATCAAATTTCTAGCAAGAATTTTTTATTTCTGACACTTGTTTTTTACAGAATTATAAATTCAGTGTAAAAAATTCAGTGCGAAAAAAAATTCAGTGCGAAAAAATCCGGTGCAAAAAAATTCAGTTTGAAAAAATTCAGTATGAAAAAGACCATCTCAACGTCTGGGTGACCAGGGAAAAGCAATCGAGTCCTGGTTCAATCATCCATCGTCCAGACAAACAAATTATGCTAGACTGGTCAAGTGACACTGACCCCAGAAGATTGAATAGAAGAAGAGAAGGAAGAATAAGAAGATTGAATCTATTAATGTCGGCTAGTAGCAACAGCGATGGCGCTTCGGTGAGTGTCTTTACTTTATCTGCCGTGTTTTCGTGAAATTTAGCAATACGTATTACTTGACACACCCGCTCATGAACGTTGGCGTTCGTGCTAATTGCTTATCTTACGGTGCGCGAACATGCTCACTTGAGTGAACCCAAAGTATGTCTGCTAGAAGTTAGTCATAGCACCTTTTGAGTACCTGCTAGCAGCAACAAACTTACAGAGGAGCCATACGAGATAGATAGATAGATACCTTATTAATCTCCAAGAGAAATTCACTATTAATTAAGATAAAGTGACATGTGCAGCCATCAACGTAATGTTAATGTTGTTGATAACATCCTTTTTGTTTTTTTTCCGTGCTGTGATGGCAGGGCAGTCATGCAGATGACATTGTGAGGTCAGCCCGCCACTTAATACAGCTTCTCAACCCATCTGGAAGACAAGGCATAAATCAAGACATTAGGTTTAGTATTAAACTTTGATTCATCTACTTATGGCTTATTTTACATTGTATATGTCTTTATGGTATTTTCATGGATTATAATCTTGTAGAGAACAGAACAGACCATCAGAGAACAGACCATCACTTTAGATGGAAATGACCAGGTAAAAGGAAGTTTATCTTCAATGAAGCCTCATTACATATACAGATTTTGACACACTGTTGATTTGTACAGGGAAAAAAACAGGCTTTTACTTTTGCAATAAGCCAATATTGCTGACTTTTAAGTGTATGTTAGTAAATTATGGAAAAAAAAATGATCTGATGTTTTGTGTCTAATTAGTAATGTGTGTATTTGTATGTACACACATTTGTATTTTACATATCTAATTATAAAAAATTTCACTGTAGATAAAGTTTTAATTATTTTCTTATTTCATATAGGTCCTTTCCAGGTATATTTAAAAGGGGCAGAGGGAAGAGGCGCTATTTGTTGCAAAAACAGTACTAAAAAAATCCTAAAAGAGCAGGAACAAATGATCCATCTGCAGGCAGGACTGGGCGGTAGGACTGCTCATGAGAGAACACGTGAAGGGGTAATAATATACAATGAATTATTACATATTATAGTGGACATTGGTCTATTTTATTCTGACACTGTTGTCTGAATTAAAGGATAATTTTTGTCACTATTTTTTGGAGAGGATTACACTTGCATTCACTTTCTGTATGTTTGATTGAAAAGGGTTTGTTTTCTCAGTAAGAATAATTCAACATTGTCCTTGTTGAGTGATATGTTTATGGATTATGGTCTTGAAGCTTGAAGAGGGATCCATATTATCAGAAAAGGACAAAAAAAGTGTCCAGCAACTAGCATATGCGTGGGACCTTCCTTCGCTTACTGAGAGGAAGGATTTATGAGAAACCTCTGATCCATGTTGTAAGTAAAAATGAGAAATGTTGACAGTAAATGCACATTACTAAGCTTCCTTAAAGAACATCTGACAAAATTAACATCCATCCATCTTCTACTGCTTATCTGGGGTCGGGTCGCGGGGGCAGCAGCCTAAGCAGGGAAGCCCAGACTTCCCTCTCCCCAGTCACTTCGTCCAGCACTTCCGGGGGGATCCCGAGGCGTTCCCAGGCCAGCCCAGAGATATAGTTCCTCCAGCGTGTCCTGAGTCTTCCCTGAACACCACGTGCCCTGAACACCTCACCAGGGAGGCATCGGGGAGGCATCCTGACTAGGTGCCCAAGCCACCTCATCTGGCTCTTTTCAATGCGGAGGAGCAGTGGCTCTACTCCGAGCTCCTCCCGGATGGCAGAGCTTCTCACCCTATCTCTAAGGGAGAGCCCAGCCATCCTATGAAGCAAACTCATTTCGGCCGCTTGTACCCGCAATCTTGTTCTTTCGGTCACTACCCAAAGCTCATGACCATAGGTGAGGGTAGGAACGAAGACCGACCGGTAAAACGAGAGCTTCATCTTTCGGCTCAGCTCTCTCCTCACCACAACGGAATGGTGCAGAGTCCGCATTACTGCAGACGCCGCACCGATCCGCCTGTCGATCCTCACCGCCGGTGTCCACCAGCGGGTTCAGGTATTGCCGCCACGACAGGCACCGACCACCTTGCAGCCACAGCACTGGTTGGCCGCCTCAACAATGGAGGCACAGAACATAGTCCACTTGGACTCAATGTCCCCCACCTCCGCCGAGACATGGTTGAGCTCTCCCGGAGGTGGGAGTTGAAGCTCCCTCTGACAGGAGACTCTGCCAGGCGTTCTGTCTGTCTGGCATCCTCCCCCACCATCGGAGCCAACTCACCACCAGGTGGTGATCGGTTGACAGCTCTGCCCCTCTCTTCACCTGAACCCCTTCATCATCGAACTGCGGCCTAAGGTGTCCTGGTGCCAAGTGCACATATGGACACCCTTATGCCTGAACGTGGTGTTCGTTATGGACAATCTGTGACGAGCACAGAAGTCCAGCAACAGAACACCGCTCGGGTTCAGATCAGGGGGGGCGTTCTTCCCAATCAGGCCTCTCCAGGTCTCACTGTTGCTGCCTGTTGCTGCCAACATGAGCATTGAAGTCACCCAGGAGGACAAGGGAACCCCCAGAAGGAGCACTCTCTAGTACTCCCTCTAGGGACTCCAAAAAGGGTGGATACGCTGAACTGCTGTTTGGGCCATAGGCACAAACAACAGTGAGGATCTGTCCCCGCACCCGAAGGCGGAGGGAGGCTACCCTCTTGCTCAACGGGGTAAATTCCAACGTACAGGCACCAAGCCAGGGGCGACAAGAATCGCCACCCCTGTCCGTTGCCTCTCCCCATCAGCAACTCCAGAGTGGAAGAGAGTCCAACCACTCTCGAGAAGGCTGGTTCCAGAGCCCTTGCTATGCGTCGAGGTGAGGCCGACTATATCTAATCAGAACTTCAACCTCTCGCACCAGCTCAGGCTCCTTCCCCATCAGAGAGGTGACATTTCATGTCCCTAGAGCTAGCTTCTGCAGCCGGAGGTTGGACCGCTAAGGTCCCCTGCCTTTGGCCGCCACCCAAATCACACTGCACCCGACCCCTCTGACTGTGCCCGGGCGGGCCCCATGGGCAAAGGCCCAGCCACCATACGCTCGCCAGCGTGCCCCACCCCCAGGCCTGGCTCCAGGGGGGCTCCGGTGACCCGCGTCCGGGCAAAGGAAACCCAAGACCAACTCACTCATTCATCATAAGGGGATTTGTGGGCTGCACTTTGACTGGTCCCTCACCTAGGACCTGTTTGCCATGGGTGGCCCTACCAATTCAATTAAATTCATTTTTATTTATATAGCACCTTTTACAAAAAAGTTGTGTCTAGGTGCTTTACAGAGGTAGAAACCCAGAGCCTGAACTCCCAGGTAAGCACAGTGGCAAGGAAAACCTTCCTTTTAACAGGAAGAAACCTTGAGCAGGACCAGGCTTACAAGGAGGAACCATCCTGCTGAAAGTCGGCTGGGTAAAGGAGGAAAAGAAGAGGGAGACAGAGAGAATAGAGGGAGAACAGATACAATCATAAGAACAGATACAATCATAGAAATACAAACACAATAAAATCATATAAATACAAATATATCAGACATAATATATATAATACATATATACATAATACCGCATTGCAGGTTATAAAAAGAGGAACGGTATAGGCAGGTTTTAATAAAAAAGGGAATAGCATAGGAAGGTGCTGACAGTGGTCCCTGGGTTTGTCAGAGGCCGAGGTCCGTGCAGCATGAAGGTCTGGAGATGGAAGACCTGCAGAAAGAGAGAGAGAGAAGAGTGGGAGAGACACACAGAACGGCAAGGAAGACTGGACACACTGATAATCCTGGTGAGAAGATAAGAAAAGGAGGAGAGGAGGTGAGGGACTGGTTGGTGTTGTGGAAGTGGGGGACTGCTCAGTGGATCATGTTTGTGTCCCCAGCAGCGTAGGCCTATAGCAGCATAGCTATGCTAAAAATTGAAGAATAAGAGTTTGATGTCCCTACCTTTATTTTACCTTTTTGACTGTAACTAGATCTATCAACCCTACACACTTTATTTGAGGCTAACTGTACGCTTTACCAAACAAAGGTTTTAAGTTTGATCTTAAAGGTAGACGTGGTGTCTGCCTCACGGACCCAGGTTGGTAACTGGTTCCACAGTAAAGCTGCCCGATAGCTAAAAGCTCGTCCTCCCAGTCTGCTTTGATGAATTCTAGGAAC
>CM027091.1:3326983-3375352 GCA_015343265.1 Pao palembangensis | reverse complement strand
TGCACTGCTTCCCCCTCCTCAGGCGCCGGATGGTGGTCCAGAACCTTTTCAAAGCCGTCCGGAAGTCGTTTTCCATGGCCTCCCCGAACTCCTCCCACGCCCGGATCTTTGCCTCGGCGACCGCCGCAGCTGCACCCCGCTTGGCTCGCCGGTACCCGTCTGCTGCCTCGGGAGTCCCACAGGCCAAAAAGGCCCGGTACGACTCCTTCTTCAGCTTGACGGCATCCCTCACCACCGGTGTCCACCAGCGGGTTCGGGTGTTGCCGCCACGAGAGGCACCGACCACCTTGCGGCCACAGCACCAGACAGCCGCCTCAACAATGGAGGCACGGAACATGGTCCACTCGGACTCAATGTCCCCCACCTCCTCCGGGACATGGGTGAAGCTCTCCAGGAGGTGGGAGTTGAAGCTCCGCCTGACAGGAGATTCTGCCAGGCGTTCCCAGCAGACCCTCACAATACGTTTGGGCCTGCCGGTCCTGTCCGGCATCCTCCCCCACCAACGAAGCCAACTCACCACCAGGTGGTGATCAGTTGACAGCTCCGCCCCTCTCTTCACCCGAGTGTCCAGAACATACGGCCGCAAGTCCGAGGACACGACTACAAAGTCGATCATCGAACTGCGGCCCAGGGTGTCCTGGTGCCAAGTGCACATATGGACACCCTTATGTCTGAACATGGTGTTCGTTATGGACAATCTGTGCCGAGCACAGAAGTCCAACAACAGAACACCACTCGGGTTCAGATCAGGGGGGCCATTCCTCCCAATCACGCTGCTCCAGGTCTCACTGTCACTGCCGACGTGAGCATTGAAGTCACCCAGGAGGACGAGGGAGCCCCCAGAAGGAGCACTCTCCAGTACTCCCTCTAGGGAGTCCAAAAAGGGTGGATACGCTGAACTGCTGTTGGGGCCATAGGCACAAACAACAGTCAGGATCCGTCCCCCCACCCGAAGGTGGAGGGAGGCTACCCTCTCGCCCACCGGGGTAAACTCCAATATACAGGCACTAAGCCGGGGGGCGACAAGAATCGCCACCCCTGCCCACCGCCTCTCTCTGTCGGCAACTCCAGAGTAGAAGAGAGTCCAACCCCTCTCGAGAAGGCTGGTTCCAGAGCCCTTGCTATGCGTTGAGGTGAGGCCGACTATATCTAGTCGGAACTTCTCCATCTCACGCACCAGCTCAGGCTCCTTCCCCTTCAGAGAGGTGACGTTCCACGTCCCTAGAGCTAGCTTCTGCAGCCGGGGATCGGACCGCCAAGGTCCCCGCCTTCGGCTGCCACCCAACTCACACAGCACCCTTTGGCCCCTCCAGCAGGTGGTGAGCCCACTGGAAGAGGGTCCCACGTCGTTCCTTCGGGCTATGCCCGGCCGGACCCCATGGGCAAAGGCCCGGCCACCAGGCGCTCGCCAGCGTGCCCCACCCCCAGGCCTGGCTCCAGGAGGGGGCCCCGGTGACCCGCATCCGGGCAAGGGAGACTTGGTACCAAATATTTCTTTCATCATAAGGGGTTTTTGTGGGCTGCGCTTTGTCTGGTCCCTCAGCTAGGACCTGTTTGCCATGGGAGGCCCTACCAGGGGCATAAAGCCCCAGACAACTGAGCTCCCAGGATCATAGGGACACGCAAACCCCTCCACCACGATAAGGTGGCAGCCCAGGAGGGGTGATTGAAGCAGATATTCAGAACCTCTCTAAGCTGCACAGTTCTGAAGACTGCTCAAAGGAAGCAGGGTAAAATGACTGATGAAGATGGTCAGCGGCTAGACGAGTCCTCTCGACACCAGCTTAACAAGCTGCCATGCGTAAGTTCTCCCTGTGAGCTCTGTCTGACAGGGTGGCGGAGCAGCCCAGGCCCGTTATCGGAGAGTTGGATGTTTTCTCCAACATAGGAGTGAACTCAGGAATCTAACAGTATGTGTTTGTATACAAGTTTATATTAGTAATGTCATTTTACATATTGTTTGGAGTAGATGGATGGCAGTTCCTCCTATTCTTTATTTTTTCTTTCACCCTGCTCTTTTTACAAATCAATGAGCTGGTTTCATAAGAGAACTACGGGCTGTTTAAGGAGGACTGAGGGTGAGATGATGTTACTTTGTACCTTGTCCCTGGGAATCAAGAAAATGAGAGTCACCTGTGGGGGAGAGGCGGGCTGGTTACACTCCTGAGAACTAGCCGTTTGCACGAAGACCCATCCACCACCATTCTTTTAAAACCTGGAACAGAAAATCTCCCAGTCAGAGCTTGACACTCTGGAGAGCAGACGTGCAGGCGGCAGTGTCGTCTGGGAAGGCAATCTACCTCCTGTAGGCCAACCAACCTCCACACCTGTTGTCAAGGTGAAAACCAGCCCATCTTTGCTCTGCTTCAGTGTCTTTCTCCTTCTCACATCCAGGTTAGGTCATCCATTACTTTCGCTTAGCTCTCCCTAGAAGACCCAAGTAGTCCATAACTTAACCTACTGTCAATCAGAAAATAAATAATAATTAATAGGACACACTAGAGTATAGCTAGGTCGGGAGCTTGATATTATTAGTTATGTACGGCAAAGGGGTGGGAGTCAATAAGTTATGCTTTCTTCTCACTTCTTTTCACATATGCATGTAACACTGTTTTTTCTGTGCAGTTTTCTTCTCTTTTTTGTTTTCTTTTAATTACTTAATTTCTTTTTGCTCTATCTTTAAAATAAACAAATAATCTAAATTGAACACATTACAGAGGCAACAGAGTTATTTCTCCAAAGACTCGATTAGATAAAATTAGCATGAAAATGAAGGTGGATCCTATTTATCTTAACCTGATTTTTAAAGCTGTAGACAAACGAACATACATTCTATATGCAAGAACCCTTTTTGGTTGCGTATACAGCAATATCACAGCACAAGCTTTTATATCCTTAGAACAACAATAAAGCCTGTGAATGCTTGGGTTCATTACCTCAAAGAAACTACTCGGAGTTAAACGTTAACAAATCTGGAATCTTGTTAAGAAAATGACTTCCGGAGATGTGGACTAGAGCTACACCAAGCTACTACTGGCCGAAATCTGTGTTGGCCAGTCCACACTTGAGTCCACACTATGCACCATATTGAACACCAGGATGGTTATGCCAGGACACCACCAAGTAAAACCCCGTTTACCAATAAAAACACTGCATGTTTCAAATGTGCAAAAGAGTACACTGACACTCTATAGCAGTATTGTCAATATGTTTAGTGGACTGATAAAACTGAGATTTATTTAGCCTAGCATTCCAGCTAGGCTAAAAAAAAAAAAAAAAAAACTGCATATCATAATCAAAACACTATCCCTATGCTAAGTTACAATGACAGTAACATTATTTTAAGCCTGCTTTGCTGTGTCAGAACCTGGCCAGAATGCAATCATCGAGGGGAAGATGAATTGCCAAGTGTATAAATTTAAAAAATAAATCTTCAGGATAATGTCAGAATGTCTGTACAACAGTTGAAACAGAACCCAGAATACACAACGCCCATAACGAACGACCCCCATAACACAATGGTTTTAGGAGTAACTGAGTCAAATCTCAGACCTTGGCCCAGTAGAGATGCCATGGAATGACTTGAAGAGAGCCTCACACATGAGATGTCCAAAGAATAAGACTGAGCTAAAACAGTTCTCCCAGGAGGAGGGGGCTAACGTTCCATCTGAACGATGTGCAGATCTGAAGGCACCTAGTGGAGGTATTGCTGCCAAGTGGGTGTCAATGGCAGTTTAATTCCAAGGGTTTGCAATAATTTGTTTTTTGTGCTTATTCTCAAAGACAAGAAAGATCGAATTTTGTTCACATTACTATTTGAAGATCAGTACATGGTGAGGGTGAGGGGACTATGGCTGCAATCACAGGGCAGCCTGCTTTCATCCCTTGGAGTAAGGAGGATGGTAGATGACTGTGGTGGGCCTGGCCTTTCTTGGTTTGTCGTTTTCTCTGGGTTTCTATCTGGGTGTCCTGACCCTGCTTGACCGGGGCTTTCTAGCCGCACAGTGGAGCAGTTCAATGCATGAGACTGAGAATTGTCCTGCATAAAAATCATCTTCTCTAAAGATGCAGACTTTTTCCTGTTCTGTGTTGAGAATAAAGTGTCTTGTAGAAACTGGCAGGACGTTTGGGAGTTTAAGTCCTTCTTCAATCTGAGAAGGTCCAACAAGTTCATTTTTAATAATTCCAGCCAATACCATTACCCCACCTCCACCTGGAAGGCGTCTGAGTCAGAGTGCAGCTCTATGGCCATGGCTAATCCGGCCACAGGCCCATCCATCTGGTCTATCAAAAGTCACTTTCATCAGTCCATAAAATATATATAAAAAAGTCCTTTCTTTAGTTATTTTTTTGGCCCAGTTGTGGCTTTTCAACTTCTGTCTCTTGTTCAATAGTGGTCGGGTTTTAGTCTTTTGGTATTTCAGGCAAAGAATTTGATGTTTCTGTGGTCACATCCTAATATCTTCGCAATTTCAAGAGTGCTTTTAAGATGTTTTTTAGCCTTTGACTTTTCAGTTTCTGTTAGATCTCTTTTCTGGCTCATTTTGCCTTAGGGAAAAAAGCTGCCTTAAAATTATGCACACCTGATATAGGGCGTTGATCTACTAAGGCCACACCCTCTCTCATCCCATAGGCATTCAAGTTTATTCAGTTTGGAGTTGGAAAATGTAGATAAAGATGATGATATGGTCAAAATACTCACTTGATTAATACTTCTGTACATAGTGTATATGTTTATGCGTATGTATTTATGTGTATATAACACTTGATTAGGGAATACATCCATCATGAACTGCTGCAGAATAAGGGCATAATTAATTAGAATTTATTTACAACAACTGCTTTAGATAATAATAATAATAATAATAATAATAATAATAATAATAATAATTTCAAGTTCAAGTTTCAGTTTTATTGTCAATTTCTTCACATGTACTTGACATACAAAGGAATCGAAATTCCGTTTCTCACTGTCCCATGCGTTAACGCAGACAACAGACAACAATAATAATAATAATAATAATAATAATAATAATAGTTGTATTTACAAATAATAATAATAATAATAATAATACTTTTTTTATCAATTATTTATTGTTCTTTTCTATTAATAGAGGCAATCATACAGTCACAGAAAGCCAAATTCAGTTTGCAGTGGCCACCGTGTCAGCCTCAAAAAGAAAATAAAAATAAGAAAACAAAAAATACCTCCCCTCAGCCCCAGTAGTGTGCCTGAGACAGGGTAGGGCTTTTAAGCCTACATAGATATCCTCCGGATGATTACAGAAAATGCAACAGCAACATTAATGATAATAAGAAAAGCAAAGGAGAAGAAAGAGAAGATAAAAAGATAAAAAAAATAACATAAAGAAATAGATAAATAAATAAAAGGGAACAACCAAGAAACAATATGGAAAGAAATTGTTAGGAGTCGGCACGGCCGGTCCGTGCTGTTTTGTTTTGACCTCATTCTGCCTTTTCTCCCCAGAGGGCGCAGGTGACCCAGCCTCAGTTCCGGCCCGCCGCGGTGCGTGCAATGTTCTCCATCCTGCCCGCCGACGGTTAATTTTGTTTCCCGTTCGATCCTCCGTTGGAGCGCCATTTGTTTGTTTCGTTCCTGTGCTAGACACGTTGTCTGAGTTGTAGATTAAAGAGTGAGCTTTCGTTGTAACCTGTGTTGCGTCTGATCTGTCCTGCGCCTGGATCCAGTCTGAATCGTTTCCTAACAGAAATAGCTATGAAATATTTTGGAGAGGGGGAAAAAAAAAAAAACGACCAACACATTCACGTCACTCACTCCAGCCACTCCCCCCAAACATGAGATGCTACTGTAGAGTACATATCTTGCTCTAGCTTGACCAACAGGAAATATTCTGTGCCTTGGCATGGTGACAGCATGCCATAGATAGCTCTGTCTGAGCAATCTCTTTGTATACCAAGAGCCATTCTCTCACTGAAAGCACATGTGGTTTTTAACGACAGGATATTATTTTTTTGCAGTGGTAATACCGCAAAAGTCGCTTTTCATTTACTGTAAGTTTCAAATTAAAGTAGAGTAGAGAGTAGAGAGGCTTTATTGTCATTTCAACTACATATAGCTGACGCAGTACATAGTGAAATGAGACAACGTTTCTCCAGGACCTGGTGCTACGTAGACATACAACATATAGCTAGGACAGAAGTATGTCTCAGCCACAAAAAGTGCAAAGTGTGCAACAAGGTGCAAACAGTGCAAGACAACACAGTGCAAAACAGTGAATATACAATAAATAGAAAAATATACAATAAGTAGAAAGAAAGCACTCAAGAGCAAAACACTTAGTGGCGAACATGTGCTATGGGAGTATAAGATGAGGTAGTTGAGCATACATAACCAAATATAAATATGAATATGAGTGTAGCAGCATATATAAGTGTAGCAGCATAGTAGTTATATAAACAGTGATCAATGTAGTTGTGCGTGTGTCCACACAAATTAGTCAGAATGCTTGAGATATTTACCCAGAATCGGTCAACCTCTGGGCAGTGCCAGTGCTTGTTGTCTGAGCAAAAACCACAATATGATCATCTCTGAACCTCATTTAATACTTTTATTTAAAGGCACTTTTTGCATCTCTCAAAGACACAACAGACTAAAAGCAATAATAGACAACAATAATGTAAAAAAAGCAAGAAACAAGCAGATGAATAAAATTGATAACATAACATTAAGACAAAAATAAGAAATCTTAAAACATTTAAAAGTGAAGGTAAAGTAATCACAGTGAGTAGGCAGATTGAAAAAAGCTGTTTTAAGTTTGGATTTAAAGATGAGGAGTGATTCAGTCTTATGGAAGTCATTTGGGAGAGAATTCCAGAGATTTATTGAGATCTTATAGCTGCTGAACTTTTAGGTAATAGTGTGACAAGTTATAATTTCAATTCTATATCTCCATCTTTACTCTGGGAGACATTAAAGGTGGTGGTTCGAGGTGAAATTATCTCTTACTCAGCAAGAAAAATAAACTGAAAAAAGAACATCTTATGGAACTTAGAATTGGACAGACGGCAGTATCCCCATCTCCTGAATGAGACAAAGAGAGGCAGAATCTTCAGATGGGCTTTAAATTAATGTCAAGGCAAGAAACTCAGGTGAACTTACAGTAATGGCATCTGTTATTAATGACAAAAAAATCTTTTCTTTATTTATATACCCCACAATCCTTAGCTAGTGATATAAACATGGTCGATTTCCTTGATAATCTGAAATTTCCATCTTTAATTCTTGCTCAGGTGGGTGAAATGGATCAACCCTTAAAAGTTAGTGAAATTGAGGATTCGATTAAATTAATGCCAAATGGCAAAGCCCCCGGCCCAGGTGGCTGTCCTATAGAGTGCTATAAAAATTCATTGATAAATGAATGCTCCTCTTTTTTAAGTATGTCTAATGATTCTCTGGACCAGGGAGCCCTGCCTCAAACTCTCACTGAGGACTCAATAACTTTACTACTGAAACAAGGTTAAGATAAGTCTAATTGTACTTCTTATCATCCCATTTCTTTGTAAAATGCTGACTATAAAATATTAGCAAAAGCATTAAACCAACGACTTGAACTTATTATGCCAAAAATTATCTCACCTGACCTAACTGGGTTTATGAAAACCGACACTGTTTTTCGAAGAAACCTTAAATGTTACAATTACGTGGATGACAGACCGCAGCCCTACAATTATGAGCCTGTTAGCAAACAGGGAGAAATTGGGGAAAGAATAAAGTCAGAGGAGAAAGACAGAGTTGGTGTCAATATCACAATATATCACAATGGGTGACCAAACGTGGTCTTTCACCCGGACATGTCCTCTTTTTTGAGACCCATCCAGGTCTCTCTCCCCTCAATTATGAATCATTCTGAAAAAAAATGTAACCTGCAATATGCCCTTTAACTCTTTTCTATCATGTTGTTTCATACTTGTCAGTTCTTTAGAACACAAAAAAGAAAAGTCCTCAATTATGGTCATCACGCTGTATTTTTTCCTTTCAAATGAATAAAAAAGAAATAAAAATAGTGTGACAATTAGATAACATAGTCATGCAGGTCAAGCTCACAGAGATGCTTTGAATAAATTGTAGCGTGAAGACAGTAGAACTAATGGCTGACTTTCTTAATTCCATTCGTTAGGGGGCACCACTTCCACTTACTGGAAGAAATATAAACTCAAAAGCTTATACTATAATAAAGTTAATCAATCTCTTACTGAGGGCACTAGTTGTGAGACATTGATCACCGTGCCTATTTTCCAATTAACAAACAGGAAACCACTGACGGAAAATATTAATGTATTAGCAACAACAGATGATTATATGACTGGACAAGATTATACATGTATAAATTTAACGGTGATTAGAATGAAAAGTTGTAATTGACTGACGGTGAGACACTCTGGATTAGTCTACCCTAATAAATCTAAGGTTAGGTTAGGTAAGGTTAGTTTTAGGTTAAAAATTGAGTGAATTTGGAATCAAACTTGATTTGATTCTTTGAGACCGCAACAGATGCCCGTTAGATCATTGATCTCTCTTACGTGCGGGAAGCTTCGCTCTGATGGGTCCAGAAGTGGGTGCAGGTCGCGAACTCTCAGTCTTCCAGGGGTTCCGTGCGCTTCAACACACAGAACTCAAGAGGGCTGGTCCAATCCTCCTGCCGGTCAGCTGGCCTTTAGATATGAGGCGGAGATGCGTCTTCAAGTCTGAGATGGTCTCGGAAATCTTACTGGGACAAATTCGTTTAGCCATACGGATTTAGTCTTTGTGGAGTAAAATTTAAAAAAAAAAAAAAAAAACTTCCAAAAATTGTTCGAAGACGTTCTCTTAGAAGGCAATATGACGGAGTCTGCGTCACTACTGCAGAACCTAACCGAAGTGTCTAGTTCAAAAATTGACTCAAAAAGTTAAAAACCAAACACGACGGTAACAAAGACAAAAGACAGACAAAAATATAGTCGGCAAAAAGTTGGGCAAGAAGAAAAAACAGAAGAAGAAGCAAAAGCCAGAAGAAGCCAAAAGTCAAAAGCCCCGAACAAGGACTCCTTTTATTTTTATAGTCTTTCTATCTCCCCCCCTTATGAATATTCAAATCTTCACGTGTAGCATCTGTTATAGACTGAATTCCAGCTTTCATTTATAAAACAAAGATAATACATGCATGCAGTCTTTATATATATATCTCGAATCCAGCTACTCGTCTACAGCAACGTTATAGGCCTATTTTCTTGGGGTGAGATGAAACATCTGCTCTCCATTTGGTGAAGGGAGGTGTCTTCGCCCTTCTCACCTAGCTGTTTGATTAACTCTCCGGCCTTTAGTTGACCTGGTTGGTGGTGAGTGTACCAAGGCCAAGGTACACAAAAATATTATCTTGTCTGATGGAGCAGTGGCTATAAAGAAAGTCAACTGGTATCCTAATCCTACAACAATTGCGATCACTTACTCATAAGACGACTTCAGAGGTTGAATTGAATTATGCTTGCAATAGGATTCTGGGACTGCACGGTTGCTTTCATATTTCTCATGGTGCAGGTGAGACAAAGCCAAATCATTGACATGACGGTGGATAGAATCTGTGTTAAAGATATGGTTTCAATGTAACCCCCATTTGTAAAAAAACTTGTTTAGTACTGTTGTAAAAATTTGGGGTCCGGGCGTGTTCGTCAAAGAATTTACAGGAAACCAAAACTGTTAAGCAAGATTTATTCAGCACAATCATGGTCTCCCTGCAACACTGTGGCAACTCACACAGTCCCACGGACGGGCAGGGGAGCCAATCAGCACGATCGATCGCGGACTCTTTTACTACACCGGAGCAACTCTCACTGTCCCACGTAGGGGCAAAAGAGTGCCTCTTCTTCCACGTACAGGTCTCTTGAATACGCCCCTTCGTAGGAGTGTCTCGTCCTCTGATGATGATTCCTCTTCAGGGAATGGATCGATGTATCAGGTGATCCCCTGTGTGGGAGCCATCGTTGCAGGGAGAGGTTACTAGCACTTCACCTGTTACGCGATGGGGGTATCTGACGTCGCAGTCCCCTTTTCCTCTGATGTTTTAGGCACTCTGGCACACTGTGACAGATGAAACCACATGGATCCTTTCCCTTCAAGGTGAACAGCTGTGGTGGTCCTTGCAGTGACACGGTGTGGCCCTGTCCAGCGGGGTTCCTGCCACTTCCTCTTGAAGACCTTCAGCAGGAGGAATTCTTCTCCTGCTAGCTCTGGTCTCTCCTCCGTCAAGGGTGGAACCTGGAGAGAAAGACTGATAGCCCTATGTTTAATAATTTTGTATATTACCTTTGGGTTGCAAGTTGCGGACGGTCCCACGGCGCCCCATGGTCCTGAGAAGGGAGCTCGTGTTGGAGCTCAAATGGAGTGAACCCTGTTTGACGGTTCACCGAATATCTTATGGTCATAAGGACCAATGGCAATGCATCATTCCAATTGAGGCCAGTTGAGGCCATTGTTTTAGCCAATTTGGTTTTGATGTGTTGATTCATTCTTTCCACCTTACCCTGTGACTGGGGGTGGTAAACTGTGCCTTTTTAGATATTTTTTTTTTCATTTGTTCAATCTGCATTTGTGTGAGTGATTGCTGTGCTGAAAGCTATGACGTAGTTTGTTGTCGTTCTTTGGTGATAAATCTAACAGAGTGATCAGACATTGTGACCATGCACCAACTGGTGCAGGCAAACCTGCCATAAATTTTTCCTTCATCGTTACCATTGTGGGTGTACCATCAGTTGGAGGCTCACCTGTAACTCCGATCCACTTACTTCTTCCCGTGTGGAGCCACGCCTCAGGGGTGGTTCTCTCCTCAGTCTTCCATGGATGTGAAAAGGATGCAAGCGCTGCAGCACTGACAGGAAACCTAGCTCGCATAGCAGCAAAGAAATTCTCAACATGGTCAGTAACAGGCATAGAACGTGGCAAATCCTCAGTTTGAGCTGCTGCTTCAATCTGGCTCAATGTGTGGTGTCCTACACAGGCAGCTACAATAGCTCGCATGTCTCCCATGGCCAGTAACACCCCTTGTGTGTGACCTTTTAAGGCTTGAATCCAGGGACTGGCCCCATTAGGAAGAGGTGGTAACTCATTTCTCAATCCTGTAATGTCGCCCAATTGCCATGGTTTATATGTTGGATTTACAGCACCTGGGGTGGCCACTAGAGAGAGCTGGAGCACTGGTTCCGCTCCTGTGACCTGTGCTCGGGAGCGCGTGAAAGGAACATAACCGTCATTTCCTGGTACAGGTCTCTTGAATACTTGACGCCCTTCGGCGTATCTGCTAATTACATGAAGACCATGCAGCATTGACGCAAGAATGCATGATCGGCGCCGCTGTGTATAGTCTATCGCGAGTGATCCACGACTCCGTATGTGATTGTCCTTGGCGAAGTAAGATATGCGGAGGTCTCGTAGACACAAGACAGAAAAATACAGCCTTGTATGATTAGTGTACATCAACAATATAAAACAAATCTTCATTTTGCTACAGTACACAAGGTTAATAGAACGGTTAATAGCAGTTAGTAGGTGAGAAAGAAAGACATTTTTTTTGCTTATAATCGGTCATTTGTTTTTAGAACACTCTCAATATTAGAATTTGGTTCTGCCCAACTCTTCCTTCTGACCGGAGAGTCACCCTTTGAACTCCTCGGATGTCCTGTATGGTCTGATTTGGTTGCGGTGTACCCATTTCTAAGTAGGCTCTTTTTGGTCACAACTTATTTCAATTCTGTACATCACAGGGGAGATTTTCTCTGTGATCATACATGGGCCAGACCAGTGGGCAAAATTTTTGTGGACGAGATTTTGTGTGTCTGAATTGGTTCTAACCATTGGTTGTGTTACGTAACGCGCCCCTGACGCGTAGATCGGACCCAATTGCAGACACTTGGCAGCTTTGCAGTTAATTTTAATTGATCCAAGGGTGGTGAACAAACGAAAGGCGCTCCACAGGAGGATAAACAGTTCAACACAAATATACCACAGCAACGTGCTGGGCTCAGCTCGACCGTCCGTCGGCGTCTTTGATTCCACGGGACCTCGTTCTCACGTCGGCGGACTGTGGCCCGTCTTCTCATCTTTTACCCGGCTGTTCCCTCGCCCTTGTTGCCTCCGGTTTCGACAACGTCTCGACGCCGGCGCGTCCGTGAGCACTCCTGATATAGCTGCGGTGCTGATGAGTCGCAGGTGTGTCTTGTCGGCCACACCTGTCGCCCGCGCACCTGGAAAGACGTAACACCAACACAGCTTGTTAACCCGGTCCGATTACCTATCGGCTTGGCCGGTTCCTCACAGGTTGGGCAACAATGTCATACCACGCTTTGTCCCCCACTTGGAGTTCACAGTTGAGTGGATTTGAGGGCTGGGATTGGCTGCAAACTAGGCAGCCTTTGATGTAGTCAGCTACGTCTCTTTTTATGTGTGGCCAAAAGGTGACCTGTTTTAGGGCATGATACGTTTCCTTGACGTCTTTGTGGCCTGTGCATGGTGAGTCATGGGCATATGCTAGCATCACCCCCCTGTGTTTATGAGGCACCACGAACGCAGGAGAAGTGCGAGCGTCAGAAACATGAACCAAGAGACCCTTGACCACCTGCAGAACGGGGCGCACCCTGAAGAGATTACGCAGGTCCGGGATCGATTCAGGATCATCATCTGGAAAGGTGTGGGACACGGGGTCAGAGAAATAACAAACCATGGCGTGAAGGGCAGGATCCGTAAACTGAAGAGAAAAAAGGTCAGAATCAGGGAGCAGCGGGCGCTACGGGTACCGTCGGTGGTGATCGTGTGACCTGAGATGGAGAGCTGGCACAGACGGCAGGGGCAGGAGGGTGGGACAAGCCGTCGTTGCCTGGAATCAAGTTAGGGCTGAAAGTCCAGGCTGCAGCATTCAGAGTACCTTGCTTGGCTAAAACGTCAGCCTGATCATTTAATTGTTTGTCCTGGCCAGGCACCTGGGAATGACCTTGGACCTTGTTCCAATAGACCACCATGTCATGCGTTTCCATTAGGTGGTCACATGCCCAAAACAGGTCTTTGTGTTTGACAGGTCTCTTGTTTGATGTGATGAAGCCGTTACACTTCCAAGCATTTAAGTGGAATAAGAAGCTGAGCTGGGCATAATTAGAATCAGTGCAGACTACAAGCATTTTGATGTTCTTTGCTTCAGCCAATTGGAGGGTAATCAAGATGCCTGCAATTTTAGCATATTGAGAAGACTGAGGTCCCAGTTGAAAGTTTTGGGGTTCATATGGGTCGTTGTTGATGACCCATATGACCTAGGCCTCAAGAGGTCTAGGATCACAAACTGGGTGGCTGTTGGGAACAGCATTTTGGGAGCACAAGAAAGTTTCTTGGTCGGTCAGTAGTTGATGACCGAAGAAGATGAAGATGACCACAAAGCTTCAGGTTTGGGGCTTAGTGAACTATTCAACTGGACAGTTTCAGTTTGATCAAACCGATTAAGGAGGTCTTTACCAATAAGGAAAGGAATAGCAGTAAGTGGTGACACATACACTGGATGAACGACAGTCATTGGTCCAATGGTCAGCTGTAACATAGTCATGGCCATCAAGATGGTCTTTGAAGGAGAATATGGTTGGACCTTCAAGGCGCAATTTTGGGGCTCCAAGTCTTTGTTTGACTCTTGAGCTATTTTCCGAAGGTTGTGGAAGAGCCTGGATGACATCAAAGTGATGTCAGCAGCTGTGTCAAGGGGTGCTTTGTGTGTGAGACGTCCTTAGAGGGAGTACTAGAGAGTGCTCCTTCTGGGGGTTCTCTCGTCTTCCTGGGTAACTTCAATGATCACATAGGCAGTGACAGTGAGACCTGGAGGGGTGTAATTGGGAAGAATGCCCCCCCTGATCTGGGAGAGCTTCAACCATGTCCCGGAAGATGTGGGGGACATTGAGTCCGAGTAGACCATGTTCCATGTTCGGTGAGGGATGCCGTCAAGCTGAAGAAGGAGTTGTACCGGGCCTTTTTGGCCTGTGGAACTCCTGAGGCAGCAGACGGGTACCGGCGGGCCAAGCGGAGTGCGGCTGCGGCGGTCGCCGAGGCAAAGATGGAAGAGTTCGGGAAGGCCATGGAGAACGACTTCCGGACAGCTTCGAAAAGGTTCTGGACCACTTTCCGGCGCCTTAGGAGGGGGAAGCAGTGGACTGTCAACACTGTGTACAGTGGAGATGGTGTGCTGCTGACCTCGAATCAGGACGTTGTGGATCGGTGGAAGGAATACTTCGAAGACCTCCTCAATCTCACCGACATGCCTTCCATTGAGGATGCAGGGCCTGGAGACTCGGGGGCGAGTTCTCTTATCTCCGGGCTGAGGTTGTTGAGGTTGTTGAGAAACTCCTCGGTGGCAGGGCCCCAGGGGTGGATGAGATCTGCCTGGAGTTCCTTAGGGCTCTGGTTGTTGTAGGGCTGTAATGGTTGACACGACTCTGCAACGTCGCGTGGACAAATTACACAACTTTAACATTATCTGCCAGAATTTCACCGAACATTAACAGGCCCACAGACACTTTGATTTGACTCGCCTCACACAGAGCATCAAAATATGTAGCGTGAAGACAGTAGAACTAATGGATGACTTTCTTAATTCCACTTGCACTCGTTAGGGGACACAACTTCCACTTACTGGAAGAAATATAATATAATATAAATATAAGAATATTCTAATATAAATATAAGAAATATAAATTCAAAAGCTTATATTGTAATAAAGTTAATCAATCTCTTACTGAGGGCACCAGTTCTGAGACATTAATCACCGTGCCTATTTTCCAATTAACAAACAAACTGATGGAAAATATTAATTTATTAGCAACAACAGATGATTATATGACTGGACAAGATTAAACATGTATAAATTTAACGGTGATTAGAATGAAAAGTTGGAACTGACTGACGGTGAGACACTCTGGATTAGTCTACCCTAATAAATCTAAATTTAGGTTAAAAATTGAGCGAATTTGGAATCAAACTTGATTTGGTTCTTTGAGACCGCAACAGATGAACATTAGACCATTGATCTCTCTTACGTGAGGGAAGCTTCGCTCCAATGGGTCCAGAAGCGGGTGCAGGTCGCGAACTCTCAGTCCTCCGGGGGTTCCGTGCGCTTCAACACACAGAACTCAAGAAGGCTGGTCCAATCCTCCTGCAGATCAGCTGGCCCGTGGATACAAGGCGAAGGTGCATCTTCAAGACTGAGATGGTCTCGGAAATCTTATTCACTGGGACGAATCCCTTTGGCCATACGGATTTAGTCTTTGTGGAGTAAAATTAAAAAAAAAAAAAAAAAAAAAAAAAAAAGTTCCAAAAAGTGTTCGAAGTTGTTCTCTTAGAAGGCAATATTATAGCGATTTAAGCAATTAATTTCCCATGGAGTCTGCGTCACTACTGCGGAACCTAACCGAGGAGTGTCTAGCTCAAAAATTTACTCAAAAACTTAACAAAAACGAAACACGGGGGTAACGAAGACAAAAGATAGACAAAAATATGGTAGGCAAAAAGTTGGGCAAGAAGCAAGAAGAAAAAACAGAAGAAGAAGTAAAAGAAGCAAAAGCCAGAAGAAGCCAAAAGCCAAAAGCCCCGAACAAGGACTCCTTTTACTTTTATAGTCTTTCTGTCTCCCCCCCTTATGAATATTCAAATCTTCTCCTCTGTGGAAAGAGGGCTTCAGACTTTGCTTGAATTTCCTTTCAAAAATTAAACAAAACATAAAACCCATCCGTCTCTCACCGTCATGTCTAATGACTAATTTCGTAAACTCATTCTAGAAAAATCTATTTATGTTTTTTATTTGTAATAGGTTAAAACACGTGTAGCATCTGTTATAGACTGAATTCCAGCTTTCATTTATAAAACATAGATAAAACATGCATAACAAACATACGTAACTATATCAGTCTTAAAAATACGTACACAATACCCAAGATATCTCGTGCGACAATATTAAATTAACCAATGTATGTGCCAAGGTGGCAAAATAAGTCTTGACCCGATTAAAACTTTTGGACTCTAAATGGTACTGTGATTCCATCACAGCGAATCACTTTTAAATCTCAAATTCTCAACTTGTTGTGTTGCTTCATCAGTGGTAAAAGTCAAGATAGGATATGGGTATGATATGGGTTCAAGGACTTAATGAATACATTTTCATGCATGATTAGGACTTTGTCTCACACACATACATACATATATCTATATGTAAATACACATATATATAAGAAAATGAATAAAATACAAGGAATATTAACCAAGTGACATGGTCGATACTGTTTATTCAGTTTGGCCAGGCTGTTGATTCGAATCCAGCTACTCGTCTGCAGCAGCATAGAATGGCCCATTGTCTCAGGGTGAGATGGAGCATCTGCTCTCCATTTGGTGAAGGGAGGTGTCTTCCCCCCTTACTCCCACTTAGGTGTTCTAACTCCCAGGTCTTTGGACGGCCTGGGTGATAGGTGTATGTAATCACAAGGAATTATGAAAACCAACAACACGTCCATTAGTAAATTCCTGTGGTGATGGTATGAATTTTGTTGTTAGAAGGTTCCACAACCCCCTCCTGCTTGTGTCCTGGTGTCTGAAACAGTCATAAAGATAAGATCTCGTGCTTGATACAAGGAGATCCGGGGAGACTCCAAGATGTCCGCTACAAAATCAGCATGATGTGGAATTGTTTTCATTCAGAATTTGTGTTCAGTAAACACCCCCGGTTTATTTTTCACAGAATGTACAGGTATCTGGTTCCTTTTCTTTCTGCTCCAAATGATATACAATCCCCTAAGTAGAAAAATGGCAGTGATAACCAAGAAGTAGCTTGAGTAGATGATGAACTGCAAGTAAAAAACTGAGCTTTAGTCATGATTGGACCTACATATTCTCTGATACAATTGATAATCTGATATATCAGTCTGATACAGCAATGACTTCAGTGGTTATTGATCAGACTACCTACCTGAGGAATAATGCTAAGGGCCAGTCCTCCACTGTCTACCACGATAGAAGTTAAGATTGTCTGTAGAACCAAGGCTCCAAAGTTGTTTGCTCCAAAGACCAATGCATATCGTTCCATTGTCAGGTCAGTTGCGATGTGAAACCTAAGATCAATATTTACTTAGTTTTTTCTTTATTTCTCCCTGTCCTACCAATGAATTGAGATTTTAATCGGTTTTAAAATAAACACATTTAGTCATATCATTTCTTACATAGCTAATGTCATCAGCACCATGTATAGGCACTTAAAGATGACATAACTCGCGTAGCTGACCCATATGTTGCTGCTGAAGGTCATAACAAAGAGTGCTACTGAGCAAAGTCCAGAAAATCCGCCCAAGGCCAGCTCTTCCCACTGTTCCCATCGCTCTTCCTTATAGCCAATACCATACACTGTAGCTGCACCTGCAACACATATTTGGACTTAGAGTTGAAACAATACCTGAATGAACAGCTGAGATATGCCAAAACACCAGTCATTTTGTTTTACCATATATACATTAAATGTGAAATCCTAGAAATATTTTAGATACAATAGTCATAATAAAATCAGCCTTTTCTTAACTCGCGTCATGTATGCATCTGTTATTGTGTAACCTACTCAATAGACTGGACACTGCCTCTACACCTCCATTGTATATGCTGGCATTCTGAGAAGGTTGCACATGCTCCCAGAGCACCTGCAGAATAGAGTGGTTAAAAGTAACAGTCTGTTAAAAACAAGTCTACAAAATAAAGGGTTGGGTTAGGTTAATATTTAAATTCTAAGACAAACCGGGTTATCCTTGAATAATAGCAAAACAAACATTCAATACTGAGTGTACATTCATTAAAAAAAAAAAGGTAAAAGTTTCTGAAAACTTCCTAACAACACTGTGCAAGTATGAATTGGAAGAGTTTCATATATCCACTTGCAGGACATACACAAGTGTGTGTGTGTGTGTGTGTGTGTGTGTGTGTGTGTGTTGAAAAATATCATACATATAACTAACCTGTACAAAGTTTATTGTCTGGTTGAAGCCACAGGTGGCCATCACCCACCATAGTGACCAGTAGAGCAACTGTCTGGATGCAAAGCAGTCGCGAGAGTCCCAAATGATCTGTAGGAGAACTTTCCCACATGTTTGTACCACAGCCAACTCCTGAGGGTCCTCTGTCATATCAGCAGTCTTCTCCCCTTGGTCTTCAATTTCTCCTGTTCCCTCTACATGTTCAGTGTTCAGTTTTCCTGGAAATTCCAGTTCAGTCACTTTTGTCTTTCGATGAAAGAACATACTTTGCTGTGGCATTGGCAGGAGGAAGGAAGTGAAGAGACCGATTGTGATGAGGATGAGTGTCAATATCATAGTGTTGTTGTATGACAGAACCTTGAAACTAAAAAGCAACTGCCCTAGCACAGAGCCCACGGTGTACCCCAGGAGCTGGACACTACGAATGTAAGAGGTGGCCTTCCGGTACTTATTCATATCTACCATACTGTAATGACAAATATATTTAAGTCAGGTTTTCTGAAAAAAAAAAAAAAACAAAACTCTGAGTACTGTGTGACCACACCTGTAGATGTAGGAGTAATAAGCAACCTCACAGGTGGTCGCCACCCCATAGAAGAACTGCATGGCTTGCATTTCTGGAACAGATGCCAACCAGCGAATCATGGCTGTGGTGATAAAAAGTGCCACACACTGTAATATCACCACAGGTTTGTATCGCAGCCAGTCAGTCAGCAGGAAGACCAATATCTGTGCAGCCAGGTTTGAGTAAGTTGAAACTGGGAAGATCTCATTGTTCACCTGATAAGATTGACACAATAAATACATCAATGCATTTGAGTGGAGTGACCTTGTGTTCAAGACTGTGTTGCTTCACATTGCTACTCACTATATACACCATTTAATACATTTTATAAAACAGAATTTTTCACCAATTGATGATAAAGATCTAATCTGTAATATGTAGAAAAAAATCAACACTTTACAAAGGATTTTATAATGCGTGTGGAGCCAGTTAATAAGTTTGTTAGCAATGTTGCATACTGTTAGAGTTCTGTACTGCTTTTGGTTTCTGGCTTTGCTTTGTGTTCTTGTTTTTGTCCACTGGGTCTTTGCTGGTGACGAGGCGCACCTGTGGCTGATTGGCAATCAAAGGCGAATAAGAGGCAGCTGCGCCCTTGGTTTTGACACCTACAGAGTGGTACCAGACTTTCAGAGACTGTGATTTTGGCTGTTTTTCCTGGATTCCTATTCATGTGAGTTTCTGTCCCTGCCTCCAGGATTGCCTCGTTCCCTGGGAGGAAGTCTGAGGTCTGGTTTCCAGACACCCTGCAGTGGAGCCCCCCCTCCGCCGTAAACTTTGGACTACTGAGTTTTTAGAGGACCTTGTTTTTCCTCCAGTTGGAGCGCTTTCTGTTTTTCCCCTTTGTACACCCAATAAAGGCTTTTATTCTACGAGCGCCTGCCTGTGTCTGCGTTTGGGTCCTAAAGAAACACGTTCCGTAACAGCATACAAATGCACTGTTTATCAAATTGTTTTTCTTTTTGTCACAGTTATTTATTTATTTATTTATTTTGGAAAATCGAAATTTAACCAAATATAAGTCTAATAAACAACTGTACCTCTTACATCTGGAGTAAGATAACATAGAATGAACTATATGGCGTCTATTTTGTGTCCAATAAGTGAATAAAACGTCATGTTTTAAACACATTTATCATGAGTAATGCAAAGACTGTTAAGTTTGAAACATGACTCTTCCTTTTGTTTTTCACAAGATCATACAGACACTAATATTTACAAAATGCCACCAAAGAAAATTTCCCCTCGGGGATGAATAAAGTAATTCTGATTCTGATTCTGAAGTGCATGTGGGCTTTTGGCCTTCCACTGCTCATCATAACAGGTGTTACCATTCAAAACAATCAATGGGCCATGATGGTGGTTTGCGTCAAGACATAATGTAGTTTACAGAAGTAATATAATAAAGTAATATGGAAGGTTATAAAAAAAAATGGTGGGTCTAATCCTTGTTAACGAGTCCCTCTCAAGACTCATCCAATGATGTCACTCCATGGCCATCAGTGTTTTGTTTTGTTATAGGCAGATGACTATAAATGATTTGTTGATTGTTCAGACTTAGTCATAATTACTAATTGGTACTTTTGTTTCTGCCAGGGGACAGGTCTACAGATACAAGTTCCATCAGGAGACAAATCCTTTTTTATAACAGTCCATCCACTCAGTCAGGATCACCTTTTGGGCCAGCTATTGCAGATTTGTAGATTATGAACTTTTTCTAAATATTTCTAAAAAACTGCCACGTATTTGTGTACAACCGCAAAATATAATTCTGACCAAAGTCAACAGTGTCAAACTTTTTATTTTGGTGATGAAACCATAATGAATATCAATGAGGATATAATGAAAGTCTTACCAGTCTTAAGAACCACTGCAAAGTCCCCCTCCCCTCGTTATATTTGCAAGTAAATAAATTTACGAATTTGCATCTCCTACTGCAGCTGAAGGTCTTTTAACTGGCACCAAACAACAAGAGCATATTTCTCCAGTTCTAGAGTCACTTCATTGGCTTTCCATTCTCTGTATTCATTTTAAAATTCTTTTGTTTTTAAATGTCACTATGGCAATGCCACTATTGATTGATTGATCTGTTCCATCTCTACACTCCATCTCGGCAGATCAATCTTTGTTTTTTGTCCCTAAATCTAAGGGGAAGCTCAGCTGCTGCCCTAAAACGGCGGACTCAGCTCCTTTGACATCAGGGAAGGTTGACTCACTTCCTGTTTTTAAGGCCTCTTAAAAATATATTTCTAATATTTAGTTGTTAACCCCTTATGAGACATTACATTTTATTATCAGTCATTGTTTGTTTTTACTGTTTTATACTTAAGTCCTAAATTATATGTTTTTATCTTATGTGCAGCACTACACTGTTGTTTATAAAGTACCTTCAGGTTGATTGACTGATTGATTGATTTGATCCTTCAATTCCTACCTGCTGTGCTGTTAAGTTCTTGTCTGGTCCTGTCAGGTATGGAATGAGGAAAGGTTCCATGGGTTTAACTGTGCTGAAGAATCCATATATGCACAGTATGGAAGTCGGATACTTCCAGTTTTCCCTCCATGTTCTCACCGGTTTCATCCTCAGCTGTCTCTCTGCATTGATCTAGTGTGTTCGTGACAGTGTGCCTGAATGCTATTAGCAGTCTGTTTTAAACTTGGTTAATAAATCACCTAGTCATAATCGGCATGACCTTTGTATGTCATATGTAGAGATAATAAAATGTTAAGTAAGAGTTTTTTTTGTTATATTGTTTTGTTTTTTTTGTTATGTTATGAATAAGATAACGGAGTCAGCAACCTTGGGAGAGATCGGTAGGCTCTGTATATACAGTGATTTAGCGCAAGAAAGGTGTGAAGAATAAGACTGGTTTATAAAGAGGGCAACAGTGCAGTGGAGTAAACACTGATTGCCAGACCTGACCGGTAAGACTCTCCGTGTCTATCACTGGAAGTGTATGTGCAGCTGTTCTTTCTTGGCTAGTGATGCAGTGTTCACAGATCAGGTGAGGTCATCTGTTTAATGCATCCCTAGGGCTCTTAGTTTGACAATTATGAGCTTTTCCTGAAATGACAGCCATTTATCCATTAGTAATATAGACTCAATTCCCACCAAGGTAGTCCGAACTGAAGAAGCCTCTCAGATAAGAGGCAAAACATATTCCTCTTACTTTTATCAGTCCAGTTGACTATCCGCTAAACCTTAATGGATTATTATGGACTGAAAAAAATGAATACCTACAAATAAAGGTGGACTATCCAATGTGTTCACTAACCACGGCAGGTAACAAACTCCACCAAACAAAATTCTCCTTCCAGGTGATGAAAACCATGGAAAGGATAGTCAAACAATCAAACAATAGATTTTCACTATAACCCACTCACACCTTCACCCACTCCAATTTACATACAGAAGAAATCCAGAAACTTGTTGAAGATGCCAAAGCTTTCATCATAGATACCGTCCATAAACACCAAGATCTCCCCTACACTTCTGCCAGTCTTCTTTTTCCAGACTCCTGCACACTCCTATACTTTCAATATCCCGCGACCCTTCATCCTAGCTGAGATACTCTAATGGAACTTTAATTCTAACACTCAACTCTAACAGTCAACCAATACTCACCGGGATTCTGGACTTTCTCACTAACAGAACTCAATGACTCTTGATTAATAGCAATCTCTCTGATCTCCTCACTACCTCCATAGGCTCCCCACAGGGCTGTGTGTATTCTCCCCACTGTTCTTCACCCTTTACACCATTTAGTGCAGGTCGACGCAACTCAATTACCATCTGATAAAGTTTGCAGATGATACAGTTCCCCTGTCCCTCCTGTCCTGCCCCTCCCTTGCTAACGTACCATGTGTTAGGAACGAGCTGGGTCTACCCTCTTCCGGGTTGTTTTCTGTTTTATTTCTATCTCCACTAGAGGGCGATGACGACCCAGAAGCCATCCAGGATCACACACCGGTGTCTCGTTATCATTACTGAGGCTTCTTAAGGCGGCATTGCGTGGACACTGGCGTCTGATCGTCCCGTCCCCTGAGTGGTAAAACCGTATGCTCGCTGTGAATGTGTGAATCAATTCTTCTGTGTCTGTGGACTAACTTCTGTATTGTTTTCCCGAGGTGGCTGCGTCCCGTGAGTGGATTGTTTTCCATTGGCACTGCTGTTTTAGAAACTCCGGCCGGTCGTCCAGCACGTTGCTGGATCGTCTAAGTTCCTCCTTCCCTCCGTTGGAGTGTTTTCCGTTAGACTATAACTTTCTGTTTGTGTATTCGACTGTGTCATTAAAATATCTGATTGGTTTGACTGGCGTGTTCCGCATCTGGGTCCTAAACAACCAAACCCCTAACCCCATGTTTGATATTACCCTCTAATGTATCATCTATACTGAGAATTGACACTTGTATGGACAATATCGGACACTATTTGACCCAATTGCTCTGTATTAATAACAACAGATTGCACTATTCCTGGCAGCAGGCCTGCCACAGTGCACATCTATTACTATGTTACGATCTACATTGCCACTTATATGTATTTTCATATCTCTTGTACTTATCACTCAATTGCCAGGCTTTACCTACTAAATTGCTGCTTGGGTTTAAATAAAATTATGATTTTATAATACTACTTTACAATACTTTACAATAATCCCTCTAGGGAATATAATTCAGAAACACGGCATAAATTTTCATTGCTATGCCGATGCGCAGTTATTATCTATCCATGAAATCTGGTAAATAGAGCCATTAGCCAGACTCCAGGCATGTCTCAAAGACATAAAGACTGGATGACCTCCAATTCCTTCTTTTAAACTCAGAATAAAACTGAAGTCATTGTTCTTGGAGCTAAACATCTGAGGACTAGATTACCAGATAGCATTCTCTCTTTGGATGGCATTACTTTGTCCTCCAGTACGGCTGCAAAGAACCTGGGAGTTATCTTTGACCAGGACATGTCATTTCTCCCTCATATTAAACAGGTTTCTAGGACCGCTTTCTTTCACCTCCGTAATATTGCCAAGATCAGGAGCATCCTGTCACAGAGTGATGCTGAAAAACTGGTCCACGCTTTTGTTACCTCTAGACTGGACTACTGCAACTCATTGCCAATAAAAGGATGTCCAAATTATTCCATTAAAACCTGCAGCTGATACAGAACGCTGCAGCCAGAGTTCTGACAGGGAATCCAGCACCAGGGAGCATATCTCTCCAGTTTTAGCTTCTCTTCTGGCTTCCAGTGAAATTCAGAATAGACTTTAAGATTCTCCTTCTAACATATAAAGCTCTAAATGGACTATCTCCATCATGTACCTGCAGGATCTCATAGTTCATACATACCTAAAGAACACTCAGATCTGAAGTGCAGGTTTACTGTGGTTCTAGAATTCATCAAAGCAGACTGGGAGGGCAGGCTTTTAGCTGTCCGGGCAGCTTTTACTGTGGAACCAGTTACCAACCTGGGTCCAAGAGGCAGACACCACGTCTGCCTTTAAGATCAAACTTAAAACCTTTCTGTTCACTAAAGAAGCATATAGCTAGCCTCAAACCAGAGTGTGTAGAGACTGACAGATCTAGATTTAGTCAGTTTTCACAGTTATAGCTAGAATAAACCATCAGACTCTTAAATTCTTCAATTTTTAGCACAGCTATGCTGCTATGAGCCTACGCTGCTGGGGGACAAACACATGATCCACTGAGCAGTTCCGCCTCAACACCAACCACTCCCTCCCGTCCTCTCCTCCTTTTCTTCTTCTTTCTCCTCCTTTTATTTTTCACGGGATTATCTGGGTCCAGTCTTCCTTGTCGTTCTGTGTGTCTCCCCTTCTCTCTCTCTCTCTCTCTCTCTACTTTCTCTCTCTCTTTGCAGGTTTCCGTCTCCAGGCCTTCGTGCTGTCGGATTTTGGCCTATAGCAAACTCAGGGTCACTGGCAAGCACCTGCCTATACTGTTCATCTCTTTATAACAACCTGCTATGCTGTATTATGTGTATATATGTCTGATATGTTTGTATTTCTATGATTATGTATTTGTCTGTATTTCTTTAGTTTTTATGATTGTATCTGTTCTCTCTCTCTCTCTCTTTATTCTCTCTGTCTGTCTCCCTCTTTTATTCCTCCTTTGCAGCCAACTTTCAGCAGGATGGTTCCCCCCTTGTAAGCCTGGTCCTGCTCAGGGTTTCTTCCTGTTAAAAGGGAGTTTTCCTGCCACTGTGCTTACCTGGGGTTCAGGCTCTGGGTTTCTACTCTGTAAAGCACTTAGAGAGACAATTTTATTGTAAAGGTGCTATATAAATAAAATTGAATTGAATTGAAAAAAATTGAATTAATACTTTACAAAATGAACTAAATTAGGATACCAGTGGCAACAATTCAGCAAAAACCTAAAGCATGTCTTCACCTTCACTTTTAGTTATGTATTCCACAGAAAAGGCCTGAGATTTGATGCTTGAGAAAGAGACAGAATTAAATGACGTTTTATTTTCCCAAGCTTGGGAATTGAGTTTGTCATTCAAGTATTGAAGTATTGCTCCAAAGATGTTTAGGGTACTTTAGGGTTTAGGGTGATTCCATCACAGCTAATCACTTTTAAATCTCAAAACCTCAACTTGCTGAGAAATCCACTTTTTAAGAACATAAAAGTAACGATGTGTTGCTGATTCCCTGAATAACAATATTAGCCAGGTTAGAATCTTCTTTGATAAAGTTAAAGACAGTGTTTTTGACTTTATAGGAAACTGTGGTCAGTCTTCGACTCCTGCCGTGCGGAAAAGGGGAGTTGTCAGGTCTGGCGTTCATCAGTGGTAAAAGTCAAGATAGGAATGTATGATATGGGTTCAAGGACTTAATGTATACACTTTCATGCATGATTAGGACTTTGTCTCACACACATATATACATACATATATCTATATGTAAATACACATATATATAAGAAAATGAATAAAACACAAGGAATACGAACCAAGTGACATGGTCCGTACTGTTTATTCAGTTTGGCCAGGCTGTTGATTCAAATCCAGCTACTTGTCTGCAGCAGCGTAGAATGGCCCATTGTCTCAGGGTGAGATGGAGCATCTGCTCTCCATTTGGTGAAGGGAGGTGTCTTCCCCCCTTACTCCCACTTAGGTGTTCTTGGTTCTAACTCCCCCCTCCTGGGCTGCCACCTTATCGTGGTGGAGGGGTTTGCGTGTCCCTATGATCCTCGGAGCTCAGTTGTCTGGGGCTTTATGCCCCTGGTAGGGCCTCCCATGGCAAACAGGTCCAAGGTGAGGGACCAGACAAAGTGCAGCCAAAACCCTATGATGAGTGAGGAATTTGGTCTGAGTCCCTTGCCCGGACGTGCTGGTCACCGCCCTCCTGAGCCAGGCCTGGTGGGTACGCTGGCGAGCGCCTGGTGGCCGGACCTTTGCCCATGGGGTCCGGCCGGGCACAGCCCGAAGAGGACATGGGACCCCTTCCCGTGGGCTCACCACCTGCAGAGGGGCCAAAGGGTCGGGTGTTGTGAGTTGGGTGGCGTCGGTCGGGACCTTGGCGGTCCGGACGCCGGGCTGCAGAAGCTAGCGCTCAGGGACGGGAACATCACCTCTGATTGGGAAGGAGCCTGAGCTGGTGCGTGAGGTCGGTAGTTCCGACCAGATATAGTCGGCTCCTGGCACTTCAACGTATAGCAAGAGCTCTGGAACCAGCCTTTCTCGAGGGGGTTGGACCTCTTCTACTCTGGAGTTGACTGGGAGGCGGGCGGCAGGGGTGGCTGATTCTGTCTCCTCGGCTTAGTGCCCGTGAAGTATTGAGTTTACCCTGTTGGGCGGAGAGGGTAGCCTCCCTCCGCCTTCGGGTGGGGGGATGGATCCTGACTGTTGTTTGTGCCTATAGCCCCAACAGCAGTTCAGCGTATCCACCCTTTTGACTCTAGAGGAGTACTGAGAGTGCCCTCTGGGGCTCCCTGTCCCTCCTGGTGACTTCAATGCTCACGTCGCGACAGCAGGCCTGAGGGCGTGATTGGGAGGAATGGTCCTCTGGATCTGGGAACCCGAGTGGTGTTCTGTTGTTGGACTCTGTGCCGCACAGATTGTCCATAATGAACACCATGTCTGTATTACAAGGGTGTCCATATGTGCACTTCTGGCACCAGGACACCTGGGCCGTGCAGTTCGATGATCGACTTTAGAAGCCGTGGTCCGGGACTTGCGTGTCGCATGCTCCGGTCGCACTCGGGTGAAGAGAGGGCGGAGCTGTCAACTGATCACCACCCGGTGGGTGAGCTGGGTCTGCTGGTGGGAGGATGCCGGACAGGACCGGCAGGCCCAAATGTACCGTGAGGTCTGCTGTAAACGCTCGCAGAATCCCCACAGTGGAGCTCAACTTCCCACCTCCGGGAGAATCTCACCCATGTCCCGAGGAGGTGGGGACATTGAGTCCGAGTGACCATGTCCATGCCTCCATTGTTGAGGCGACTGACTGATGCTGTGCCCGTAAGGTGGTCGGTGCCTGTCGTGGCGGCAATACCCGAACCCGCTGTGGACACCGGCGGTGAGGGGTGCCGTCAAGCTGAAGGAGGAGTCGTACCGGGCCTTTTGGCCTGTGGGACCTCTGGAGTGGGCAGCAGATCGGGCGCCCTCCGCAGCCGCGGGTGCAGCCGTGGCGGCCGCCGAGGCAAAGATCCGCTGGGAGGAGTTCGGGAGGCATGGAAAACCACTCCGACTAAGCCGAAAAGGTTCCGGACCACCATCCGCGCCTGAGGAGGGGAAGCAGGCATTGTCAACACTGTATGGTGGGGATGGTGCTGCTGACCTCAACCCGGGATCTGTAACACCGCGCAGCGAATACTTCAGAATTTCTCTAGTCCACCGCACACGCCTCCAGTGAGGCAGCGTAGGGCCTGGGGAATCGAGGCGCGTTCTCATCTCCGGGTCAGCGAAGCCGAGGTTGTTGAGAAACCTCATGGCAGGGCCCGGGTGTGATGAGATCTCACCAGAGTTCCTCGGGCTCTGGACTGTAGGGCTGTCGGTTGACACGACTCTGCAACGTCAGCAGGGGATGATCGGGGGAGGTACCACTGATTACAGACCGGGTGGTGGTCCTCTTTAAGAAGCTGGGACCGAGGGTGTGTTCTAACGTTATAGGGGATCACACCCTCAGCCTCCCTGGAAGCAATGTATTCAGGGGGGCATTTGAGAGGACGGTCCGCCGAGTAGTCGAACCTCGGATTCAGGAGGAGCAATGCGGTTTTTGCCCTGGACGTGGAACTGTGGGATCAGCCTACACCTCGGCAGGGTCCTAGAGGGCGCGGAGTTTGCCCAACCGTCTACATGTGTTTTGTGATCTGAGAAGGCATTCCAAGCGTAGCCTGGGGAATCCTGGGGCTCTCCGGGAGTGGCGCGTCGGCCTCTGACACGGGCCGCCCGCCCTGTGGCGACCCCGGTGTCAGAGTTTGGTCCCATCGCCGGTAGTAAGTCGCAACTCTGCTCGTGAGGCTGGGATCTCATGGCTGCGTCTTTGCCGTACCGATTCTGTTTATAAACTTTATGGACAGAATTTCTAGGCGCAGCCGTGGTGTGTTGGGAGGGGGTCCGGTTTGGTGGGCCTCAGATCGGTCTCTGCTTTTGCAGATGATGTGGTCCTGTTGGCTTCACTCAGTCCAGGACCAGCTCGCTGGATCGGGTTCGCAACCAGCGCGTTGTCCGGATGAAGATCACCTCAAGTTCGAGGCCATGGCTCTGTGCCGGTTTTATGCCTTCTCCGGTCGGGAGTGAGATCCTCCCAAGTGGAGGAGTTCAAGCAATTTACACTGCTCACAGTGGTAAAGAATGGAGCTGAGATCACAGTGACCAGCGGGCGCTTCGCAGCACGCGCATCGCAATGTCCGCGGTGGCAGAGAGAGCTGAGCCAGCGCAAGCTCGACGCCTGTCGGCTTCGCCCATCTCTCGCCTCCATGGTCGCCAGCTGCAGTGACCCGCAGAACGATCAGGCGCAGCGGCCGAAATGAGTTTCCTCCAGAGGTGGCGGCCTTTAGAGATAGGGCAGGTAAGCTCTCGCCATCCGGGAGTGAGCTCGAGTAGAGCTCTCCTCCGCATTGAGAGGAGTCAGATGAGGTGGCTCGGGCACCTAGTGAGGATGCCTCCCGGACGCCTCCCTGGTGAGGTGTTCAGGGCACGTCCCTCCGGTAGGAGGCCCCCGGGAAGACCCAGGACACGCTGGAGGGACTATGTCTCTCGGCTGGCCTGGGAACGCCTCGGGATCCCCCCGGAAGAGCTGGACGAAGTAGCTGGGGAGAGGGAAGTCTGGGCTTCCCTGCTTAGGCTGCTGCCCCCGCGACCCGACCCCGGATAAGCGGAAGAAGATGGATGGATGGATGGATGGATGGTTCTAACTCCCAGGTCATTGGACGGCCTGGGTGATAGGTGTATGTAATCACAAGGAATTATGAAAACCAACAACACGTCCATTAGTAAATTCCTGTGGTGATGGTATGAATTTTGTTGTTAGAAGGTTCCACAACCCCCTCCTGCTTGTGTCCTGGTGTCTGAAACAGTCATAAAGATAAGATCTCGTGCTTGATACAAGGAGATCCGGGGAGACTCCAAGATGTCCGCTACAAAATCAGCATGATGTGTAATTGTTTTCATTCAGACTTTGAGTTCAGTAAACACCCCCGGTTTATTTTTC
Organism: Pao palembangensis; assembly: GCA_015343265.1. NCBI lineage: Eukaryota > Metazoa > Chordata > Actinopteri > Tetraodontiformes > Tetraodontidae > Pao > Pao palembangensis. Next base: position 3,346,075 of record CM027091.1, on the reverse strand, counting down.
ACAGAATGTACAGGTATCTGGTTCCTTTTCTTTCTGCTCCAAATGATATACAATCCCCTAAGTAGAAAAATGGCAGTGATAACCAAGAAGTAGCTTGAGTAGATGATGAACTGCAAGTAAAAAACTGAGCTTTAGTCATGATTGGACCTACATATTCTCTGATACAATTGATAATCTGATATATCAGTCTGATACAGCAATGACTTCAGTGGTTATTGATCAGGCTACCTACCTGAGGAATAATGCTAAGGGCCAGTCCTCCACTGTCTACCACAATAGAAGTTAAGATTGTCTGTAGAACCAAGGCTCCAAAGTTGTTTGCTCCAAAGACCAATGCATATCGCTCCATTGTCAGGTCAGCTGCGATGTGAAACCTAAGATCAATATTTACTTAGTTTTTTCTTTATTTCTCCCTGTCCTACCAATGAATTGAGATTTTAATCGGTTTTAAAATAAACACATTTAGTCATGTCATTTCTTACATAGCTAATGTCATCAGCACCATGTATAGGCACTTAAAGATGACATAACTCACGTAGCTGACCCATATGTTGCTGCTGAAGGTCATAACAGAGTGCTACTGAGCAACGTCCAGAAAATCCGCCCAAGGCCAGCTCTTCCCACTGCTCCCATCGCTCTTCCTTATACCCAATACCATACACTGTAGCTGCACCTGCAACACATATTTGGACTTAGAGTTGAAACAATACCTGAATGAACAGCTGAGATATGCCAAAAGACCAGTCATTTTGTTTTACCATTTATACATTAAATGTAAAATCCTAGAAATATTTTAGATACAGTAGTCATAATAAAATCAGCCTTTTTCTTAACTCGCGTCATGTATGCATCTGTTATTGTGTAACCTACTCAATAGACTGGACACTGCCTCTACACCTCCATGGTATATGCTGGCATTCTGAGAAGGTTGCACATGCTCCCAGAGCACCTGCAGAATAGAGTGGTTAAAAGTAACAGTCTGTTAAAAACAAGTCTACAAAATAAAGGGTTGGGTTAGGTTAATATTGAAATTCTAAGACAAACCAGTTCAACCTTGAATAATAGCAAAACAAACATTCTACATCAGGCAGGCAGGACACAAGAGGCTGAAACCAACACAGATGAACAATTGCTGCCAATTGCTACCAAGGCATGTTTGCAGTGTACTCAAGGCCCCCCACAATCCGATGCAGGGGGTGGAAGGCATTCCCCAAAATATTGTCCAGTTGGGCCAGGACCCTCCTCTCCCCCACAACCACAGACCGTTTGCTCTTTGAATCAGCCTGCTGAGCCCATTCTTGTCCTGTTCAGTACTTGCCCATCCTCAGCACACCACTGCTGATGCCACTACAGTTTTTTTGAAAATTCTCAGCAGTGCCCTACACACACTTCACCGCCTCAGCAGGTAGAAATTACTATTCCTATAAATAAAGGTATAGTGTATAGGTATAGAGTCAGGTATAGTCAGGTATAGGTATAGAGTCACTATTATTCATCCAGTGTAGTTTGTTGTTTATGTGAACAACGTTCTTCTATGTCCAAATCCTTGGATATTGACAGGTGATGTGTTGTTTGGTTTCTTATAGATGACCACCACTGATTCCTTTGGTTTCTTGGAAGTGGTTCTGCTACCAGTTTAGAAATTCCATATTGATCTTCCTGTGCTCATAGTTGTTTCCTCCTGAAACGTACCCCACAATAGCAGTGTCATCAATGAAATTCTGGGGGTGACAACTGTGTGTAGAGTACCATAAGTCAGATGTATACAGGGTAACGAGACAGCTCAGATTTACACGCAGCTATTATATCTTCATTAGATTTGCATACTTAGTTGTATTAATTTCCATTCCATTTTTTTTTTCTGGATCTGTCCAGTGCCACATTCCCTCTGGCCCTCTCTCTTGTGCTTACACACACACATGTGAGAGAGGAAAGTTTTTTCCCCACCCAAATCTTGCTTCTGAATGGCTCCAGCATTGATGATAAAAAGCACCAGTTATTTACAAGCAAAGTGGGTCATTCTGGATTCATCTGGTTGAGAAAGGCTGGTTGCAAAAAGCACGTTTTAAATGAAATATGCAGATTTTTCAGTTTACTTTTAAATGTACATGTATTGCTTATTGATTGCAGACATAACTTTATCTCATCGGCCACTGAGCTCCAAAAAGTCTGTACCTCACTGATGGACCACAGTATTGCCTTTCTTGCAGCCTTTTTTTTTCTTTTGTGGAACAAAGTGAGGCACACTGTCCTTGTTGCGAGGTTATAAAAATGGCAGGTTTAAGTCTTGTAAAATCTGTTGTTCTCATGACTCATAGCATGGCCAATGAGTGCATTAACAGACCTGCATGAGCATCAACTTAGCACATTTGAAACCCTGGTCAACCGATCACCACCTGGTGGTGGGTTGGCTCCGATGGTGGGGGAGGATGCCGGACAGACCCGGCAGACCCAAACGTTTTTTTTTTTTTTTTTTTTTTACCATTAATAAATCCCTGTCCATTTACAGGACCAAACAGTTGAGATGAGACGTAGAGATGTGATTGGTGGATTAATGCTCTATCTTGGTGAAAAAGAGGAAGAACTCCTTTTAGATTGCCAGGTAAATTACTTGAAATTTCTATATCTGTCTTTATGATTATTTAAAAAAATAATAATCATACTGTTACATACAAAACATAGATTTATTTTAATTCATTGTAATATAGCTAGGGCAAATACAGTAATTTCTTACTTTAAACTTGTAAGCTGTTGAGTATGTGTGGAAGTAATTCTTCCTCTCTACTCTCCCTCAATCTTGCTTATCCTCCAACACTGTGTTATACTTTTGAAGTGTTTCAGAAACTTTTCTTAGATTTAGATGCAATAAAGCTATCCTCCAAAGTACAAACCCTGAAAATGAAGTTGCTGTGCAAATCTTAAAATATGACATTTTGTTCAGTTTAAGGGGAGACACTGCAGGCAAGGTTATTTTTTTTTCCAATTCAGTTTTTGGTCCAATTTGCTCTCTTTAACATATAAACTTTCATCTAGAAACAAATAAATATGCCCATGTTCGCAATAAGATGTTTAATTATTCAGAGTCAATGCTTCTCAGACTTGTTTGGGAAATTGTAAATTCAACAGCAGTTTTCTCAAAATGCATTTTTGTCACGTTGTTGAAACCATATTTTAATATATTTTAATTCCTACAGACATCAAACTTTCTAGTCTTGTACTTCACAAGATTTTGAAGGTTTTTTTTTCAGAGGGATTTTTCCATATCTTTTTCCTGGCCCAAGTTATTGAGTTTAGAACCCCAAAAAACAAAGCAAAATTAGATTTATTTTTTTCTTTGCAGATTTTTAATTACCTTATTCAAAAATTAAACACAATATCAAAAATCCCCTCTGAACAAATTTTTGTACCTAATATGCTCAATCCATTATTAAAATTTGGTCATCGAAAATATAGGCGATTTGGACCATTTCTGCACATAAAATGCCAGATTTAATAAAAACATATATATGATAATATAAATATTATATTGTAACACCTGCACATGTTTATTGCAGGTGTTACAATGTAACACCTCCAAGTTATTCTTGGATTTTATTTATAAGCCACTGTTTTAAAAGTCACTTTTCATGTAGACCTTAGACTATTTTTGGTTCTTTATCTAGTTTTGTTTTTATTTATCGCAATTACTCTACTGCAATCATTTATTGCACTAAATGCTAGTAATTGTTCATGAATGTTAATACATTTGTAAAACATATGCAGCCATTTCTCACAGCAGTGCCTTCAGAAAGGACACTGGGTTTGCAATTATTACGACAACAATGATTGCTGATTGTTTTTTCAAGTGTAAAACTTAGACAAATAAGGTTGGCAATAAAAAAAAGTTAAATGTTGGCATTTTTATATTATTGAGTTTTCATATTAACTCAATAATATGTAACAAATGTAATACCTATTACACAAATATAGCGCTTAATTGTTATTCAGTAATAAGAATAAATATACCGGTTGAACATAAAATATAAGTAACATTTATTAAAGTAATCCAGTAATGTAATTGATCAGCACACATAAAAGTTACTCATTATTTCTATGATACACCCACAGAAGTATTAAAAAAAAAAATCACATCTCACTTAATTATTTCACAAAAACAAGTGTAAAAAAAATACATTTAGTAGTGTAAGATTTATTTACAAATCCCACTTAGATTTTACTTGAAATGAGTTTTATTTGATTTATAGTAAAAATTCATTATAATTTCATTGTGCAAAAACTTATGAGGATTTTTCCAAGTAAATGTTAATATTTAATTTTTTTCAGTGCGTGTGGATTTTGTGTTTTTATTTTGTACTATTTATGCTTTTTTTTCTATTTATAACAAAAGCATTGGAAACAAATCGCAGTTGTCCTTTTGTATATTTAGAATAGAAACACTTTATTAATCCCAGACATGGGAATTTCTAATGTCACACTCTTCTCATCAATAAATCTCAGCAAGAAAAGAAAAAAAAAACCCATGTGCGTTGATCTATTGTTATGGCAAATTGATTGCGCAACAAGTTTCATTCAAGCGGCTCAGCTTGTCCCCTCACCTGGTACACCGGGAATTGCCTTGTTTACATAACACAGCTGATTTAGGATACTAGTTAAAAAGTCTTCAAGCCCATTGGCTGCCCTCTGGGTTCCATAGACAAAGAGAAAATATAATATTCAAACTTTATTAATCCACACAAGTGGAAATTAAACCTCTGCATTTTTCCCATCACATGCATGTACAACACACACACACTGGCAGTGGGCAGCCACTTAAGGTGCCCGGGGAGTAACAACCAACAACTGGGGGTTAAAGGCCTTGCTCAAGGGCCCAAAGTGGTGGTCACAATTTCGGTCAAGGTTTCTTCCTCTCATGTCTCCCATGCCAACTTCACATCTGGTCTAGACTGGAACCAGTATCTTAAATGCCTCCAGGTTATGGGGCTCGGCTCTTTATCCACTTGACCACCACCCCCCAAAACCAACAACGAGAGAACACATAAGTAAAGAATGTTTCATCAACAGTGGGAATTGAGTATATAAAGAGAGCAACAGTGCAGTGGAGTAACCCGTGATGGCCAGACATGACCAGAAAGACTCTCTGCTTCTATCACAGAAAGTATATGTTCAGCTGTGCCTTCTTGACTAGTGATACAGTTTTCACAGATCAGATGAGGTCATTTGTGATATGCATCCTTAGGGGTGTCAGTTTGGCAATCGTGAGCTGTTCATGAAATGACAGCCATTTATCCATTAATATATACTCAATTCCCACTGTTGAGGAAACGTTCTTTACTTACGTGTTCCTCTCGTTGTTGGTTTTCGCAGAACGACATACAACTAATTCTGAATCAATAAGATATATAATTTTTATTAATGTTGAATGCTGAATTTACTTACAGAAGCTTCTGGGGTCTTACCACAAGTCCCTGAGCACTGTGTCTCAGTTTGAAAGAGAAGTGCTCCAATCTTCATACACTGGAGCTGGAAGACTTGCAGAAAGAGAGAGAGAGAGATTAGAGGGGGAGAGAGAGAGAACAGCAAGGAAGACTGGACACACATAATCCCGGTGAGAAGAAAAGGAGAGGAGGTGAGGGAGTGGTTGATGCTGAGGAAGTGGGGAACTGCTCAGTGGATCATGTTTGTGTCCCCAGCAGCATAGGCCTATAGCAGCATAGCTGTGCTAAAAATTGAAGAATAAGAGTTTGATGGCCCTATTCTACCTGTAACTGTGGGAACTGACTGTAACAACATCGATCAACCCTACACACTTTTTTTGAGGCTAACTGTACGCTTTACTAAACAGAAAGGTTTTAAGTTTGATCTTAAAGGCAGACATGGTGTCTGCCTCTCGGACCCAGGTTGGTAACTGGTTCCACAGTAAGCTGCCTGATAGCTAAAGGCTCATCCTCCCAGTCTACTTTGATGAATTCTAGGAACTACAAGTAAACCTGCACTCTGATCTGTGTTCTTTTAGGAATATACGGAACTATGAGATCCTGCAAGTATGATGGAGATAGTCCACTGAGAGCTTTATATGTTAGAAGGAGAATCTTGAAATCTATTCTAGATTTCACTGGAAGCCACTAAAGTGAAGCTAAAACTGGAGAGATATGCTCCCTGGTGCTGATTCCTGTCAGAACTCTGGCTGCAGCGTTCTGGATCAGGTTATTAATGGAATAATTTGGACATCCTGACAGTAATGAGTTGCAGTAGTCCAGTCTAGAGGTAACAAAAGCATGGACGAGTTTTTCAGCATCACTCTGTGACAGGATGCTCCTGATCTTGGCAATATTACGGAGGTGAAAGAAGGCGGTCCTAGAAACCTGTTTAATGTGAGGGAGAAATGACATATCCTGGTCCAAGATAACTCCCAGGTTCCTTGCAGCCATACTGGAGGACAAAGTAATGCCATCCAAAGAGAGAATGCTATCTGGTAATCTAGTCCTCATTTGTTTAGCTCCAAGAACAATGACACCTCAGGAGCCTTCTCCCTGAAATCGAGGATGTTAGTGGAACCTTCTATCTCAGGGAGTCTCTCCATAGTTTCCAGGAAGGCTGGTCCGCAAAAGCTAGGGGGTCCCTGGCCCGAAGCAGCACACCTGGGCCAGTCGGCCAAAGGACGACAAGCCCAGAAGGGCCTCACCCTTTCTGGGGAACACCACCGGGACAGAGAAGACCAGCAACGACTAACCAGGAGGCAGTCCTTTTGGTTGACAGGGACTGAAGGTAAAGCCCAGGGAGGCGGAGCAGCAATCTCCTGTGGCCCGGTGCCTGACTGCAGGCAAAACCGGATCTTTCTGTTCCAGTGTCAGCAAGACATCAAGGGGCAGAGCTGTTCCACTCTCCGGCTCACCTGGCAGATTCTCCTCCTTTGGAGTTGCTGGGAAACTCTCCACACTGGACTTTGGGACCGGCACTGTCAGAGAGCAGGTAAGAGCAGAGTCAGGCAGACCTTCCAGACAAACAGAAGGGGCAGGAACAGAACAAGCTGGCGCAGGGACAGACAAGTGCCGGTGCTGGCTCATGGACAGTTTCAGGTACTGGTTCAGATGCTGGTGGCTGTAGTGGTAGCAGCGGCAGTGGCAATGCATGATACCAGTCCCTCGCAGTCCATCCCGGACTGCGAGGGACTGGTATCATGCATCGCTCAGCTGCCCACTGCACCTGTAGGCCTGTACCTGCAGCTCCAGCTGGATGACCAGTTCGATGGCGCCATCTAGAGACGTAGGTCACTCACACGCCGCCATCAAGTCCTGGATGTCATCAGCCAGTCCTGCTCCGGCGGTGCTCTCACCAAGAGCCTTGGGATGATGAATGGGCTGGCGACGGTCGCTCCCATTCCGGCCATTCCAGGCAGGCGCGGTCAGTGGGATATGTGACAGTGTATGCACAGCACTTCTCAGGACCTCCCATGAAGTGCTCCGGAGTGTTGACGCAGAGCTCACCGTTGAACGTCTTGAACGATGAAAGGGCTGGCGACGGTTGCTACTATTCCAAACATTCCAGGCAAGTGCGTTTGGTGATGACTCCGCGTGCCTCTGAATCTCCCGCAAAGCGTTCTGGAAGGCCAATGCGGGGCTCGGAATCATTGGTCAGGCGAAGTAGGATCAGGAGCAAGGGCAGGCGATGGAGCCGGGGTGCTCGGTCTGGAGGTGATCTAATGGTCCTGTCCAGCGAACGCAGCACGAGCACACTTGAGGGCAATGGTGGCTCGCTCGACCTGCCCGGCCATGGCTTCCATCTGAGCTTCACGCTGTCAAAGACACTTCTGGATCCCGTTCAGCCAGTCCGTGGGAAGAAAATCATCCGCTGGGTCCATTATGGCCAGATCGTTCTGTCAGGTTTCAGTGTTGGACCCAAGAGCTACACAATGATGGAATTAAACTCCTTTTTTAATTCCAAGAAACTGGCAGACAGAGGATCAGGCAATCTCATACATAAGGCAGACAGGTCTGCCAGGAGACAACACAAGACCAGGTCAGACACAGCAGGGTCAATCAGATAATTTAAACACAGGAACCCTCTGTATCTGAAACACACTAGCAAATGAGCAACAATCTGACAAAGAGTAGCTCAGTGTCTGCAGCTTAAGTAGCCATGCTGATTGCAGCCGAGGTGCAGGTGTTGCTGATCAGGAATGCAGAGCAGGTGCGACGGAGAGGGGAGGGAGGCACACCGGAGCAGTCCGGCAGCCGTGACAATGACCACAATTAATATAAAAAGTAGAACATCTCTAATGAGTCAGTAAATGTAATTGATGTTGGTTACAATAACAACATTCAGTAAAAATCACAACACACATTATCAGTCCTTTCCATCCTGGAAGCTCCATCTTGTTTCCATTGTCGATTCTTCTTATGTTATTATGGTCGTGTTCTTCTATGACTTGAGGTCAGAGGTTACTAGCACATGACCCTCTTTTCTACTAACAGTGTCAACTAACAATGTCAGTGGGTCCAGCATGTGGTGTGGCTGAACCGTTTGCATTGGTCTCCTGGAGATCATTCCTTGTTTCTCCCAGACTCCTTGTAGGTGCTTCAGTCTTGGCACACTGATTCAGATGGAACCACGGGTCTTGTTTTCCTTCCAGTTGAACTGCGTAAGAGGTAGCTGCCGTGACTTTGTATGGTCTAGTCCACCTGGGATGACTCCACTTCCTTTTGACGACTCTCAGAAACACCCAGTCAGCGACTCATGCAGCCTGTCCTGATGGATTCTTCAATGGAGGTTTTTCTCCCTGGACCTGTTGAGATAAATGTGCTACCAGAGCAGTGAGGGTCTGTTAATATGATTATTGCGTGATATTTGACATATCTAATGTTTCCAGCCTCCTGATAACCTAATAAATCTGCTTTAGCTGGTCTGTTTGTTGCATCGTTCCCTGCAGCAGTTTCACTTCGTCTTGCCATGGGCTGTTTGATTATAACAATTTTAGCTTGTAGCATGAGAGCGGCTGCCAAATTACTAATAGCCTCTTTATGTTTTAGTGGTTCTCCTGTACTGGTTAGGAATCCAATTTTGTACCATTTAACAAGCTCATCTTTGCTTTGCATAAATCTTTGCTTTTTGTGCAGAAGGATTACGCTCCACTCTTCCTGATACCACTGTTTCCCATACCTGTCCTTTTCTCTCCATTACTGAATATCCTGCCTGTAGTCCACACTCCTTATATCTGAAACAACACTTGTCGCATAATAGTTGCCTTGTGTTTTCTTCCTGTATTGGTTAAGTCATGGCTGAGTTTCAAGTCGCTTTGAGTTTTTTCAGTGCATATGTGTGATGGTAATGGATCCATGTTGTCTGCCGAATTTATGCCTATCGTAATATAAGTAATGTGTGGTTGCAGGAGCGATTTTTGTAATCTTACTTCAGTGTGGTCAGTATGAATGCTCTGGATGTGATATAGGCGCTATGAGGGGATATGCCATCATCAAATGGGTAGTGTGATCTATAGCTTTATCTAAGTCTGCTGCAAATCTTGTGCATGGTGGTTGTCCTTGTACTATTGTTTCAAGTTTTGTGTTGTGTGAATGCATCCCTGTATGTGTGATCATCTTCCCGATCATAGTTCAGGCTAACGTGGCGGGTCAGGAGGAGTCACATAAGGCTCCAGAGAATTTATCCATGGCTTCCGTAAATTAAACAGAGACACTAGTCCTTTCCTTGCTTGTTGTTGGTTGTAAAGCTCCCCAATAAATCTCAGCATGCACTACATCAGCACTGAAGGGGGACACAAGCAACACTGCCACGTCATTATCATCACCGTAATTGTATGAAACTCCATTGGGCAATGTCACAACAAGTCCAGTAAGGGAGCACATGTAGTTGCCCCTAATTTGGTCAACATGTCTCTTCTTAGCAGATTTATGGGACAATGTTGACAATAAAGAAAACAGTGGGTCAAACTCTGGTGTCCTACAGTCACTTGCTGTGGTTTAGTAAATGGCAGGTATTGTGATTTTCCCGAGAATCCCATAACTGCTGTTGTTTTTGTTGATAAATCCATGACTGAAATGTGTCCATTAAGTATAGTATAATGGGGACCTGTGTCTATCATAAAGGGAAGTATTTATCCATTTACTATCATGCTCACTATTAGTTCTTTTGCTTCACCTTCCCTCTGGGTTCCCAGGCCTCCTCATTTTCTCCTTCCCACATTTGTGGTGCGGCTGCAGCATTTGGTGCCTGATACTGTTGGACTGTAGGCTGCTGTCCTTGTCTGCCCCTATATGGACAGATTCTGGCCCAATGTCCAAGTTGGCAACAGATTTCCTCGGCCAGCCTTCTAGTCTGTTTTGTGACATCCATCGTCCTCGACCATGCCTGCTGTTAGAGTTTGGTGTGGTGAGGACCCAAATGCAGAGGCTAGGCAGGTTTATGAAAAGAAAGGCAACCCTTTATTGGGTGTGCACAGAGAAAACAAAAGACACTCCGACTGGAGGGAAAAATACTGCTCGAACGAAAATACAAAACCTGGCGAAGCACAGGCAAACAGAAAACGCTCCTGACAGGAGGATGAATGACCACTTAAACTAGCTAAGGGTTCTAAAATCCTCACAGGTAAGCTCCTCTTTGGAGAGTCCAGGATTACAGTTCCAAAGGGACGGTGCGGCGATCCACTTGTGCTCAGGAAACGATCCGACGCTGGGGAACAGGTGGCTGGTCCTTAAATAGTCCCGCTGATGAGTGATCCTCCTCAGGTGCGTCTTGTAACCAGCGGAGACCTGGGCCATGCTGCCCTCTAGGGGGCAAATTTGGAACCGCCAACCCCAAACCAAGAGCGGGCACAGGTTCCTGACAGTAACCCCCCCTTAACGGGCGCCTCCTGGCACCCTACCTGGTTTCTCCGGGTGGTCCCGGTAGAAGATGTGCAGCAGGTCACGATCCAAGATGAAGCGGCGGGGGACCCAAGACCTCTCCTCTGGGCCATATCCTTCCCAGTTCACCAGGTACTGCCAGCCGCGCCCACGTCGGCAGACGTCCAGGATGCGCCGGACGGAGAATGCTGCGCCACCATCAATCATCCTGGCACGGGGGGGGTCCTGCGGTGGGACCAGCTCTGACTCCTGGACCGGTTTTACCCTGGAGACGTGGAAAGTGGGGTGAACCTTGAGCGAGGCTGGCAGCCGGAGGCGCACCGCCGCGGCGTTAACCATCTGGTCCACCTCGAACGGGCCCACAAACCTGGGTGCCAGCTTCTTCGAGTCGACCTGGAGGGGAAGATCTTTAGATGAGAGCCAAACCTTTTGTCCTGTCCAGTAGCGTGGGGCTGGAGCTCTGTGGCTATTCACCTGCTCTTGGGTCTGGAGGGATGAGCGGCGCGGACCTGTTTACACACTCGTCTGCAGCGATGCAGGTTCGCGCGCACCAATGGGACCGCCACTTCGCCCTCCTGGTAATCAAAAAGAGGAGGTTGGTAACCAAGTGATGCCATAAAAGGGGATACGCCTGGGGCGGCTGAAAGTAATGAGTTGTGGGCGTATTCCACCCACGGAAGGAAAGAACTCCATGAAGCTGGGTTCCTCGCTGAAACGCATCGAAGCGCGAGGAAAGGCTCACTGAGATGCCAAGGGCGGAGCAAAAGGATCTCCACACTTGGGACGTGAACTGCGGACCCCTATCTGATAATATGTCCTGTGGGATCCCATGCAGCTGAAAGACATGTGCGACTAAGAGCGCTCCTATCTCCGCTGCGGACGGGAGCTTGTTGAGGGGCACAAAGTGGGCGGTCTTCGAGAAGTGGTCCACTACCGTCAGAACGACGGTGTGTCCTTTGGATGGGGGGAGGCCAGTCACGAAGTCCTCCGCAATGTGTGACCATGGCCGGTGGGGAATCGGCAGGGGGTTGAGCAGCCCTGCCGCGCGCTGATGGGATGTCTTTCCCCTGGCACATACTGGACAGGCGGTGATGAAGGTCTTCGCATCCTGCGTCATCGCGGGCCACCAAAAACGCTGTCGGAGGAGGTGGAGAGTTCGAGTGAGACCTGGATGGCAAACAAGTCTGGAGGAGTGTCCCCACTGGAGGACCTCTGAACGGGCAGAGTCAGGGACGAGGAGTCTGTTAGGTGGCGTCTCCGCGGGGCTTGGCATTGCGCGTTGTGCCTCACGGACTCTCTCCTCCACCTGCCAGGTTACAGCGCCCATGATGCAGGACGGGGGGAGGATGGTGCTCGAACTAGAATCCAGCGCATCCGGCTTCACAATCCGCGAGCCTGGGCGGTAAGTGAGAGTGAAGTTGAAGCGACCGAGAAAGAGCACCCACTGCGCCTGTCGAGAATTCAGCCGCTTCGGGCTGCGCAGGTACGCCACACCACGAACGGGACCATCGCACCTTCCAGCCAGTGGCGCTACTCCTGCAAGGCGAGAACCACCGCCAGAAGCTCCCGATTCCCCACGTCATAGTTCACCTCAGCCGGGGAGAGACGGCGCAGGGATGGAGCTTCTTGTCCCCAGGGTCCCATTGCGATAACACTGCCCCGACGCCGACGTCCGAGGCGTCCACCTCCACAATGAACTGACGGCTGGGATCTGGGTGGGAGAGAATGGGAGCGGAGGTGAACAGCTTCTTCAGTCTGGAGAACGCCGTGTCTGCCTCGTCGGACCACTGAAACTGCCTTGTGGTGGAGGTCAGGTGGGTAAGTGGAGCCACAACCTTACTGTAGTCGCGTATGAAGCACCGATAAAAGTTAGCGAATCCCAGGAAGCATTGGAGTTGCTTGCGAGAAGTGGGGGTGGGCCACTCCACTACAGCGGAAATGTTTGACGGGTCCGGCAGGACCTGTCCCTGCTGCACCACAAAGCTTAGGAAGGTGACAGATGTGGAGTGGAATTCACACTTCTTGTTTGCAAAATTGCAAACAGCTGGTTTTCCAGTAGGTGTCGGAGGACGAGCCACACGTGCTGTACATGCTCCTCTTTGGTCTCGGAGAAAATTAAAATGTCATCTAGTGTAGCAAAATGATTTGTTTTATATCGTTGATGTACATGTAATCATACAAGGCTGTATTTTTCTGTCCTGTGTCTACGTGACCTCCGCATATCTTACTTCGCCAAGGACAATCATACGGAGTCGTGGATCACTCGCAATAGACCATATACAGCGGCGCCAATCATGCATTCTTGCGTCAATGCTGCATGGTCTTCACGTAACTAGCAGATACGCCGAAGGGGCGTCAAGTATTCAAGAGACCTGTACGCGGAAGAAGAGGCACTCTTTTGTCCCTACGTGGGACCGTGAGAGTTGCTCCGGTGTAGTAAAGGAGTCCGCGATCGATTGTGCTGATTGGCTCCCCTGCCCCTCCGTGGGACTGTGTGAGTTGCCACAGTGTTGCCGGGAGACCATGATTGTGCTGAATAAATCTTGCTTGACAGTTCTGGTTTCCTGTAAATTCTTTAAGTTCTTTGACGAACACGCCCAGACCCCAAATTTTACAACACTAGATAGACAAAGAGGAATTGGTTGAGCATGTCCCGAAGCACGTCATCGACCAGCGCTTGGAAGACCACGGGGGCATTTGTGAGCCCAAATGGCATGACCAAGTATTCAAAGTGGCCCAGGGGGGTGTTAAACGCGGTCTTCCACTCATCGCCCTGGCGAATGCGCACTAAATGGTAGGTATTTCGTAGGTCAAGCTTGGTGAAGAATCTAGCCTTATGAAGGGGGGCAAACGCCGCATCCATAAGGGGAAGCGAGTACTTATTCTTAACCGTGATGTCATTGAGCGCCCGATAATCTATGCACGGGCGTAAAGACCCGTCTTTCTTCTTCACAAAGAAGAAACCCACGCCCACACCGAGGAAGACAACGGACGGATGATTCCGGACGCCAATGACTCACCGATGTAACTCTCCATCACTTTCTGCTCCTCTCTTGACAGGTTGAAGAGGCGGCTAGATGGGAGGGATGCTCCAGGCAGCAGGTCAATCGCGCAGTCATACGGACGGTGGACACCTCACGGAGATGGTGGTACTCCGCTGGAACACACGATAGGTTCGGTGGGTGGGGAGTTTGCGTGGCGCCGTGCTGAGCGGGGGGCAAAGCTGATCGTGACAGTGTAGATGGCAGGCCACGCTCCACCCGTTGATGGCGCCTTTTGTCCAGTCCAGCTGCGGGTTGTGGTGCGCCAGCTACGGAGATTCCAAGACTGCTGGTGTTGCTGAGGAAGGGATGAGAAATAAGTGGATCTGTTCCCGGTGGTTCCCCGAGATGACTAAGGTAAGAAGCTTTGTGCGGTGAGTGACCTTAGCCACGGGTTGTCCATCTAGGTTCAGGTCCTAGGGTTGTGAAGTTCCTCGATGGGAATCCGAGCTCGTTTGGCCAGGCTCTCGTCCACGAAACTGCCGACTAAGAACAACAGCAAGAGGGTTTCGTGAGCCCAGAGCAATGTTCCGGACCCACCTGCATGGGGTTGCTTCCGTCCGGGGGGGGGGGGGTGCTGGCAGGGCGGGGATGTTCGGCTGGGTTGGGACCGGTGGAGCCGGACGGAGCGGAGGGTGGAAGCCCGCAGCCATAACCCCCGTTCTCTCCCTCCACTGTTGCCTCATGTAGTTATCCAGGTCCATGGCGAGGGAGATGAGCGCATCCAGATTCTTCGGGCGTCCCTGGAGAGCCAGTGCATCCTGCAGGCGGTGATTGAGACCCCGACGGGAGACTTCCATGAGCGGAGGTTCGTTCCACCCAGCTTCCACCGCCAGCGTCCAGAACTCCACCGAATAGTCAGCCACGGAGCGGGCCCCTTGTTGGATGGTCAGGAGACATTCCGTGGCATCGCTGGCGTAGGTGGGGTGGTCAAAGACACCCTTGACCTGCGTCTCCAGCTCGCCGTAGGAGAGGCTCAGGAGCTGCTGGCGCGTACTCATCGCCTGTGCTCAGGCCAGCGCTCTCCCCCGTAGTAGCCCGACCACATAGTTCACCTTAGCGGCATCGGTTCCAAATGAGTGTGACTGCTGTTGGAACACTAGTCGGCACTGGAGCAGGAAACCTCGGCACTTGCCCAGGTCCCCCTTGAAGAGCTTGGGGTCGCAGGCGTGAGAGTCCTTGACGGGCGGTGTGAGAGACGGCGTCCTGTCACGAGCTGCGACCATCGTGACCAAGGAGGACACCTGAGCCGAGAGATTGGCGACCTGTTGCGTCAGGTCGGCGACGTTCTGCGTGGTCCGGGCTGAGGCATCCGACAGGGCCCGGATAGCGTGCTGGTGTTCACCAAGCAGGGCTCCCTGGGGAGCTGACCTGACATGAGATTTGATCCTATCATCTGCTCACGTCCAGATTGATAAATGCCGACCCTTGCATGGAAATGATCGCGTCCCGTAGTTAATTATACAGTGCCATTACAGGACTCTTGTAGGAGCGCCATAGCTTATGGATGAAAGAGAAGAGAAGAGAAGAGAAGAGAAGAGAAGAGAAGAGAAGAGAAGAGAAGAGAAGAGAAGAGAAGAGAAGAGAAGAGAAATTTGGATTGGCTAGATGATTTTTTTTAAGCCAAGGATAAAGATTATGATCCGTGTTTTCCCTAAACCTAGTCAAACCGATGCGTGCACGTCAACATTAGATTCTTGCCCATAAATGATCCTGATTTCAATATAAAATGCCAACCAAAAACTTTTCTTAGCATAATGTACTAAGTGAAAATGTAGAATAGCCTGCAAGTAAGTTTGGTAGGAAATGAGACTGGAGGATCATAAATAATTGCACGTCATTGTCATTTCTACGCAAGATTGATAAATGAGGGACAATTCAAAAGTACACCCTCTAAAGCTAGCTAAAAATGAGCTAAATGTGTTCTTTCCTCCTTGCCTCATCCTTTTTCTTTCATCCTTCTTCCCCTCTTCCCTCCTCCCTCTCCTTTACACCAACCTGTAAGAAAAGAGGTGGGAGATACATGTTTTTAACACTGAGACTCCTGGCAGCCAATGAAGAGACATTTTAAATAATTACCGTAAAGGTTTTTTCATTGGTCAAAATAAATACCAACCACATCAGTCGCTATTTTCTTTTTTTTTTTTAGACAAAAAAAGTATGGATTTCTTTACCTTGACATGTTTCGGCGTTCACTGTCTCCTTCGTCAGAAAGTCTATGGTGTCACCACTGATATGGCGTGCCTTTTATCAGCTGGTGTTTTTACATGTAACCGGCGTGACAGATCGATCATGTGATCCGCCACGCCGGCTACGTCCTCTATCGGCTGGTGGTCGCTAAAGGAGAGAATCCCAAGCAGAAAAGCTCCTTAACCCTGTTTTTCATCCCCGGCTTTCTGATGCAATTATTGTTGAGTTTTCCCAGTCTATTAAATGGTATATGGTTTTCACATTTACAATGGTCCGAGATGGCTGATTTTAAGTTCTCCTGTTTTTCCTTCTCCCCGTGTGAGTCGGGTTGCAGTTTGTTTCTCACATGCCTTTTGAGTTACTTTTTTATGCCTAATAAAAGCCCTCCCTGTCTCCATGATGTATGTTTTATTGCAGGTTTTGCATAGTATTTCATAGAATATATTACATTTATTGTCCGGGTGTATTCTATCCTTGGGGTGTACGAGGAATTGGCTTAATTTTGTGTATGATTTAACTATTGTTCCGATGTTATGTTTCTTCATTGCCTGCTATATTGGTTCCGTGATTCACCTGATATATGGTACTGTGATTAGGTCCTTGAATTGACTGTCTCGTTTGTTTCTATTTTTTGTGGTTGACTGTTTTTTACTTGTTGTTTGCCCTTTTCTATTGCCTATCTCGGATACAGGCAATTGTACAAAACCATTGTTATGTGCTGTTCCTCTTTTCGTTTGTCTTCCTTGTCTGTGATCATGTTGGTGCGTTCAAATAGTGCTCTGACAACTGACAGTTTATGTGCTGTGGGATGGTCCAAGGTCCTTAGTAAGTATTGATCTGTGTGGGTGGGTTTTCTGTGTACTGTTGTTTTGATGCTGCCATCCTGTTTGTGGTGAATGTTTATGTCCAGAAATGAATTTGATGTTTCCTGTTTTGTCTATTGTGTTGAGATGGTCTGTTAATTTTTGTGTCCACGATGTGCACGATGTCCACGATTTATTTTCTCCAGGGTGTCGTCCATGTAGCGTTTCCATTCAATTCAATTCAATTCAATTTTATTTATATAGCACCTTTTACAATAAAATTGTCTCTAAGTGCTTTACAGAGGTAGAAACCCAGAGCCTGAACGGTAAGCACAGTGGCAGGGAAAAACTCCTTAACAGAAAGAAACTTGAGCAGGACCAGGCTTGCAAGGAAACCATCCTGCAAAGTTGGCTGCAAGGAGGAATAAAAGAGGAGACAGACAGAGAGAATAAAGAGAGAGAGAGAGAAATAGATACAATCATAAAACCAAAGAAATACAGACAAAATACAATCATAGAAATACAAACATATCAGACATATATACACATACACAGCATAGCAGGCTGTTATAAAGAGATGAACAGTATAGCAGGTGCCGATAGCTGACCCTGATTTTGCCATAGGCCAATGTCCGTGGTTGTTAATGAAGGCCTGAGACTAAGACTGCAAAGAGAGAAAGAGAGAGAGGGAGAGAGGGAGGGAGATACACAGAACGCAAGGAAGACTGGAGGAGAAAGAAGAAGAAGAAAAGGAGGAGGAGAGGACATGAGGGAGTAAAGGTGTTGAGGAAGTGGGAACTGCCTCAGTGGATCATGTGTTTGTCCCTAGCAGCGTAGGCCCATAGCAGCATAGCTGTGCTAAAATTGAAGAATAAGAGTCTGGATGAGCCTATTCTAGCTATAACTGTGAAAACTGACTAAACTAGATCTTCAGCCCCACACACTCTGGCTCTGAGGCTAGCTGTATGCTTTAGTGAACAGAAAGGTTTTAAGTTTGGATCTTAAAGGCAGACGCAGGTTCGCCTCTTGGACCCAGGTGGCTGGTAACTGGTTCCACAGTAAAGCTGCCCGATAGCTAAAAGCCCGTCTCTCCCAGTCTGGCTTTGATGAATTCTAGAACTACAAGGCAAATCTGCACCTTACAGATCTGAGTGTTCTTAGGTATATACGAACTATAAGATCCTGCAGGCATGATGGAGAGATAGTCCATTTAGAGCTTTATATGTTGGTGAAGGAGAATCTTAAAGTTTGTTTCTAAATTTCACTGGAAGCCAGTGAAGAGAAGCTAAAACTGGAGAGATATGCTCCTGGTGCTGATTCTGTCAGAACTCTGGCTGTGCTGCTCTGGTATCAGCTGCAGGTTTTAATGATTAATGGACATCCTGACAGTAATGAGCGCAGGTCCAGTCTAGAGGCAACAAAAGCATGGACCAGTTTTTCAGCATCACTTTGTGACAGATGCTCCTGATCTTGGCAATATTACGGAGGTGAAAGAAGGCGTCCCCAGAAACCTGTTTAATATGAGGGAGAAATGACAGTCCTGGTCAAAGATAACTCCCAGGCTTTGCAGCCGTACTCGGGAGGACAAAGTAATGCCATCCAAGGAGAGAATGCTATCTGGTAATCTAGTCCCTTAGGGGATGTTTAGCTCCAAGAACAATGACTTCAGTTTTGTCTGAGTTTAAAAGAAGGAAATTGAGGTCATCCAGTCTTTTGCCTTTGAGACAGCTCGAGTCTGCTAATGGCTCTGTTTCATCAGATTTCATGGATAGATAATCATGATCAGTCGGTATATAGCAAATGAAAACTATGCCGTGTTTCTGGAATTATATTCCCTAGAGGGGCATGTAAAGAGGAACAGGATTGGGCCCAAAGCACTGAACCCTTTGGAACACTCATGATGAACCTTTGTACACTAGAGAGGAAACACTGCTAACATGAACAAAATGAAATCGATCTGATAGGACAAGATTTAAACCAGTCTAGAGTCAATCCCTGTGATCCTAATCTCATGTTGTAGCCTTTGTAATAAAATGCTGATCTACAGTATCAAAGGTGTGCAACTAGTACGGAAATAAGTCCACAGTCTGATGCCATGAGGAGGTCATTAGTGACTTTAACCAGTGCTGTTTCTGTGCTGTGATGAGCCTGAAACCAGACTGAAACACTTCAACAGACTATTCCTGTTTAGGGGTGATCGTT
>CM027091.1:3289483-3319483 GCA_015343265.1 Pao palembangensis | reverse complement strand
CCTGATTTGGTCAGGTTCTGCCTGTTGGTTGGTGGACGCAAGATAAGCTTGTCTGGCAATATGGGAGCTACGATATCCCATAGTGAGACATTGAGCGATGTATTATGAAAGAGAACAAGGTTATTCACATAACCCCGATTCTCTGAGTAATATGAGTGAGATGTTTCACCAGACAACCCTTCCTGCATGGGGTGCTTATCCTGAATGAGGTGGTGACATCCGCGTGTAACATATATAGCAGGCGGTACCACCTGTTGCGAACGGACAGGTTCAGAAGCCAGTCAAAATTGGCGTAATGAGATCAGTGCTTCTGTGAGGGCTGACGAGGGTGTGCATCCCATAGTGAGACATCTCTACTACTCAGAGAGCAGGGGTTATGTAAATAACAAGTTTTGTACTTCCAGTTACACATTGCTGCTGTAACGAGTGAATTTCCCACCCGTGGGATGAATAAAAGTATTTCTATTCTATTCTATTCTATTCTGTTCTATTCTATTCTATTCTTCAGCTCTCCTCAAGAACTCTTCTGGTTGCTCACCCTTTTTCGCACCTTTTCTAGAATATGTTTGACTGCCCACATCTACTGGGAATTCAGATCTTAATGCATCATTCCACACGGTGGAATCAAATGGATCTTCATCTTTTAGCCTGACAGTGCCTGCACGTAACTCCTCATTTAAGGTGGATGGTGGGGACGCTGCTGCTACTAATGCTCTCATGCAAGATTATAGTTTTGGATTTTTCATTATAGTTTAGTTTTAGATTTTTTTTTCTCTGTAATTACATTAGTTTTAATTTGTTTCTAGAGCAGGTTTGCTAGTTTGTATTAGCTGTCATTTAAAAGTAATTTTGGTTTAGTTTTTTTGTACTAGTTTTAGTTTTTTCATACTTTGGGTTATTTGTTAGATGCATGATTCAAATGAACAAAACAATCAAACTTTACAATCCATAACATTTAAAAAATGTATTCAGTAATCACAACAACCATTACTATCCACAGCATAGCAGCTTAAAGTGCAAAAAGTGTGTAAATAGTGTGTGTTGGTTAAATACAGGGACTGTCCCTGCATGGTAGCAATCAAAGTAACAACAAAAAAAAAACATGACACACATGATAGAATTTAAGCATATTTAACAACACACCTGACATTTCTATAAGCCAAAAGTCTGAGAGAACTCAATTGAAGAAAAACAGAAACAATCTCAAAAACCCAATAGTAACTTTTTCAACAAATGAATTCAAAAAATGAATTAGAAACAATTCACTGTGTGTGTGAGAGAGAGAGAAACAGAGTGATAAGTGTATTTCAGTTAAGCAACAATTTCTTGTTGATTTTGAGGAATACACGCTGCTCCAGGGATGTGGTTATTATATTCCTGGGGCCAGATGACAACAGTCCACACAACGAGAATATGTGCTCAACAAACGTTTGTGAGGCAAGGGCACTAACCAGATCTAGTGCTTACAGTGTCAACATTTGGATAGACAGCCTCTCTTGATATCCAGAACTGTATTGTTGTCTCATTAAACACACCGTCTTTGACATCATTGCTGTACTTCTTATCACTCAACAGATTATCAGCTCCATTAGGCTCATTTGTCAATGACACACTGACCTCCATACGGGAGGCAAGGAAACGGTATTTCTGAAGGATAGTAGAAGGGGAGCGTGATGCAGTTTGAGTGGCACTCTCTGTAAAGCACCTAGAGACAATTTTATTGTAAAAGGTGCTATATAAATAAAATTGAATTGAATTGAATTGAAAAAAAAAAAAAAAATAACCTGCATTTTGGCAATTAACTCTTTTCTGTGGTGTTGTTTCAGAAAAAAGAAAAATCCTCGATAATATTCATCATGCTAAATTTTTCCGATCAAATAAAAAACAAAAGAGAAAAAATAGTGTAAGAAGTAAACATAGTCATGCAGGACAAGGTCACAGAGATGCTTTGTAATTAATAAATTATCAGTATGATGTGGAATTGTTTTCATTCAAAATTTGTATTCAGCACACACCCAGGGTTCATTTTTCACAGGTACCGGTATCTGGTTCCTTTTCTTTCTGCTCCAAATGATATATAATCCCCTTAGCAGGAAAATGGCAGTGATAACTGAGAAGTAGCTTGAGTAGATGATGAACTGCAAGTAAAAAAAAAAAGTTTTTGTCATGATTGGACCTATACATTCTCTGATACAACTGATACTCTGATATATCAAATAGTCTGATACAACAATGACTTTAATGGTTACTGATCAGACTACCTACCTGAGGAATAATGCTAAGGGCTAGTCCTCCACTGTTTACCACAATTGAAGTTAATATTGTCTGTAAAACCACGGCTGTAAAAGAGTTTGCTCCAAAGACCAATGCATATCGTTCCATTGTTAGGCCAGCTGCGATGTGGAACCTAAGACCAAAATTTAGTTCGTTTTTTGTTCATTTCTCCCTGTCCTACCAATGATTAGACATTTTAATCAGTTTTAAAATAAACACATTTTGTGAAATCATTTCCTTACATAGCTAATGTCATCAGCACCATGTATAGGCACTTGAAGATGACATAACTCGCATAGCTGACCCATATGTTGCTGGTGAAGGTCATAACAAAGAGTGCTACTGAACAAAGTCCAGAAAATCCCCCCAAGGCCAGCTCTTCCCACTGCTCCCATCGTTCTTCTTTATAGCCAACGCCATAGACTGTAGCTGCACCTGCAACACACAGCTGGACTTTAAGAGATGAAACAACACCTGAATGAACAGCTGAGATCTGCCATTAATACACCAGTCTTTTTTTTTTAACCATATGTACATTAAATGAAAAATCCTAGAAAGGTTTTTGATACAATAATAAGATGATCCTTTTTCTTAACTGGTGTCATGTATGCATCTGTTACTGTATAACCTACTCAATAGACTGGACATTGCCTCTACACCTCCATTGTAAATGCTGGCATTCTGAGAAGGTTGCACGTGCTCCCAGAGTGACTGCAGAATAGAGTGATCAAAAGGAACAGTTAAAAACAAGGCTATGGAATAAAAGGTTGGATTTGGTTAATATTTAAATTCTAAGACAAACTGGTTCATCCTTGAATAATAGTAAATATTTGCAAAAACATTCAATATTGAGTGTAGATTGATTAAAAAAAGATAAAAGTGAAAACATTGTGCACTGTGAAAGTGAAAACATTGCACACTGTGCAAGTATGAATTGGAAGAGTTTCATATATCACTTGCAGGACATACACGTGTGTGTGTGTTGAAAAATGTCATACATATAACTAACCTGTACATATCCTAGTATCTGGTTGAAGCCACAGGTGGCCATCACCCACCATAGTGACCAGTAGAGTAACTGTCTGGATGCAAAACATTCGCGAGCATCACCAATCATCTGGAGGAGAACGTTTCCACATGTTTGTGCCACAGCCAACTCCTGAGGGTCTTCTGTCTTACCAGCAGTTTTCTCCTCTTCATCCTCAATTTCTTCTGTTTGCTCTATGTGTTCTCCTGGAAATTCCAGGTCAGTCACTTTTGTCTTTTGATGAAAGAACATACTCCACTTCGGCATTGGCAAGAGGAAAGAAGCGACAAAACCGATTGCGATGAGGACGAGCGTCAAAATCGCAGTGTCGTTGAATGACAGGAGCTTGAAGCTAAAACTCAACTGCCCTAGCACAGAGCCCACAGTGTGCCCCAGGAGCTGGACACTACGAATGTAAGAGGTGGCCTTCAGATACTTGTTCAGATCTATCATACTGTAATGACAAAAATATTTAAGTCAGGTTTTCTGAAAGAAGCAACACTCTGAGTACTGTGTGACCACACCTGTAGATGTAGGAGTAATATGCAACCTCAGAGGCGGTCGCCAACCCAAAGAAGAACTCCGAGGCTTGCATTTCTGGAACAGATGCCGACCAGCGATTTATGGCTGTGCTAATAAAAAGTGCCACACACTGGAATATCACCACAGGTTTGTATCGCAGCCAGTCAGTCAGCAGGAAGACTGGTATCTGTGCAGCCAGGTTTCCGTAAGTCCCCATTGGGAAGATTTCACTGATCACCTGATAAGAGTGACACAATAAATACATCAATCATCATCATCAAGCTTCCTTATATTTTTCACAAGATCATGCAGACAGTAATATTCTGTGTCATATTTACAACAAATATCATCAAGTGCATGTGCTTTTGGCCTTCCACTGTTCATCATGACAGACGTTACCATTCAAAACAATCAGTGAACCACGATGATGGTTTGCGTCAAGACATTATAATTTGGTTTACAGAAGTAATATACCCCTCCTGGGTTGCCACCTTATCGTGGTGGAGGGGTTTGCGTGTCCCTATGATCCTAGGAGCTCAGTTGTCTGGGGCTTTATGCCCCTGGTAGGGCCTCCCATGGCAAACAGGTCCTAGGTGAGGGACCAGACAAAGTGCAGCCCAAAACCCCCTTATGATGAGTCAAAAATTTGGTCTCGGGTCTCCCTTGCCCGGACGCGGGTCACCGGGGCCCCCTCCTGGAGCCATGCCTGGGGGTGGGGCACGTTGGCGAGATTCTGGTGGCCGGGCCTTTGCCCATGGGGCACGGCCGGGCATAGCCCGAAGAGATGACGTGGGACCCCCTTCCTGTGGGCTCACCACCTGCAGGAGGGGCCAAAGGGGTCGGGTGCAGTGTGAGTTGGGTGGCAGCCGAAGGCGGGGACCTTGGCGGTCCGATCCCCAGCTGCAGAAGCTAGCTCTAGGGATGTGGAATGTCACCTCTCTGATGGGGAAGGAGCCTGAGCTGGTGCAAGAGGTTGAGAAGTTCCGATTAGATATAGTCGGCCTCACCTCGACGCATAGCAAGGGCTCTGGAACCAGCCTTCTCGAGAGGGGTTGGACTCTCTTCCACTCTGGAGTTGCCGATGGGGAGAGGCGGCGGGCAGGGGTGGCGATTCTTGTCGCCCCCCGGCTTGGTGCCTGTACGTTGGAGTTTACCCCGTTGAACGAGAGGGTAGCCTCCCTCCGCCTTCGGGTGGGGGGACGGATCCTGACTGTTGTTTGTGCCTATGGCCCCAACAGCAGTTCAGCATATCCACCCTTTTTGGAGTCCCTAGAGGGAGTACTAGAGAGTGCTCCTTCTGGGGGTTCCCTCGTCCTCTTGGGTGACTTCAATGCCCACGTCGGCAGTGACAGTGAGACCTGGAGGGGCGTGATCGGGAAGAATGGCCCCCCCTGCACTGAACCCGAGTGGTGTTCTGTTGTTGGACTTTTGTGCTCGTCACAGATTGTCCATAACAAACACCATGTTCAGGCATAAGGGTGTCCATATGGGCACTTGGCACCAGGACACCTTGGGCCGCAGTTCGATGATCGAATTTGTAGTCGTGTCCTCGGATTTGCGGCCGCATGTTCTGGACACTCGGGTGAAGAGAGGGGCGGAGCTTTCAACTGATCACCACCTGGTGGTGATTTGGCTCCGTTGGTGGGGGAGGATGCCGGACAGACCCGGCAGGCCCAAACGTATTGTGAGGGTCTGCTGGGAATGCCTGGCGGAGTCTCCTGTCAGAAGGAGCTTCAACTCCTACCTCCGGGAGAGCTTCAACCATGTACCGGAGGAGGTGGGGGATATTGAGTCCGAGTGGAACATGTTTCATGCCTCCATTGTTGAGGCGGCCGACCGGTGCTGTGGCCACAAGGTGGTCGGTGCCTGTCGTGGTGGCAACACCCGAACCCGCTGGTGGACACCGGCGGTGAGGGATGCCGTCAAGTCAGGCCCCCTGATACGGGCCGTCCGCTCCCTGTATGACCGGTGTCAGAGCTTGGTCCGCATTGCCGGTAGTAAGTCGAACTCGTTTCCGGTGAGGGTTGGACTCCGCCAGGGCTGCCCTTTGTCACCGATTCTGTTCATAACTTTTATGGACAGAATTTCTAGGCGCAGCCGTCGTGTTGATGGGGTCCGGTTTGGTGGCCTCAGGATCGGGTCTCTGCTCTTTGCAGATGATGTGGTCCTGTTGGTTTCATCAGACCAGCTCGCGCTGGACCGGTTCGCAACCGAGTGTGAAGCGGCCGGGATGAGAATCAGCGCCTCCAAATCTGAGGCCATGGTTCTCAGCCGGAAAAAGGTGGAGTGCCTTCTCTGGGTCGGGGAGGGGATCCTCCCCCAAGTGGAGGAGTTCAAGTACCTCGGGGTCTTGTTCACGAGTGAGGGAAGAATGGAGATCGACAGGCGGATCGGTGCGGCGTCTGCAGTAATGTGGACTCTGCACACTGTTGAGCCGATTTACCGGTCGGTCATGAGCTTTGGGTAATGACCAAAAGAACGATATCGCGGGTACAAGCGGCCGAAATGAGTTTCCTTCGCAGGGTGGCTGGGCTCTCCCTTAGAGATAGGGTGAGAAGCTCTGCCATCCGGGAGTAGAGCCGCTGCTCCTCTGCATTGAAAAGAGCCAGATGAGGTGGCTCGGGCCAGTAAGGATGCCTCCCGGACGCCTCCCTGGTGAGGTGTTCAGGGCATCTCCCTTTTTCATAACAGTCCATGCAATCAGTCAGGGTCACCTATTGGCCATCTATTGCAGATTTGTAGATTATGGATTTTTTTTCTATTTCTAAAAAATGTACTGCTACTTATTTGTGTACAACCACAAAATGTAATTCTGACCAAAGTCAACAGTGTCAAACTTTTTATTTAGTGATGAAACCATGGACATAATAAAGTCTTACCAGTCTTTAGAAACATTGCAATGTCCCCCTCCCCGACTGTGAGTAAAAATTTGCGAATTTGTGTTTCCTACTGCAGCTACAGGTTTTTTTAACTGGCACCAAACAACAAGCGCACATTTCTCCAGTTCTAGAGTCATTCATTGGCTTCCTGTTTTTACACTTAAGTCATAAATTATGTTTATATCGTGTGTACAGCACTTCAGGACACTGTTGTTTTTAAAGGACCTTCAGATTGATTGATTGAGCCTTCAATTCCTACCTGTTCTTCTGTTAGGTTCTTGTCTGGTCCTGTCAGGTATGGAAGCATGAAAGGTCCGAGGGGTCTAACTGTGTTGAAGAATCCATATATACACAGTATGGTAGTCGGATACTTCCAGTTTTCCCTCCAGGTTCTCATTGGTTTCATTGTCAGCTGTCTGTCTTCATTTATCTAGTGTGTTCGTCAGTGTGTTCCTGAATGCTTTTTAAGCAGTCTGTTTTAAACTTGGTTAATAAATCACCTAGTCCAAATCGGCATGACCTTTGTAAAATGCTGAGAATGATTGTGGATAATAAATGTTCTGTGTAATATGTAGAGATAATAAAATGTTAAGCAAGCGTTTTTGTTTTTAATTTTTTTGTTACGTTATAAGTAATGTAGTCAGTGACCTTGGGAGAGATCGGTAGGTGCTGTATGTACAGTGATTTAGCAAGAAAGGTGTAAAAAATAAGACTGTTTTGAAACAACCTTTAACACATATATAGAGGCCCATATAAAGAGAGCAACGGTGCAGTGGAGTAACCAGTGATGGCCAGACATGACCAGCAATAGATATGATAGACCAGCAGATATGTGATAGACTCTCTGCGTCTATCACATAAAGTATATGTGAAGCTGTGCCTTCTTGACTGGATACAGTTTTCACAGATCAGATGAGGTCATCTGTGATATGAGTCCCTAGGGGTCTCAGTTTGTCAATGGTGAGCTGTTCATGAAATGATAGCCATTTATCCATTTAATAATATATACTTAATATACCACTGTTGAGGAAACGCTCTTTACTTACGTGTTCCTCTCGTTGTTGGTTTTCGCAGAACGACATACAACTAATTCTGAATCAATAAGATATCATTATCATTATCAATAAGATATCATTTTTATTAATGTTGAATGCTGAATTTACTTAAGGAAGCTTCTGGGGTCTTATCACAAGTCCCTGAGCACTGTGTCTCAGTTTGTGAGAGAAGAGTTCCGCTCTTCATACACACAACCTATATGTACCACTTTGCGATGTCGTCTCCAGGTTCCATCCCCCTACACAACGCTTTGTATACACATACTATTACCGTATTTGGTCATCATCCAAGACAAACTTTTTATGACCCCCAATCTCACACCACATTTTACAATTTCAAACCTTCTTGTTCACTTGCTGCAGCCAACACCCCTTCAAGCTATATAAACAGAATACACATAGTAATTCTAATTCCAACTATATATGTACTTGAATATATGATAATTGGCTTAATATCTTAACAATTCCCCCTTTTCACGTGAGCCTTCTCATGTGACAGCATAACACAAACATCGCTTCACAATTACATGTCAGGTTTCAGCGTGGGACCCAAGAGAGGAATTAAACTCCTTTTTTAATTCAAATGAGCAACGATCTGACAAAGAGTCTCTCAGTGTCTGCAGTGTGTCATCTTAAGTAGCCACGCTGATTGCAGGTGAGGCGCAGTTGTGGCTGATCAGGAATGCAGAGCAGGTGAGACGGAAAGGGGAGGGAAGCAGATCTGACAGCCGTGACAGACCCCCCTCAAGGGACTGCTCCTGACGTCCCAACACACGGAGCAGAGGGCCAAAATTAGTGAACAGAGGGCCCCATCACTCCTGGCTGAGGCTCCGCCCTCTTCTCCGCAAACTCTGGCTCCTCTCTAGTTCCCTGGGCACTTCGATGAGGCCGAATCCCGTGCTGAGCCAGAGATAACAACCAGGTGTGAAAAGGCGGACTGGATTCCCCTTGGGCACACAAAAGGTGGCATGGAGCTGTAAGGATCTCTGGAGCTGGGGCGCCCTCTTTCCCCGGCGGCTTGGGTCCCTCCTCAGGCCCCCCTGGAGCGGACTCAACCTCCGCAGCAGCAGGCTTAGCTGGCACTGGTGCTGACATCACTGGTAGAGGGGCTGACTTGGCTTGAGCAGGGGCAGACCTCACTGGGGCGGAAGCAGATATGGCTGGAGCAAGGGCCGATATAGCTGAAGCAGAGTCCTTCCGGACCTTAATGCTCACAGGGGCCTCAGGTACAGCTTCAGCAGGGACATCTTCAGCCATGGGCTCAGAGACAGCTCCAGTCATGGGCTCAGTGGCAGCATCCGCTTGTACGGAGGCAGCTTCAGGCGGAGGTTTGGCTGGCAGAAGCCTTAGCTTCAACAGATGGAGCTTTAGCTTGTACAGGGGCAGCATCTTCCACAGGCTCAGCTTCAGCTTCTTCAGTCCCGCTGCCAACGGACGACAAGCCCAGAAGGGCCTCATCCTCTCTGTTGAACACCACCGAGACAGAGAAGACCAGCAACGACTCACCAGGAGGCAGTCCTTTCGGATGACAGGGACAGAAGGTAAAGCCTGGGGGAGGCAGAGCAGGAATCTGCAGACCTGGAGCCCCTAGCGTTGGGCTGGCTGTGGCCCGGTGCCTGACTGCATTCAAAACCGGACCTTTCTGCAACAATGTCAGCAAGACGTCAAGGGACAGGGCCATTCCACTCTCCAGCTTGCCTGAGCACTCAGACAGCAGATTCTCCTCCTCTGGAGTTGCTGGGAAACTCTCTGCACTGGACTGGGGCTGGCCAGAGCAGGCAGGAGTGGAGTCAGGCAGACCCTCTGGACAAACAGGAGGGGCAGGAACAGAAGGAGCTGATGCAGGGACAGACACAGGTGCAGCCTGGCCGGTGCCAGGTCATGGACAGTTTCAGGTACTGGGTCAGATGCTGGTGGCTGCGGTGGTAGCAGCGGCAGCGGCGACACACAACACCAGTAGCTCACAGTCCAGGATAGTGAATTCAGCTGCCCTGCTGCACCTGCGGTCCTGTACCTGTAGCTACGGACGGATGGCCAGTTCGATGACACCATCTAGAGACATAGGTCACTCATACGCCACCATCAAGTCCTGGATGCCATCAGCCAGTCCTGCTCCGGTGGGTCCGGAGGTGCTCTCACCAAGAGCCCTGCGGGGCTTCTTGGTGGCCATCTGGGATGATGAATGGGCTGGCGACAGTCGCTCCCATTCCAGCTATTCCAGGCGGGCATGGTCAGTGGGGTACGTGACAGTTACGCACTTCTCAGGACCTCCTACGGAGTGTCAATGCAGAGCTCACCGGCAAACGTTTGGAACGATGAACGGGCTGCCAACGGTCGCTACTGTTCCGAACATTCCAGGCGAGTGCGTTTGGTGATGGCTCTGTGTGCCTTTGAATCTCCCGCGAAGCATTCTGGAACGCTGATGCGGGGCTCGGGACCGTCAGGCAAGGCAGGATCAGGAGCTGGAGCAGGGGCGGTCCTGCGGCAATGTGGTGGTCTGTCCAGCGAATGCAGCATTAAGGGCAATGGTGGCTCGCTTGACCCGCACGGCCATGGCTTCCATTTGAGCTTCACGCTGTCGAAGGCACTTCTGGATCCGGTTCAGCCAATCCGTGGGAAAAAAAAAATCGTTTGCTGGGTCCATCATGGCCAGATCGTTCTGTTAGGTTTCAGTGTGGGACCCAAGAGCGACACGATAATGGAATTAAAGTACTTTTTAATGCCAAGAAACTAGCAGACAGAGGATCAGGCAATCTCAGACATAAGGCAGACAAGTCTGCCAGGAGACAACACAAGACCAGGTCAGACACAGCAGGGTCGAACACAGGCAATCAGATAAAATAAACACAATATCTGAAACACACTATGAGCAACGATCTGACAAAGAGTCTCTCAGTGTCTGCATCTTAATTTTACTTGCACTAGTTAGGGGGCATCACTACCATTTACTGGGAGAAATATAAACTCAGATGTTTATATTGTAATAAAGTTAATCAATCTGGTGACTAAGGTCACCAGTTCTGAGACATTGATCGCCGCGCCTATATTCCAATCAACAAAAGGTAAACTAATGACGGAAAATGACAATTCGGCGTATCTGCTAATTACGTGAAGACCATGCAGCATTGACGCAAGAACTCATGATCGGCGCCGCTGTGTATGGTCTATCGCGAGTGATCCACGACTCCGTATGTGATTGTCCTTGCCGAAGTAAGATATGCGGAGGTCACGTAGACACAGGACAGAAAAATACAGCCTTGTATTTTGTATGATTACATGTACATCAACAATATAAAACAAATCATTTTGCTACAATGGACAAGATTAAACATATCTCAACATAACTCAACGGTGATTATGATAAAAGTAGAAATTGGATGACGGTGAGGCACTTTGGATTAGTCTAACCTAGTAAACCTAAATTTGGATTTAAAAATGTAATGACTTTAGGAGTCAAAAATAATTTGGTTATTCGAGTTTCTATTCATTAGCCTCCAATTATAACTGTAAAAAGTAAAGGGAATATCCTAAATAAAAATGTAATAGGTGCTGAACAGATGAATCGAAAACAGGGTCTGCACCCCAGATTATATTCCCAGTAATATTGGTACTTGATTTTGTCACTATTATCAAGCTACGACCTACATGTCACTTCAAACTGCGGGAGCTTGATTTGGACTGATATAATTTGGTATGATATAATTTATTACATTAAAAATGTTTTCAAAAAAACTAAAATATTAATTTATCTGATTGTAAGAGTCCTCTGTGTTTCCCAAGACCTCAGAATTAAGATTTTTGCTCACCAGGGAGCAAATGACCATCAGACAGATGAGCTCTCTTACGTTCCAGAAGCGGGTGCAGGTCACGAACTCTCCGTGCGCTTCAACACCCAGAACTCAAAGATAGCCGGTCAAATCCAACCTGTTGCATCAGCTGGCCCAGGGATACGAGGCAGAGATGCGTCTTCAGGTCTAAGGTGATCTCTGAGATTACTCAATTTGATCTTTCGTGTGGCCACCAGGGATTTGATCTCGTAGAGTAAAAATTCTCAAAAAAAACTTTAAAAATTATTTGGAATATGTTCATTGAGCATGGAGTACGATAGCAATTTAGGCGATTAGTTTCCAACGGAGTTCTGAATTGTTACCGTGGAACTTAAATGAGAAGTATCTAGCGTCCAAATTTGACTCGAAAGTTAAAAACGAAACATGGGGATAACAAAGACAAGGACGTGAAAAAGACAAAAAGCCCTGAACAAAAGGCTGACTCCTTTTCCTTTATAGTCTTTCTCACCCCTTTCTTTGTGTTTGGGTTGCGCCCTTATGAATATTCAAATCTTTCCTCTCTGTGGAATGAGGTCTTCAGACTTCGCTGAAATTTTCTTTCACAAACTCAAAAAAAATATAAAACCCTTATGTCTAATGAATAATTTTGTACACTTATCCTAGACAACGCTATTTTAGTTTTTACTTGTGAGAAGTTATAAGGCATGTGTTAGTAGATGTGTTGCATCTACTATGGACTAAATTCCGACCTTATTTATAAAACACCTAAACACACATAACTATAAGATACCCATGGTATCTCGTGTCAAATTAAAATTAACAAATACCAGGCTGACAGAACAAAGTTTGAATCAAATACCACGCTTAGACTCTAGATGGCACTGTAGTTCCATCACAGAGAACCACTTTTAGCTCTCAAATTCCCATCTTGTCTAAAAATATAATTACCAGAAAAATAAAAGCATCAGTGTTTTGCTAATTCCCCGAGGAACAATATTAGCCAGGTTAGAATTTTTTTTTTTGATAAAGTTAAAAAGGTGTTTTTGACTTTCCAGAAAATTGTGTTCAGACTTCATCTCCTACTAGACTGTGTGGTCCAGAAGGGTATCAGGTCTGGCATCCAGCCGTAAAAAAAAATAGGAATGCAGAACATTGGTGCAAGAACTTAGAATATATATCTTCATGCATGATTGTAACGTTGTTCTACATATATAGATGAACGAAAAACAGCAATAAGGAATATAAAACAAAAGTGAGATAGCCCACAATGTTTATTCATTCTAGCCAGACTGTTGATTCGAATCCAGCTGATCCGTCTGCAGTGGCCTATTGTCTCAGTGTGAGGTGGAACATCTGTTCATTTGGTGAAAGGAGGTGTCCCTTCCTCCCAACTGCCTATTTAACTCTTTGGCCTTTAGGTGACCTGGATGATGGGCATATCAGAGTCTTGGTGTTAGAAAGGTTGGTGCCATTCCCTTGCCGGCGTCGTGATACCTAAAACAGTTGTAAAGTTAATGAGCTTGTGCTTGGTACAAGGAGCTCCAGGGGAAAGTCCGAGATATCCGCTACATCTCCCCCACTCGGTCCATGCTTGGTACAAAGAGATTGGGGAAGTCAGAGATGTCCGCTACATCTCCCCCACTCGGTTTATGGTTCTCTATCCAGGGATCCTTGAACCGCTGAAGAAAATGACATCACGAGGGCTCCCAGGAAGGCAGCAGTCATCTTCTAGCTCATGATCTGGGTCTCAAATGAAGATTAACCAATTGAAATGGTTAACTGATTCAATTGGGTTAGCAGCTAACCTAACTATACTTGGTTCAATAGAGCAATAGGCAGTCAGTTTTAGGAAATAATATTTGTATTGAACACCTAATTAGGTCTTAACAAAGACTAACTACTAAATATCCAACTAATGATACGAATACTCTCAAAATAAATGGTGGTACGTAGTCTGGTTACACTACAAACTAAACAAACAAATGTATCTAAATTAAGCATGGAATAGGGTATAACTCATGTATGTGTTATATGTGTTATTTCAGGATGCGTCAGGACGTGTCACTCTAAAAGTTCCAGAACAGCTTGCGTATTCCCTTCACGGTTCCATTCATCCTCAAAGCTCATTAACGCGTCCGCTACCGGGGTTGATATTGGTTTCTGTGACGGGCCCTTTTTGCTGAATCATACCTGACATTTATTCAACTCACGCGTCAGAGTTTTATTTTGGCGGAAGTGACAATATGCTATAATGAAAGTCAGGCGGTATCCCAGCCCTACAGTTATGGCGATCACTGAGTCACCCCTATTAATATGATAGGGGTTGAATCGGTGTTTTGGCTTGAGACTCTATTTCAGGGGTCTCAAACCAATTCCACAAAGGCCTGTGTGGCTGCAGGTTTTTTTTCCAACCACGCAACAGCACACCAGACTGAAGTCATTTAATCAACTGATCTGAGTCTTTAGACAGCTAATTGGTCAAACTGTGTGTTTGAGTCATTGGAACAAAAACCTGCAGCCACACGGCCCTTTGTGGAATTAGTTTGACACCCCTGCTTTATTTCCTTCAACACTTCACTGTACATAGTTTGGGTCCCTTCGTATTGGACTTGAGTCACTGTATGCTCATCTAATGCTAAATCATCTTTGCTGTAGAATTCTGACCGATGTTGCTTTCGTACTGATCTGGGTGCAAGTGGAATAAGGCTAAATCCTCTACGTGGAGGATGGTGCCTTCCAGAACAGTGACGCATAAGGTCTGCGCAGGGAGGTCAATACAGGTGTCATGTCAATCGTAAGTTAAAGTGGCAACCTTGCTTGGTGTATTCATTAGCCACCGGTTACCTATCTCAGCTTGCGAGATGGTGACTTGGTAACGAGGTGTAGCGGACAGTAAAGGACAGTGGGAATCTTTGGTCATTGGTTGCAGACCGCATATTCCTCCCATGTTAATCTTAATGAATTGTTTACTAGGGCAGAGCTAGTAGATGTCTTTGGTGAAAGTATACATCCCTAAGTTGGGATGGGGTAAGCTAGATACAACTCCGGGTTACTGTCGTGGTAGGCTACTACAGGTGGGGTATTCACTTTAACGTGAGTTTCACCATTCCACGATCCGGCGTTCACCACGTCCAATTGTTTTCTTGTGCTACCATTAGTAAATTAATAATAAAGGCCACCTCTCTGGATCGACATGAATATGACATGACATAATGTCTGATGGCAGACACTTGGACAGCCTTAACAGTCGAGACTCCAAGACTAAAAAGGGAACCGACAACGGAGACGGCAGTTAACAAACCTCCAATGAACTGTTTTTCTCTTTTCTTCGGATTACTGAGTTCGTCTCGCGTAACCGTAAATTTTTGCAGCGTGTGCGCAATATCTATTTCTGCGTGTGTTATGACCTCCTTGTTCCATTGTACACCAGCCCAACTAGCTAGCCTGGCTGAGGTAGGTATGTTTTGTTGGCATACTGGTTGTAGGTCGAATCGCACAAACACGTTTTGTGTGTGTAGACGACAAGTTGGTGATGAGCAGCCCGGGTTGCTCCTTTAACACAATTCCTGCGTTCGGTCCTGGCTCAACAATTTCGTTGTGTACCGCGGGGTGTCAGACCGAAGATCACGAGGAAGATCATCCTGAAGAAAAATAGAGTTAGGGTTGAGGACTAGTTGGTGTAATAACCCCCATTGGTGACACATTAATTTAGACACAGTTCTAGCAGCAGACAAAAAAAAGTGAGTGGAGGTGGTAGAGAGGAAGGGATGCATAATTAGTCGTTTGTTATGAAAAGCAGCCTCATTATTCGGACATATTCCTGTGTAACTCTAGCATCTGACCACGGAGTATTTATAGGTTGAAGGTCCTCAACGGACTCCACGGGTGTGCTGTGTGGTTTAATTTGATTGGGATGTACCCATTTGCAAATTAGCTCCTCTTTGCTGCAATTTAGTTTGATCCGATGTATCACAGGAGAGATTTAGCTGTGATCACATGTGGGCCAGACCAACGGAACTGAATGATGATCCGGGGTCGGGTCGTGGGGGCAGCAGCCTAAGCAGGTAAGCCCAGACGTCCCTCTCCCCAGCCATTTCGTCCAGGTCTTCCGGGGTGATCCCGAGGTGTTCCCAGGCCAGCCGAGAGACATAGTCCCTCCAGCTTGTCTTCCCGGGGGCCTCCTACCGGAGGGACATGCCCTGAACACCTCACCAGGGAGGCGTCCGGGAGGCATCCTTACTAGGTGCCCGAGCCACCTCATCTGGCTCTTCTCATTGCGGAGGAGCAGCAGCTCTACTCCGAGCCCTCCCGGATGGCAGAGCTTCTATCTCTAAGGGAGAGCCCAGCCACCCTGCGAAGGAAACTCATTTCGGCCACTTGTACCCGCGATCTCATTCTTTCGGTCACTACCCAAAGCTCATGACCATAGGTGAGGGTAGGAATGAAGATCGACCAGTAAATCGAGAGCTTCGCCTTTCGGCTCAGCTCTCTCTTCACCACAACGGACCGGTGCAGAGTGCGCATTACTGCAGATGCCGCACCAATCCGCCTGTTGGTCTCCCGCTCCATTCTTCCCTCACTCGTGAACAAGACCCCGAGGTATTTGAACTCCTCCACTTGGGGGAGGATCCCCTCCTCGACCTGGAGGAGGCACCCCACCTTTTTCCGGCTGAGAACCATGTCCTCAGATTTGTAATTTTCCCTCATATTAAACATGGCATCAGACCGTACACAGTCTGATGCCATGAGGAGGTCATTAGTGACTTTAACCAGTGCTGTTTCTGTGCTATGATGAGCTCTGAAACCAGATTGAAACACTTCAAATAGACTATTCCTGTTTAGGTGATTGGTTAGCTGACTCACAACCAGCCTCTCAAGCATTAATGGATCTAAACCAACCAAGTCCCCTGTGGACCCCATCCCAACTAAGTTTTTCAAGGATTTATCTTTAACAACAGGTTATGTACCTCAGGTGTTTAAAACTACTGTTATCTCAGCTCTACTTAAAATAACTTCACTTGACCCAGGCGTCTATAAAACTATAGCCTGATATCCAACCTCCCATTCATGTCTAAGATACTTGAGAGGTTGGTTATCGGTCAGCTAACCGATCATCTAAAGAGAAAGACTGGTTAAAGTCACTAATGACCTCCTCATGGAAAGAAACCTGTTTAATATGAGGGAGAAATTACACGTCTTGGTCAAGGATAACTCCCAGGTTCCTCAGTGCTGCCGTAGATCAAAGCATTATATTACAAAGACTACAAAATGAGATTAGGATCACAGGGACAGGTCTAGACTGGTTTAAATCCTATCTCTCAGCTTGATTTCATTTTGTTCATTTTAATGATGTTTCCTCAGGGTGTACAAAAGTTCATCATGGTGTTCCACAGGGTCAATCCTGTTCAACTCTTTAGATGCTCCCTTCAAGAAATACTCAGAGACACGGCATAAATGTTCATTGCTATGCTGATGATACGCAGCTGTATTTATCCATCAAACCTGATGAAACAGAGCCGTTAGCCAGACTCCAGGCATGTCTCAAAGACATAAAAGACTGGATGACCTCCAATTTCTTACATTTAAACAGACAAAACTAAAGTCATTGTTCTTGGAGCTAAACATCTGAGGATGTCTGTGTAGATTCTCACTCATCCAGGTCATAGTTATCCAAAGTAGATCTCTCTGTGTCAACTGGAAACCTTTCAAACCTTTCAAACCTTTCAGTCCAGTTGACACAGAGAGATCTACTTTGGAAAACATCTGAGGACTATAATCAGATATTCTTTCTTTGGATGGCATTTGTTTCTCTCTAGCGCTTTAATTCTCCCTGTCCTGTTTTCCTCTTCTCCTCCTTTACCCAGGCGACTTTCAGCAGGTCCCTTCCCTTGCCACTGTGCTTACCTGGGGGGTTTAGGCTATGGGCTTCTGCCTCTGTAAAGCTCCTAGAGGCAATTTTATTGTAAAAGGTGCTATATAAAATAAAACTGAATGGAAATGAACTGAATTGAATTCACTAACAGATGTCCTTTTTTATGCAGGAAATTTTTGGTTCATTTAATTGTTAACGTGATCTAAACAGTGACAAAGGGACACTGTTGGATCAAGATTGTCTTGGGAAAGTGGAACCGTAGGAAAACATGTGTGTGACAACTGTGACATTAGAATTTTGTAGATTTAGACCAAAAGAGCATCATACACAGACTGAACAAAAGCAGCCCAAAGTCTGACCCTTGTGGGGGTCCTCGTGTCAAAAACTAGCTCTGCGCCTTCAAGTTAGTGGGCCAATGTGCATCTTTCAAAGGTTTTGGGAAGTGTGCCTGATTGAATAAATATTTAGTGTTTAGGACAAACTCATTTCAAAAAAGATTTCTGATGGCAGCATATCAAGAGAGCAAGTTGAGGCTTTTAGCTGCTGAACTGTTTCTTCGATAGATTTTAAGTTAGTTTCCATAAATGTAGACAAGATGGTTACGTGATTCCTTTTATTTAGGTACCTGCCTCCCGCCCCGCTCGTCGCCGGGTTGTCTTTGATCCCCTTTCTACCCTCCGTTGGAGCGCCTTGAGTTATTTTCCTTTCCTTTTGTGTGCTTAGCACACTGTTTTGTGTTTATTAAAAGAAAACTCATTAGAATCACTTGGTGGATCCTGCTTGAACCATTCCGTAATATATTTCTTTTTATCATTTAGTTGGACTTTGTCAAAATGATTTCATCCAGTGGGGCAATCTGTTGAGGCGGGTTGATGTATTGATATTCTTACCATTGAATTCAGAAATGTTGTCTGGCCTTGGTTCGCTTATTAAAGTTGGAAAACATTTGTTTAAAGGTTGGTTATAGTGAGTCTGCATGGGAGCAGCTGCAGCTTCCACTGGGCAGCCTTAGCCAAGGGTTTGGGAGTAGCTTTAGTTTAAATGGTAGAGGTCTTAGCCGCAGGAGACCCATCTCTGCTGCAGGGGTCACAAACTTTGCTACAGGAGTCGCATCCTTCCCTGCTAGGGTCACAGCCTGTGATGCAGGAGTCACAGTCTTAGCAGGAGTTACAGCTCTTGCTTCGGGAGACACGGCCTTAGCTGCGGGGGTAACAGGGCTAGCCGCAGGAGTGATAGCCTTAGCAGGTTCGGAGACAGCTTCGACTGGGACAGCCTTAGCTCGGGGCTTGGGAGCAGCTTTAGCTTCAATGGAGACAGCAGCCCTTGCTACTCACCTTGTAGCCGGGATCAGGGGCTTGACTGCAGGGGTCAGAGGCTTGGCTGCAGGGGTCAGAGGCTTGGCTGCAGGGGTCAGAAGCTTCGTTGCATGGGTCACAGTTTCTGCTGCGAAAGTCACCGTCTTGGGCACTGCTTTAGCTGCCTGAGCTACAGCCTTAGCCACAGGAAGTACAGCCTTTGTCTCGGGGATTACAGACCTTGCCACGGGAAGCACGACCTTGGATGCTGGACTTGCGGCCGTCGTCGGGATTGGCGTGGTCGTCAAAGCTGTCGTCAGGGCCAACATAGTCGTCGCTGCTGTTTTCGGGACCGGCGTGGTCAATGGTGCTGCGGTCAGGACCGACGTGGTTCCAGTCTGGGTCTGAGGTGCCTCCCAACCCTTCACCTCAGGAGCCTTCTTCCTGACTTTTGGACAACGGGGACAGGAGGTGAAGCTCAGGAAAGGTGGAGCAGGTTGACTGTGGCCAACTGTCTGACTGCAGGTGAAACCGGACTTTTCTGCACCAGTGTCAGCGGGGCATTGAGGAACGGAACCTTTCCATCTTCTAGCTCACCTGCAGATTCTCATGCTCTGGAGGTACTGGGGAGCTTCCCATGCTGGCCCTATGGACTGTAGCAGACCTGATGGATGCTGTCTGCTGCAGGAGAGATATTAGCGGGAAGCAGGAGCAGACTTGGCTGGCGTAGGACCAGGGCTAACTTGGCTGGTGCAGGTGTAGCGTGAACCTTCGATCTTCTATGGATTAATAGATGACTTAATTCCACTTGCACTTATTGGAAGAAACATATAAACTCAGACGTAGGCTCCAGCAGACCCCTGCGACCCAACGTTGGATAAAGCAGGTTCAGAAAATGGCTGG
The DNA here is from genome assembly GCA_015343265.1 of Pao palembangensis. Classification (NCBI taxonomy): domain Eukaryota; kingdom Metazoa; phylum Chordata; class Actinopteri; order Tetraodontiformes; family Tetraodontidae; genus Pao; species Pao palembangensis. The sequence continues at coordinate 3,299,868 of CM027091.1, read as the reverse complement.
ATAGATGGAAACGTAGAAGTTTATTATGCAATAAAGTTTAATCAATCTCTAGCTGAAGGCACCAGTTCTGAGACATTGAGAGCCATGTCTATATTCCAATCAACAAACGGGAAACCACTAATGGAAAATGACTGATTGAATGAGTATATGAATGAACAAGATTATACATGCATGGAATTTAACGGTAATTATAATAGAACGTAGAAAATGGATGGCGGTGAGACACTTTGGATTATTCTAATCTGGTAAACCTAAATTTGGAATCAAAAGTGGCCGCCTGCTTGGCAGTTCAAAACTCAGCATCCTTTTAATATATTCACTATCTCTCCTCTGGACATGTCCAAACCATCTCAGTCTGGCCTCTCTGACTTTATCTCCAAAACTAACATGTCCTGTCTTTCTCATTCCTGATCTGTTAACGGTATATATCGCTTCGAATTGGATCCAGGCGCAGAACAGACCAGACACCACACAGCAGAGCTCGCTCCGTGACTCAGGCTCGTTTTAATAAAAGACCAGATCGGGCGTCTAACACCAAAAAACGGACAGAACAAAAGGCGCTCCAACGGAGGATAGTCCAGGAAATCAAGGTGGACCCTCAGTGGGCGAAACAAAGACCGGTGCACGCTCGGCGGAACACTGGGGCAGTGGACGAGTCTCTCTCTAGGACCAGACGTGACGATCATGCGGTTCATTTGACGATCCGACACCGGTGGACAGTTGTGAGCAGCTTATATCAGCTGTTGATGATAAATCGCCCACAGCTGCTTCTCTCTGGCTCTGGCTGGGTCACCTGCGCCCTCTGGTGGGGAAAAAGCAGAGTGTAGTCACCACAAGAGTCGGGACCGGCCCTGCCGGCTCCTAACAGTACCCCTCCCTTCAACGAGCGCCTCCTGGCGCTCGACCCGGCTTGTCCGGATGCTCCCGGTAGAACGTTTGGAGGAGGAACTGGTCGAGGATGTGCCTTAGAGGCACCCATGATCGCTCCTCGGGGCCGTAACCCTCCCAGTCTACCAGGTACTGCCACCCCCGGCCTCGACGGCGGATGTCCATGATACGCCGGACGGTGTAGGCCGGGGCTCCGTCGATGACCCGCACCGGAGGGGGGGGCTCCATGGGTGATGACAACTCCGACTCCCTGGCAGGCTTGACCCGTGAGACGTGGAACGTCGGGTGAGTCCTCAGGGACGCGGGCAACCTCAACCGCACCGCCACCGGGTTGAACCTCCGCTCCACCTCGAACGGTCCCACGAATCGTGGTGCCAGCTTCCGGGACTCCACCTGGAGCGGTAGGTCCTTGGCCGACAGCCAAACCTTCTGACCCGGTTGATACTCCGGTGCAGGCGTTCTGCGGCGGTTTGCCTGCCTCTGGGCTAGGAGGGAGGAGCGTAAGAGGGCGGCACGTACCTGCCTCCATACTCGCCTGCCGCGACGTAGGCTGGACGGGATGGATGGGACCGCTGCTTCCTCCTCCTGGTGGTCGAAGAGCGGCGGCTGATAGCCCAAGGACGCCATGAAGGGCGATACTCCCGTGGCTGCCGAGGCCAGGGCGTTGTGTGCATATTCTACCCATGGCAGCAGGGAGCTCCAGGTCGTGGGGTGTCCGGTCGTCACACATCTGAGTGCACTCTCCACACTCTGGTTGGTGCGTTCTGCCTGGCCGTTGGACTGGGGATGGTAGCCGGACGAGAGGCTTGCCGTGGCGCCGAGGGCCGTGCAGAAGGCTCGCCAGACTCGGGAGGTGAATTGAGGTCCCCGGTCGGAGACGATGTCCCGGGGGATACCGTGTAGCCGGAAGACGTGGTGAATGAGAAGGTCTCCCGTTTCTGCAGCTGAGGGGAGTTTAGGCAGAGGCACCAGATGCACCGCCTTGGAAAAACGGTCCACAATGGTCAGAATGACCGTATTCCCTTGCGATGGAGGCAGTCCCGTGACAAAGTCCACCGCAATGTGGGACCAAGGTCGTCGCGGAATCAGCAGCGGGTGCAGTAGTCCGGCGGGTGGCTGGTGCGACGACTTCCCCCGTGCGCATGCGGGGCAGGCCGCAATGAAAGCCTTTGCATCTTGGGTCAAGGAGGGCCACCAGAAGCGCTGCCGCAGGAGGTGCAGTGTGCGCCTCAACCCCGGATGGCACGCCAATCTCGACGCGTGTCCCCACTGTAGCACCTCGGGGCGGACAGGCCCGGGGACGAACAGGGTGTTGGGAGGCGCGCCCCCGGGATCGGGGAACGTGCGTAGTGCTTCGCGGACCTTCTCTTCCACTGGCCAAATGACCGCGCCCAGAATGCGCGAGGAGGGAAGGATGGGCTCGGGTTCTGGATCAGGCTGGTCTAAGGCAAATTGTCGAGATAGTGCGTCCGGTTTGACGTTCTTAGAGCCTGGCCGGTAAGTGAGCGTGAACTCAAAACGGCTGAGGAATAACGCCCAGCGTGCCTGCCTGGGGTTCAGCCGCTTCGCGCCTTGTAGGTAGGCCAGGTTCTTATGGTCCGTCCACACTACGAATGGTTGGTCGGCCCCCTCCAGCCAGTGCCTCCACTCCTGAAGGGCTAATACCAGGGCTAGGAGTTCCCGGTTCCCGACGTCATAATTCCGCTCGGCGGCAGTCAGCCGGCGGCTGAAAAACGCACACGGGTGCAATCTCCGGTCGCTCTCGCCCTGTTGCGAGAGGACTGCACCGACTCCGACCTCCGAGGCGTCGACCTCCACTGTGAATTGGCGGCCGGGGTCTGGGTGAGTGAGGATGGGCGCCGTGGTGAACTGCCTCTTCAGTTTGGCGAATGCCGCCTCTGCTTCCGTCGTCCACGCAAATGGCCGGATGGAGGAGGTGAGTCTGGTCAGGGGGGCGGCCACCTTGCTGTAATCGCGGATGAACCGACGGTAGAAGTTGGCAAAACCTAAGAATCTCTGGAGCTGTTTGCGTGAAGATGGGGTCGGCCAATCTACCACTGCTTGAACCTTGGCGGGATCTGGTGCGAGCTGTCCCCCTCCGACTACAAAGCCTAGAAAGGAGACCGACGGGGCATGGAACTCGCATTTCTCCGCCTTTACAAAGAGGCAGTTTTCAAGCAGGCGTCTCAGGACCAACCGGACATGCTGCACGTGCTCCTCCTCTGATTCTGAAAAGATGAGAATGTCATCAATGTATACGAAGAGGAACTTATTCAGCATGTCCCGGAGCACATCATTGACTAAGGCCTGGAAAACCGCCGGAGCGTTTGTGAGCCCGAACGGCATTACCAGATACTCGAACTGTCCCAGCGGCGTGTTGAACGCTGTCTTCCACTCGTCGCCTTGGCGGATGCGAACAAGATGGTAGGCGTTCCTCAGGTCCAGCTTGGAGAACACGCGTGCCCGGTGGAGGGGCGAGAAGGTCGAGTCAATGAGCGGCAGAGGGTACTTGTTTTTTACCGTGATGGCGTTGAGCCCCCGGTAATCAATGCATGGGCGCAGCGACCCGTCCTTCTTTTTAACGAAAAAGAACCCTGCTGCGACTGGAGAGGACGAAGGGCAGATCAGTCCTGCTGCCAGCGACTCACTCAAATACCTCTCCATTGCCTCTCGCTCCGGCTGAGAGATGCTGTACAGCCGGCTGGAAGGCAGGGGGGAGCCGGGAAGCAGGTCGATGGCGCAATCGTAGGGGCGGTGGGGGGGAAGGGCGCAGGCGCGATGCTTAGAGAACACCCCACCCAGGTCATGATAAGCCTTGGGGACCGCTGTGAGGTCGGGAGCGACCGAGGATGTGCTGGGGTTCGCCGACACGGGCATGGCAAGTTGCACCCCAACCAGTCACGACCCCGGTCACCCAGTCCAATTGGGGATTATGGAGAGCTAGCCACGGGAAACCAAGAACCGCCGGGGCAGAAGGTGAGGGGATTAGGAGGAACCTGATCAGCTCGCGATGGTTACCCGACACCACGAGTGTCACCGTGGCGGTACTGTGTGTTACTCTTGCTAGCGTGCGTCCGCCTATATCCACCACGGTCTTGGGCTCCTGGAGCCTTACCAGTGGAAGCCCTGCCTGCTTAGCCAAGCCCTCATCCATAAACGAGTCCTCTGCGCCCGAGTCCACCCATAGAGACAATGGCATTGACCCGCCAGCCCAGAACATCTTGCCCACCAAACTTACCCGCGAGCGAGGACTGCAGGATGAAGATGCGCTCGCCAGTGCACCTGCCTGCACTGACGAGCCTACTCTTTTGACCGTAGGGGGCAGCTGGCGACGTAATGGCCCACCTCTCCACAGTACAGGCAGGCCCCCGTGTGGCGGCGTTTGCGCTTCTCCTCCGTGGTCAGGCGCGTGCGACCCAGCTGCATCGGCTCCGCCTCGCGGCCGTCCGAAGTAGAGGGAGGAGACTCTGGTAGCTCGCGACACGAGGAGACTTGTGGACGCGGAAAACCCCGCGGTGTGGCGTGACGGGAGGAACGCTCCCGTCGTCGCTCCCGCTGGTGATTGTCTATCTCGATCGCGCGGTCTATCAATTCCTGTAGCTCTCTCGATCTCGGGCCTCCGACGAGCGCGTCGCGCACCGAGTCGCTCAGCCCGCGGCGAAACGCGCTCAGCAGCGCCGGCTCGTTCCACCCCGCCTCCTCAGCCAACGTCTCGAACTCGATCGCGTACTCCGCCACCGATCGGGAGCCCTGCTGGATTGAAAAGAGCCGATCTGACGCATTCCCCAGGCGGGTGGAGGCGAGAAGGTCGAGTCAATGGCGGCAGAGGGTAGCATTTTTACCGTGGCGTTGAGCGGTAATCAATGCATGGCGCGACCCGTCCTTCTTTTTAACGAAAAAGAACCCTGCTGCGACTGGAGAGGACGAAGGGCAGATCAGTCCTGCTGCCAGCGACTCACTCAAATACCTCTCCATTGCCTCGCTCCGTGCAGAGAGATGCTGCAACCAGCAGCTGGAAGGCAGGGGGAGCGGGAGCTGAGTCGATGGCGCTGTCGTAGGGCGGTGGGAAGGCGCGAAGCGCGATGTAGAAACACCCACGGGGTATGATAAGCGCCAGGACGCTGTGGTCGGGAAGCGACCGAGGATGTGCTGGGGTGCCCGACACGGGCATGGCAGGGTGCACTGGCCAGTCGCGACCCGGTCACCCAGTCAGTGGGGATTATGGAGAGCTGTACGGGGAAACCAGAACACGCCGGGCAGAGGTGAGGATTAGGAGGAACCTGATCAGCTGCGCGGTGGTTACCCGACACCACGAGTGTCACCGTGGCGGTGCTGTGTTACTCTTGCTGGCGATAGATCGCCTATATCCACCACGGTCTTGGGCTCCTGGGCCTTGCAGTGGAAGCCCTGCCTGTAGCCAAGCCCTCATCCATAAGCGAGTCCTCGCCGGAGTGCACAGAACAATGCATTGCCCGCCAGCCCAGAACATCTTGCCCACAAACTTACCCGGCGAGGACTGCAGGATGAAGATCATTCGCCAGTGCACACCCTCCGCCCGCCACCGCTAGCCAAGCCCTCACGCACCGACCGTGGGGGCAACTGGCGGCCGGCCAGCGGCCCCTACTCCACGGTACAGGCAGGCCCCGTGTGGCGGCGTTGCGCTTCTCCCTCCGTGGTCGAAGTGGCGTGCGACCGCTGCATCGGCTCCCGCTGCGGCCGTCGAGTAGAGGAGAGACTCTGGTGGCTTCGCGACCACGAGGAGACTTGTGGGCGCGGAAAACCCGCGATTATTGGCGTGGCGGGAGGAACGCTCCGGTAAGTCGCTCCCGCTGAGTGATTGTCTATCACCGATCATTGTGGTCTATCAATTCCTGTAGCTCTCTCTCGATCTCGGGCCTCCGGCGGCCCGTCGCGCACCAGTCGCTCAGCCAGCAGCTTGGCAGCTCAACGCGCCCGGCTCGTTCCACCCGCCTCCGCAGCCAACGTCGAACTGCGATCGCGTACCGATCGGGAGCCCTGCTGGATTGAAAAGAGCCGATCTGACGCATTCCCCAGGCGGTTCGGCCGGTCAAAAATGCGCTCCAGCCGCTTCACGAACGCGCCGAATTCCAGCGTATTTAGGTGGGTGCGCGCACAGGACGCTTGAGCCCAGCTCAGGGCCTTTCCCCGCAACAAACCGATGACGTAGTTAATTTTCGCCTCGTCCGAGGAGAAGACGAGCGGGCGCTGGGAGAACACCAACCGGCATTGCAACATGAACCCCCGGTACTTGTCGAGATCCCCGTCGTACGGCTCAGGATCGCAGGCGTAGGAGCCGCGGGGCGGCGGGTGCGCGTCGGCGGCCGATGGCGTTGGGGGGACCGACCGCGCTGCCAGCTCGTGGACGGTCTGGGTGAGGCACGCAACGTTGTGAGACAATAAGGTAAGCGCCTGTTCGTAGCTGCCGAGCATCGCTCCCTGGGCGGACAGTGCGTGTCTGTGCTGCTCTGCTGGATCCATGCTGGTCGGATCGTACTGTTAACGGTATATATCGCTTCGAATTGGATCCAGGCGCAGAACAGACCAGACACCACACAGCAGAGCTCGCTCCGTGACTCAGGCTCGTTTTAATAAAAGACCAGATCGGGTGTCTAACACCAAAAAACGGACAGAACAAAAGGCGCTCCAACGGAGGATAGTCCAGGAAATCAAGGTGGACCCTCAGTGGGCGAAACAAAGACCGGTGCACGCTCGGCGGAACACTGGGGCAGTGGACGAGTCTCTCTCTAGGACCAGACGTGACGATCATGCGGTTCATTTGACGATCCGACACCGGTGGACAGTTGTGAGCAGCTTATATCAGCTGTTGATGATAAATCGCCCACAGCTGCTTCTCTCTGGCTCTGGCTGGGTCACCTGCGCCCTCTGGTGGGGAAAAAGCAGAGTGTAGTCACCACAAGAGTCGGGACCGGCCCTGCCGGCTCCTAACATGATCATTCGTACTCATTCCTGATCCTGTCCATCCTGGTCAGAGTACGGATGCAGTACGATAGCAACTTAAATAATTCCCAACAGAGTTCTGAATCGCTCTTATGGAAATTAAAGTATCTCACTTCAAAAACTGACTCGGGAAAAATAACAGAGATAACAAAACACAGAGATAACGTGAACAAGGACGTGAAAGAGACAAAAAGCCTCGAACAAAACTGTTTTTATAACTTTCTGCCCCCACCGCCACCGCTTCTTTGGTTTTTGGGCTAAGCCCTTATGAATATTTACATTTTGCCTCTCCGTGGTCTGAGGTCTTTAGACTTTGGACGAAACTTAGGGGAGACCAAAAAGCGCTCCAAAATGGAGGAAAAAAACAATGATCATAATAAAAACTAGTCCGAATGACCAGAACTCAGACTCTTCTCAGGGAATGTGACAACACTGGAAATGAGGAAAAACTCAATGGATGAGGAATAGATGGCGCCACTCTCTCTCCACCCAGCCTGCTGCTCCACACAGATGGCGGCCTGTTGCTCAGTCCTCTCCTGCATATCACTCTCGCACAGTTAAAGTACATGGTCTTTTTGTTGCCTGTGTGCAGAGGTCGCTATTTTTCGTGTGGATCTATTCTCCTTTCTCCGTGGACTAACTCCTGATCATTTTCCCGAGGTGGCTACGTCCCGTGAGTGAATTATTTTCTGTTGACACTGCTGCAGTACAATTTCCTGCCTGCCATCCAGCACGTCGCTGGATTGTTTGAGTTCATCCTTTCCTCCGGTAGAGCGTTTTCTGTTCAACCCTGATTTTGTTTTTTTTATTTTAACGGTGTTATTAAAATCCCTGCGTTGTACGATTGGCGTGTTGCGCGTTTGGGCCTGAAATAGTAACAGAATGATCGGTTAAACCGGCTGGCGTGATACTGCAGCTTTTAAGAGCATTAAAATGGTGCTTGAAACAATAAAAACGGTCAAACCTGGCAATAGAAATCCTGTCCTCACCTAGACGGGACCATGTGTACTGACAGCAGTCTGCATGCATCCTCCTCCACACATCCACAAGGCCATGGGAGTGGACCAGCTGCCTCAGAGCGTGTTGGGAGCCTGGCTGAGACTCTGCATGGTTGCGGTCTAAAAACTCATTCTGAGTACAGTTAAAATCCCCACCCAAGACTAAAAAATCCTCCGAGCCACAGCAGTTCAGGTTGGTATATTCGTCAAAATGTGCCTTTACTAAAACATCTCCCTTGTGACATGCTCCACCTCCACTGATGTAGGAGTGAATGACCTTGAGAACAGGAGCCCCAAGCCCCAACCCCCCACTAAAGTGACTCAGGACCACCTGTCACTCCCACTCTGGGTCAGGTTCATTCTGCTTATCGCTGTGCTTTTCTTGCAAAAATAGTACGTCCACAGTTTTCCTCCGTGCTGTGTGAAACACCAAAGCCCTTTTTTCTGCCACTCTCATTAAAAATCAAGCTCTTGGCAAACAGCGGGTAGTCAAACCCGCGCCATGAAACGGTAGTCAAACTCCTCAGTTGTTCAGCATCATGAACACTTGCCTGCGATGAGACACGTGTTTCAGTAAGGGTGATTTACACCCAGACAGAACTATCTTCATAGGAGATACTACCGTTCCATGACGAGAGAGCTTGTTGATCAGAAAATCATCACTGATGAACGGCAGCATGTTCGACAGCGTGATTTTTCGTTGCAGGCTGCGTCAACGGCAGCACTTGAAAACCCGGGGATTTTCTGGAATCCCAATTTCGTTGCAAAGCTAACCAAGAGCATGGTGGCTACAGGTTAGCATCCTTTCTTTTGTAAATGTGTCCATTACCTGAGCAATCAGCAGGGGAAGGGAGGATGAGAGAATGTAATACACAAAGACACAAGTGGAGGCCAATGTGCGGGGGAGTGGGTTCAGCTCTTTCGCTCTGTCCGCTGCTAATAGGCTGTCTGCCTTTTCAAGCTAGAAGCCAGTCAGCAGCCCAGACAGAACACAGTCTCCAAGTCATGGGAAATTTGCCTGTACAAAACAGGCAGAGCTCCTCACAGCATGTTTCAGGAAGATGAGAGAAGGCTATGATTTGTTTGCATTTTCACAAATTTCACAAATCAAGGGTTGTTCTTTTGTTTATTTCTCATCTCCACGCTCCTCCTCAATAAATCTCAGCAAGAAAGGAAAAAAAAATTGTGTTGCTCTCTTCCTAACATGGCAAAGTGAGTGGGCAACACAAGATTTCTTCAAGTGGTTCAGCTTGTCATTTGCATGATTGTCTAACACAAAGAGACGTTCAAACGGGGGTGGGAGTTTTCAGGCCACTCTACTTACCAGTTGCACACAAACAAAACCTTTTGAAAATAGGAAAAATATGAAAATAATTAGGAGAGGAAAAGAAAAGGTACAAGTGGTTGAGAGAAGGCTATGATTTGTTTTCATTTTTCAAGTTTAAGACCATGTATGGGGAGCGAAAAACAATGGACAGCAGGGTCACACATTGTCACACAGACATAAATCCAAGTATTCCTTTTTATTAAAACTGACCAGTTCTAACTCGTAAGGAAAACAGTTGAATCACCTGTTGAGTGAAAAAAGTAATATTTAAAACAGAACTACACAACTATAACTTAAGATTCAATTAAAATAAATTTACTAACTACAAACATTTTCTACAACTCAGGTATGCGCATCTGTCTAGTTGACACATCTGAAATAAGCCCATCTCAGACATGACAAAGACTTTGATAAATGACAATGTGTTGCGCGAATGCACAGTGAGGCTAGGAATTCTCGATGGGTAGGACGGATTTACAGCCGGCAATCCGGACCATGACAGAAACAAAGGCTGTAAGAAAGCCAATACTATGGTCCATCAATGAGGTACAGACTTTTTGAGCTCAGTGGCCGATGAGCTAAGGTTATGGCTGAGATCAATAAGCAATAAATGTACATTTAAAAGTAAACTGAAAAATCTGCACATTTCATTTAAAATATGACTTTTGCAAACAGCCTTTCGCAACCAGATGCATTCAGACTGACCCACTCTGCTGATAACTAGATGGTACTTTTTATCATCAATGCTGGAGCTAATCAGAAGCAAGATTTAGGTGGGGATGGGGGAATGCTTTTCTCTCTCATGTGTGTGTTATTGTGTGTGTGTAAGCATGTGTGTATGAACAGAGAGAGGACTAGAGGGAGTGAGGCACTGGACAGACCCAGAAAAAAATGAAATGAAATGGAATTAATACAACTAAGTATGCAAATCTCAGTGAAACCTAAAGATATAATAGCTGCGTGAAAATCTGAGCTCTCCCTTTACTACGTAACCATCTGACTTCTGGTACTCTACAGACAGCTGTCACCCCCAGAATGTCAGTGCTGACACTGCTATTGTAGAGTGTGTTTCAGGAGGAAACAACAGAGAATGAATGAGGCACCTTTTGTCAAATCGATGATTTATGACAGGTCACGGAAAGGTCACCTATGAGGGGAGGGGTGGGGGGTGCAGGTGCAAGGGTGGGTGGGGA
>CM027091.1:3169318-3273936 GCA_015343265.1 Pao palembangensis | reverse complement strand
AGGGGTGAGTTTGTTTGACGTTCTTAACGTTTCTAACGTTCTTAACGTTTCTGACGAATATTTTTATGCACTTTTTCTATTCCTACGTGTGTATGGCCTAATCATTCATTAAAAAAAAAAAAAACTGTTTGATTCAGTCAATCTATTCCTACGTGTGTGTGTGTGTGTGTGTGTGTGTGCGCCTATTCATTTTACAATGTTTTATTCAATAAATCTATGCCTTAAAATGTAAACGCTTCTCTGACTTTTCTTTTTAATGTTGATTGATGTTTCATTTGATTTTGATGCTCCTTCGTGCACCCAACCCCCTTCCCCACACCCATTTCCTCCCCACCCACCCTTGCACCTGCACCCCCCCACCCCTCCCCTCATAGGTGACCTTTCCGTGACCTGTCATAAATCATCGATTTGACAAAAGGTGCCTCATTCATTCTCTAACAACTATGAGCACACGAAGATCAATATGGAATTTCTAAACTAGTAGCAGAACCACTTCCAAGAAACCCAAGGAAACACCTGTCAACATCCAAGGATTTGGAGGGTGAGGACATAGAAAAACGCTGGTGTTGACATAAACAAGTAACTACACTGGATGAATAATAGTGACTCCCTTTTTAAATAAAGGTATAGTGTAATTTCTACCTGCTGAAGGGGCGGAGTGTGTGTAGGCCACTACTAAGAACTTTCCAAAAAACTGTAATAGCATCAGCAGTGGTGTGCTGAGGAGGGGCATGTATTGAACAGGACAAGAATTGGCTCAGCAGGCTGATTCAAAGAGCAAACTTGGTCTGTGGTTGTGGGGGAGAGGATGGTCCTGGTCCAACTGGACAATATGATGGAGAACACCTTCCACCCCCTGCATAAGACTGTGGGGGCCTTGAGGACCTGCAGACAATTGGCAACATTTGATCATCTGTGCTGGTTCCAACCTCTCGCTTCCTCTGCCTGCCAGATGATCGTTAAACTGTTCTTTTTTTTTGTCTATCTCTATCTGTATGCTGTGGTCTCATTCCGTGCACAAGAAAAGCACAAAAAAACTCATATGACCTAATCATCTTTGGAGCAATGCCTGAATGACAAACTCAATTCCCAAACGCTGGAAAATAAAACATTTAATTGTCTGTGTAGATTCTCACTCATCCAGGTCATGGTTATCCAAAGTAGATCTCTCTGTATCAACTGGACTGAAAGGTTTCCTTGAAAGAAACCAAAACATTTAATTCTGTCTCAAGCGCCAGGCCCTAGGCCTTTTCTGTGTGGAATACATAACTAAAGAAGTGTGAAGACATGCTTTAGGCTTTTTTTGAGTTGTTGCCCCTGGTATCCTAATTGTGGCACTCCTCAGCACTAAATCGTGATCATAATAAAGTCCAACTACAATGTTCATCATTAAAATTTCACATTTATCAGATAAAGGGACTTTGATGAAACAAATCTAAATTTGAGCATGTAAGTGATTTAAACGTTATTTCACCTCAGACAAAAGTGTCTTGTTGTAACTTGGCAGACATGTTCAAATTTGATTTTGTAAAGTATTATTGTATTGTAAAGTAGTACTATGAAATCATAACTTTATTTAAATTTAAGCAGCAAGAAAGTAAAGCCTGGCAATTGAGTGATAAGTTCAAGAGATATGAAAATACATATGTGGCACTGTAGATCGTAACAGACTGTGCACTGTGGCAGGCCTGCTGCCAGGAACAGTGCAGTTTGCTATTAATTATTATTACTGCTATTAATACAGACCAGTTACGTCAAATATTGTCCGATAGTGTCCATACAAGGGTCAATTCTCAGTGCAGATGATACAATAGCAAGGGTAATATCAAACATGGTACATTAGTAAGGGAGGGGCTGGACAGGAGGGACAGGGGAACTGTATCATCTGCAAACTTCAACAGATGGTAACTGACTTGTGTCGACCTGCACTAAATGGTGTAAAGGGTGAAGAACAGTGAGGAGAATACACACAGCCCTGTGAGGAGCCTATGGAGGTAGTGAGGAGATCAGAGAGGTTGCTATTATGCTATCCAGAGTCACTGAGTTCTATTGGTGAGAAAGTCTGAGTTCTATTGGTGAGAAGGTGCAGAATCCAGAGTATTGACTGTTCATATTAAAGTTCCATTAGAGTTTCTCAGCTAAACTGAAGGGTGGCAGTGTATTGAAAGCATAGGAGTGTACAGGATTCTGGAAAAAAGGAGCCTGGCAGAGGTGTTGGGGAGATCTTGGTGTTTATGGACCATAAACATTAAGTTGTTGATCTACAACTTTCTGGCTTTCTTCTGTATGTAAATTGGAGCGGGTGAAGCTGTGAGTTGGTTATAGTCAGTAGTAAGTAATCTTTTCTATTGCTTTCATCACCTGTAAGAAGCTTACTGGGTGGAGAGTGTTACCTGCCGTGGTTCATGAACAAATGTTATAGTCCACCTTCATTTGTAGGTATTCATTTTTTCAGTCCATAGTAATCCATTAAGGTTTAGCGGATAGTCAACTGGACTAGTAAGTAAGCAGAATATGTTTTGCCTCTTATCGAAGCTTATTCAGTGCTGACCATCTTGATGGGATTGAGATTATATTACTAATGGATGTATGCTGCCATTTCATGAATAGTTTATGATTGTCAAACAGACCCCTAGGGATGCATATCACAGATGACATCTGTGTAGATTCTCAATCATCCAGGTCATAGTTATCCAAAATTATCCACATTCCTTGACACTCCTCTCAAACCAGTGATGTTCTCTGGCCAGCACACGTACTTGACTGTCCTCAAAGGAGTGTCCGCTTTCTTTTAGGTGGAGGTGTACTGCTGAGTTCTGTTCTGAAGACCTTGTTCTAATATAGCGCCTACCAATCTCAAGGTCAAGGTCAATGACTCTGTTATCTTATTCATAACAAAAAAAAAAAAAAAAAGTTTTTTTTATTATCTCTGCATATTACAAGGACAGTACACAGAACATTTATTACCTACAATCATTCTTACCTTAGCCTTTTACAAAGGTCATGCCAAGTATGACTAGGTGATTTATTGACCAAGATTAAAACAGTACGGTATTCAATGGTAATAAAAATTATATATTGTAGCGTGAAGACAGTAGGACTAATGGATGACTTTTTTAATTCCACTTGCACTCGTTAGGGGGTACCACTTCCACTTACTGGATGAAATATAAACACAAAAGTTTTTACTGTAATAAGTTAATCAATCTCTTACTGAAGGCACCAGTTTTGAGACACTGATCTCCACACCTATATTCCAATTAACAAACAGGAAATCACTGACGGAAAATGTTAAACAACAAATGCTTATATGAATGACAAGGTTATGTCTAAACTCAACAATGGTTACGATAGAAAGTAGGAATTGAATGACGGTGAGACACTCATTTTACCCTAATAAACCTAAATTTAGATTAAAATTTTAGTGAATTTAGAGTCAAAACTAATTTGGTTATTTGAGACCGCAACAGATGCCCATTAGATCATTAATCTCTCTTACGTGCGGGAAGCTTCGCTCCGATGGGTCCAGAAGTGGGTGCAGGTCGCAAACTCTAAGTCTTCCCATGGATACAAGTGCTCTACGGTTGGGCTCTGGCTCTGTGGAGGGTTGGATGCAGGATCGCAGCAACACTCGCCATCTTTGTCTTTTGGTTGTTCAGGGGCATTTGTTGTTCGTCTACCTACACGAACAACACAACTTTTATTCTTGCCCGTCTTTGACCATTTCTTTGAGCCAGACTATCAAATCAAGGTCCTTTGTTGAGAACCGATGTTTTAATTATATCTTTATGGTTATGATTTCCTTGTTGCTCAACCCTCTTTGGATCGTTCCTGGGACAGTCACCATGTGGCTGGCAGCCAGCGAGTCCAGGCACCGACACCGCGAACGCCTGGAAAGAGGAGCAGGAAGGCACTTGCCACTCCCACTCCTCCGCTCCCCACAGACGAGCTTTGACTGTGAGGTGTGTTATGGCATACGCCACCTTGTCAGGCTCTGAAGCAAAAGTGCGTGGCTGGAGAGAGAAGAGCAGGGAGCAATTAGTAATAAACGCTCCACATGACTGGGGATCTCCCGCGAAGCGTTCTGGCGCACTGACGCGGGGCTCAGGACCGTCACTTGGTGCCGGCACTGGCGCAACAGGAGCAGGCTGGGGGGCGTGGACGGTTGCCTCGTTTACCGTCTGCAGATTCCGCAAATCGAACGCCGCCCGCGCTTTTTCCAGGGCAACAGTAGCTTGCTGGAATCAGGAGAGCGTGGCGTCCATCTGTGCTTGGTGCTGTAGCCTTCGACCTACACCAGATGCGCTAAAGCAGAAGGGCTGTGCGCTGGATCCATTTCTGGCCAGATCGTACTATCAGGAATCAGTATAGGACCCAAGAGCGACACAGGCGTTGAATAAAACTGACTTTTTTAGTCCAGGCGAAGGCGCAAAGGATCAGGCACTCTTGTAGTCGGGTACAAAGCAGGCAGGCAGTTTTACCGGGACGTCGCAACAGAAGCAGGTCGATTACAGGCAGAGTCCAAATCCAGATATCAGTCCGAAAATTCAATGCTGGAACGAGCGACATGAAAGCACACACGATCTGGCAATGAGTCGCTCATGGAATGCAATTTAAATAGGTGCGCTGATTATGGACAAGCAGCCGGTGTGGCTGATCAGCAGTGCAGAGCAGGTGCGCACAATCAGGAGCGTTGGACTGGAGCAACGGAGGGGGGGGGCAAGACTGGAGCAGACTGGCAGTTGTGACAACAACAAGGAATATGAACCAAGTGACATCGTCCATACTCTTTATTCAGTATATCCAGACTATTGATTCAAATCCAGCTAATCATCTGCAGCGGTGTAAAATGGCCTATTATCTCAGGGTGAAATGGAACATCTGTTCTCCATTTGGTGGAAAGAGGTGTCGTCTCCTCTAACCTAGCTGTTTGATTAACTCTCCAGCCTTTAGTTGACCTGGATGGTGGTGAGTGTATCAAGGCCTTGGCGTTAGAAAGGTTTGGGCCTCTTCCCTGCTGAGTTGTGATACCTAAAACAGTCGTAAAGATCCTGATCTCGTCCTCGGTACCAGGAACTCCAAAGGGGAATCCGAGATATTGCTACACTTCCCACACTTGGTTCATGCTAAGTTCAAGGAGATAGGGGAAGTCGATGTCCGCTACAATATCTTGATTAAGAATTTGTTCTGCGTCTATTGCTTCCTAAGAAAACGAACAGTGAGAGGAACATGTAAATAAAGAGAGTTTCCTCAACAATTTGGTGACCCTGATGTGATCAGGAAGTAAAAGAGATCATATAAAATTTCACTGAAGAAATCCACCGGTGGTTTCAACTGAAAGCCTTTTTATCAGAATTCTGCATATTGGGCATTCCAGAAGACTTGTCACAATCAATGTTAAATGATGAAACACAATTAAATTTTGATTCAAAATTAATACAACCTGAATAATGGTTCGAGTCCGTTATAGGCCTGAAAAGTGGTTCAAGTCAACTTTGAATAACGGTTCAATTCTGTAATTCCGTAATTACAGAAAGGTAACGGTTCAAGTCGTTAAAAGGTAACGGTTCCGTTGTTAAAGAAGCAATGGGCCTACTTTGTTAGAACTGTGGTTCGAGTCCACTGGATATTAAGGGTTCGAGTCCCACCATTTTCTGTGATAATATCCATCCATCCATCCATCTTCTGCCGCTTATCCGGGGTCGGGTCGCGGGGGCAGCAGCCTAAGCAGGGACCCAGGGCACGTCCCTCCGGCAGGAGGCCCCCGGGAAGACCCAGGACACGCTCGAAGGACTATGTCTCTCGGCTGGCCTGGGAACGCCTCGGGATCCCCCCGGAAGAGCTGGACGAAATTGCTGGGGAGAGGGAAGTCTGGGCCTAAGCCCTGCTTAGGCTGCTGCCCCCGTGACCTGACCCTGGATAAGCAGTAGAAGATGGATGGATGGGTGAAACCGGCAGTGAGAAATCAATAAAATGTCTGCTTTTACGTGTGGCTATGTAGTTTTAACCGTTCTAAACAAGAGCTAGAAGGTTGCCGGTCGCATTTGTGTCGCAGTGCTATTAAAACAAGAGCTGGGGTGGTGGTGGTTAGCTTGTAAAGTTAGCTTGAAAATGTGATGTCATGTACTCAACCCACGACTTGTGAAATTCATGATTATCAAATTCATGAATGGTCCCTGGGAGTTTGAGACTGCGTTTTTGAAAGCATGCTAAGACAAAACAAAAAACTGAAATTAAGAAAGAATAAATGTCACTGTAGAGCAAAAATTTTTGACACTTTTAAGAACTCTTCCTTTTATTATAACTCATTATATAAAGTATCATGTGTGATTTTTAACATGCTTATTATGGTATTTTCACTGCCACCCCAAGCCCATCACTATACTCTTTTTATAGGTTTTCGCAGCGTTTACCAGAGTTGCCAGTAAGCATCTTGAAAGCTGGTTCTTTGAGTCTCTTGTCAAACACACTATATGCATCATTGAAGTCCAGCAGTCAAAAACTTTCCTCACATTTAGAATGTTTTCTATAATTGTTACAAATGTGTAAAATAAATCTAAACCTGTTATATCTAAACCTAAAAAGGATATATTTAGATTTAATACAAACATCAAATATATATAACCCTCACATTTCTCCCTGTATTCATTGATAGGCATTTTTTTTACCGACTTATCACTTTATTTCAAATTTAGATAATTGGAAACTGTTGCAGCTGCTCCTCTGTCATTGCAGTGGGCTGTGGAAAAGCTGTAGTCATTATAGTTTTCAGTCTTTTCAAATTGTCTCCATCACAGATCTTAGTCTATAGTTTGTAACAGTCTAGTTTCTAACAATGTGTATTCTTTTGCTGACTGTTTCTTTTCACGATTCAATGAAAGATGAGGCTGTAGACAATGTCACAGTGTATTGACCATCCTGAGTGAAGATGATCCTGACCAGCCTGTTTCCACAGCCATCATGCTTGAGAGAGGTGTTGTAATGGACAAAATATGGGACTTGCCACAGCCAGTTTGTTTGATATTTGGCCTCACATATCCTTTGAACCTTGATTACCCAAAATACATTGGAAAAACATTCAGTCATTCAATGTGTAATGCTTGGTTTGGGAAACAAAGCCCTCACCCCAAAACTGCTAGTTTATAGCATGTTGTTTCACTAATGAGGAGCCAGATTTATTATAGCACTCAAAAGCCGTTGTGTCATGATTGTTCTGTTCTTATGACAGAGAACTGAGAATAAGATAGTTTGATGCTTTTATTAAACAGCATTTTGAACATTTCAGAGTTCATTTTATTGTTCAGTTGATACTTTTATTCAATTCAATTCCATTTTAAAGTGCCAATTCATAACAAAGTTATCTCAAGACACTTTACACGTTCAGATAGAGGGAAAAAGGAGAGGGGGAGAAGAGAGACAGGGAGGTCGGCTGTGGCCTGGTGCCTGACTTACGGCAACGCTTGGCCTCTCTGCACCAGATTCTGCGGGACGCTGAGGGGTAGAGCCTTTCCACCTTCTGGCTCTTTCGGGCACCAGACCCTCCCTCTCTGGAGGTGCAGGGAAACCCTTCACACTTCACGCCTTGGGGCTGATGCAGACGTTACCGGTGCAGCGGCGGATCTGGCTGCTGCAGGAGGACTCTTAGCTGGAGCGGGGGCGACTTGGCTGCCGTAGGACTCGGGCTGACTTGGCTGGTGTAGGTGTAGCCTGAAGTTTTGATCTTCTATGGATTTGTGGAACTAATAAATGGCTTTATTAATTCCACTTGCACTTGTTAGGGGGCACCACTTCCACTTATTGGAAGAAACATATAAACTCAGAAGTTTATGTAATAAAGTTTAATCAATTTCTAGCTGAAGGCACCAGTTCTGAGACATTGATCACCGCGTCTATATTCCAATGAACAAACGGGAAACCACTGATGGTAAATGGCAATTTATTTCATACCAGTGAATGATTATATGAATGAACAAGATTATACATGTATCAAACTTAACAGTGTTTATAATATAACGTATAAAATGGATGGCGGTGAGATACTTTGGATTATTCTAATCTGGTAAACCTAAATTTGGATTAAAAAGTAATGGATTTTGGATTCAAATGTACAGTATTTTGGTTATTTGAGATCCAGAAAATGACCATCAGACACGTGAGCTTTTCTTACGTGTGCAGGTCCAGAACGCCCAGTCTCCCAGTTGGTTCCGTGGGCAACACCCAGAACTCGGTAGTTTGGCAGTGGAGTCCAACCCACAACTGGCCTGTGGAATACGAGGCGGACATACATCTGAAGGTCTAATGGTCTCTGAGATTTCAAACTCAATTTGCAAACATTGTTTGGAATATGCTCTTTAAGGTACGATAGCAACTTCCAACAGATTGGCCTAAAATACATCCTGGATAACATTTCTATATGAGTCACTCTTGTGGAAATTAAATAAGTATCTCACTTAAAAAATTGACTCGAAAAATAAAAAGACGAAATACATAGATAACGTGAACAAAAACGTGAAAGAGACAAAAAGCGTGAAAAAGACAAAAAGGAAAAGCCGTGACAGAGACAAAAAGACTCGAACAAAAGATTCCTAAGTTTTATATCTTTCTGCCCCCATTCTTTGGGTTTTGGGCTGAGCCCTTATGAATATTCAAATTTTGCCTCTCCATGGTCTGAGGTCTTCAGAGTCACGGTCTCCCATGCTGGAGCTCAAATAGTGTGAACCCCGTTTGTCTATTTACAGAGTGTCTGATTTCCATTAGCACCAGGGGCAGAGCTCCTACCCAGTTCAATTTAGTTTGTGCCATGGTCTTTGCCAATTTAGTTTTGATCATTCCATTCATTTTTCCACCGTTCCCTGTGATTCGGGGGGGGGGGGGGGGGTGATACACCGTCCCAAAATGGTACTGAAGCCCTGAATCCATGCTGTGGAATATAATGATTTAGCAGCACTTTCATCACAGTTGCTGCGTCCTCTTTGGACGAAGGTTATGCCTCAGGCCATCCTGAATAGGCATCCACCATTACCAACAAATACCTTTTCCCCATTACCCTTTCCCCCATGTCTGTGAAATTAATCACAACGTCCTCTGCGGGTCCCTGCATCTGAGGAAACACTCTTATTGCCCCTTGATTCCTGGCTTCACATGGAACTGTTGACAAATCTCACATTCCTTTGCATATTTTTCCACAGTCTGTTGTAATTTCGGATGCCAATATTGTTTCAACAAATATTTCATGGCATCAATACCTGCATGATAAGGCCCATGTGCCTCTTCACACATCCATTCCAAGAATTAATCTGGGACAACTTCTCCTTTGGGTTCCTTCCACAATGAAATCCAATCCATCCCTTTTCCTAATTTTATTTCCACAGAAGAAGCGCCCTGCTGAGCCCATTCTTCTTGCTCCATTCGGCCTGCTTTAGCCTGAGCTTGTGCATTGTGTTTGGACCCAGTCCGAAATAGTATTTCCTTGTTTCACCATTGGTCCAAAAGTCTTTGCCTGAGCCCCCCCATCTCCACTGCCAAAGTAATGTGTGGGGCCGCGGTTGTAGCCATTTTATATTGTTTGTACTGATCAGGCGTTAAAGTGACAGGCGCAGCCACTCCCTGTGGGCCTATTAAAATACCCCTTGTTGACACCACCCACTCAGTCCCTTCCAAATTTTGGGCAAAATATTCCTGATATGTCATGTCATTATCTATGTCATAAAAGAGGGTAACATGTAATGGATCTGAGGGAGGCGAGTACGCCCTTATTTCCCTGATGAACGGCTCCCACTGTAGGAAGGTCATGGCCAGAGGATTGTGTAGTTGATCCGCAACGCTTCCGCAGTCGATGTCAGTGGTTAGATGGTCTCCCGCAGTAGATGTCCCCAGCCACATCTGTGTAGGTCCTGTGTCCCATAAATCTGTGCAATGCAGTTCAGTACCATCCCAGAGTTTCACTGTGGTGCCACACGTAGCCAAAGTTTTCATCAGGTCTCTGCCCAAAAGGTTCAAAGGGCAATGTTTTCCATTTAAGAAAGAGTGTCTTAGGACCTGGTTGCCAAGTTGCACCTCCAGCAGTTCTGAAAAATAAGTCCTGGAGGATTGGCTGTGCTGGGGTATGAAGACCCCAGCACTGTCACGTGTCGAGATGTCATGCGACTGGCGTCAATGTCTTTAATAGACAAATAGGTGGCTCCCATATCCACAAGGATATGGGAGCCACCTATCAGCACACCTATCAGCACACTACACCGTCTACTTGCATCTCCAGGACGGGTTTGGCCGTGGCCCCTCCTTGTGCAGCTGGGCACCCCTACAGGTACTGGCCCCGTCCTTCAATTTGGCTTGGGTCATATCTTTTGGCTCCTTTTTGTTTTTCCAATTGCATGTTAGCTAATGTTCTACTTGTGTCTTCCGTAGATCTTTCCTGCGCCTCTCGTTTCCTCTGACACTGAAGCAGGAGCTGAATCAGACAATTTGACCACTGGGACCAAGCAGCACGTTATAATAGGATTTTCTAGCATTTGAATTTTAACAGTTAGTGCAACACTGTTCAACAGCTTATCTTTTAACATGAGCAAACATCTGGGGCTTCACCTGTAATCTCCACCCATTTTCTTACAGTCTGGTGTAGCCAAGGCTCCGGAGGGGCCTTACCATCCCAAGGGGTTGTGAAACCAGCCACTGTCGTCACTGACACCGGAAAGTGTAATCTCAAAGCTGCGCAAAATTGATCAGCTACTTGGGAGAAAGGTGTTACATCTTGTTTACTAGTTGTTCCTGCTGACAGCTCTACTTTAGTTAATGCCTCTGTCCCTGCAAATGCCGTAACCATGGCCCTTAAATCCCTCCATGGCCCTTAAGTGTGTGGGAGGCGGTGGGTGTAATAGTTCCTGCTCTCGTCACCATTCCCGAATATCCTCCTTCTCCTAATCCCCCTTCCGCTAGTCCTCCTGTACCTCTTCTCTTCTCCTAGCCTCCTCCTCTCTCCTTCTCTCTGTATTCATTAACTGCTTCCTCTTTAATACGCCTCTCCTCTCTCTCTCTCGCTCCACTTCTGCATTACCACTCTCCCATTTTTTCCTCTATGGGGGTTGCCTTACTGCGTGTGATTGTGCCAGAATGGATCAGGTTTCACTTCCTGTTTTAAAACAAAAGGATTTCCAGCACTCAGTCCTTTCATATCACTATTTGTAGGCACATTTAGTTGCCTGTTTTCTTCCACAAAGTCTACACTTCCCCCTTGAATATGTAAAACACCACCCGTTAGTTAGGGATAAATACCAAAATACGATGGAGGCTGCACAGGTCCCGACGGGACACTTGTCTTTTCTGTCGTGTTGTTTCATACTTGTCAGTTCTTTAGAATGGAAAAAAGAAAAGTCCTCAATAAGTTTCATCACAGTACATTTTTCCGATCAAATGAATAAAAAAGAAAGAAAAAAAATGTGTGACAAGTAGAGAATGTAGTCATAGAGTACAAGGTCACAAAGATCTTTGTAATAAATAATAAATAATAAATCATCAGTATGATTTGGAACTGTTTTAATTCAAAATTTGTATTCAGCACACACCCAGGGTTCATTTTTCACAGAAGGTACAGATGTCTGGTTCCTTTTCTTTCTGCCCCAAATGATATATGATCCCCTAAGTAGAAAAATGGCAGTGATAACCGAGAAGTAGCTTGAGTAGATGATGAACTGCAAGTAAAAAAAAAAACGAGTTTTAGTTATGATTGGACCTACACTGATACAACTTTGGACTCTTTGCACTCTGATACAACTGATACTCTGATATATCAAAATAGTCTGATACAACAATGACTTCAGTGGTTATTGATCACACTACCTACCTGAGGAATAATACTAAGACCCAGTCCTCCACTGTCTACCACAATAGAAGTTAAGATTGTCTGTAGAACCACGGCTGCAAAATTGTTTGCTCCAAAGACCAATGCATATCGTTCCATTGTCAGGCCAGCTGCGATGTGGAACCTAAGACCAATATTTAGTTAGTTGTTTTGTTCATTGTGTCCTACCAATGAATTGTCATTTTTAATCGGTTTTAAAATAAACACATTTAGTCATATCATTTCTTACATAGCTAATGTCATCAGCACCATGTATAGGCACTTGAAGATGACATAACTCGCGTAGCTGACCCATATGTTGCTGCTGAAGGTCATAACAAAGAGTGCTACTGAACAAAGTCCAGAAAATCCCCCCAAGGCCAGCTCTTCCCACTGCTCCCATCGTTCTTCTTTATAGCCAACGCCATAGACTGTAGCTGCACCTGCAACACATATCTGGACTTTTAGAGTTGAAACAGCTGAATGAACAGCTAAGATCTGCCATAATACACCTGCCATTTTTGTACCATATATATATTAAATGTAAAATCCTAGACACAATTTAGATACAATAGTCATAATAAAATCAGCCTTTAACTGGTATCATGTATGAATTTATTACTGTGTAACCTACTCAATAGACTGGACATTGCCTCTACACCTCCATTGTAAATGCTGGCATTCTGAGAAGGTTGCACATGATCCCAGAGCGACTGCAGAATATAGAGATCAAAAGGAACAGTTAAAAACAAGGCTATGGAATAAAAGGTTGGATTTGGTTAATATTTAAATTCTAAGACAAACGGGTTAATCCTTGAATAATAGTAAATAACAGTTGCAAAAACATTCAATATTGAGTGTAGATTGATTAAAAAAAAGGTAAAAGTGTCTGAAAACGTTCTAACACTGTGCAAGTATGAATTGGAATAGTTTCATATATTCACTTGCAGGAGCAGTTTTTATAACCTTCTCAAGGAATACACACACACGCGCATGCATGCATGCACATGTGTGTGTTGAAAAATGTCATACATATAACTAACCTGTACAAAGCTTACTGTCTGGTTGAAGCCACAGGTGGCCATCACCCACCATAGTGACCAGTAGAGCAGCTGTCTAGATGCAAAGCAGTCGCGAGAGTCCTGAATCATCTGTAGAATAATGTTCCCACATGTTTGTGCCACAGCC
This sequence comes from Pao palembangensis, assembly GCA_015343265.1. Classification (NCBI taxonomy): domain Eukaryota; kingdom Metazoa; phylum Chordata; class Actinopteri; order Tetraodontiformes; family Tetraodontidae; genus Pao; species Pao palembangensis. The sequence goes on along the minus strand of CM027091.1, from coordinate 3,260,912 downwards.
AACTCCTGAGGGTCCTCTGTCTTATCAGCGGTGTTCTCCCTTTCATCCTGAATTTCTCCTGTTCGCTCTACGTGTTCAGCATTCAGTTCTCCTGGAAATTCCAGGTCTGTCACTTTTGTCTTTCGATGAAAGAACATACTCCACTGTGGCATTGGCAGGAGGAAAGAAATGAAGAGACCGACTGCGAGGAGGATGAGTGTCAAAATCGCAGTGTTGTGGAATGACAGGAGGTTGAAGCTAAAAATCAACTGCCCTAGCACAGAACCCACGGTGTACCCCAGCAGCTGGACACTGCGAATGTAAGAGGTGGCCTTCCGGTACTTATTCAGATCTACCATACTGTAATGACAAAAATATTTAAGTTAGGTTTTCTGAAAGAAAAAACACTGAGTACTGTGTGACCACACCTGTAGATGTAGGAGTAATAAGCAACCTCAGAGGCGGTCGCCACCCCAAAGAAGAACTCCGAGGCTTGCATTCCTTGAACAGATGCCGACCAGCGATTTATAGCTGTGGTGATAAAAAGTGCCACACACTCTAATATCACCACAGGTTTGTATCGCAGCCAGTCAGTCAGCAGGAAGACTGGTATCTGTGCAGCCAGGTTTCCGTAAGTCGACATTGGAAAGATCTCATTGTTCAGCTGATAAGATTGACACAATAAATGCATATGAGTGGAGTTTTGTTTCTGCCAGGGAACAGGTACAGTATATCAACACAATTTCCAGCAGGAGACAAATCCTTTTGTAACAGTCCATGCAATCAGTCACAGTCACCTTGTAGATTATGGATTTTTTTTCTAAATATTTCTAAAAATATTTACTGTCATTTTATTTGTGTACTACCACAAAATATAATTCTAACCAAAGTCAACAGTGTCAAACTTTTCATTTGGTGATGAAACTATGGACATAATTAAAGTCTTACCAGTCTTAAGAACTATTGCAAAGTCCCCCTCCCCCACTGTTTGTTATATTTGTAAGTAAAAATTTACGAATTTTTTACGAATCCTGCAGCTGCAGGTCTTTTAAGTGGCACCAAACAAGCGCACAAAACTCCAGTTCTACCGTCACTTCATTGGCTTTCCGTTCCCTGTATTCATTTTAAAATTCTTTTGCTTTTAAATGTCACCATGGCAATGCCACTATTGACTGACCTGTGCCATCTCTACACTCCATCTCGGCAGATCAATCTTTGTTTTTTGTCCCTAAATCTAGAAGGAAGCTCAGTTGCTGCCCTAAAACTATGGACTCAGCTCCCTCCACATCAGGGAAGGTTGACACACTTCCTGTTTTTAAGACCTCCTGAAAACACATTTCTTATATTTGGTTTTTATCTCCATATGACAAATTACATTTTATTATCAGTTATGTTTGTTTTTACTGCTTTATACTTGTCATATATTATATGTTTTTATCTTGTGTACAACACTACAGGGCACTTTTTTTTAAAGTACCTTCAGATTGATTGATTGATCCTTCAATTCCTACCTGTTCTGCTGTTAGGTTCTTGTCTGGTCCTGTCAGGTATGAAAAGAGGAAAGGCTCGATGGGTCTAACTGTGTTGAAGAATCCATATATGCACAGTATGGAAGTTGGATACTTCCAGTTTTCCCTCCATGTTCTCACCGGTTTCATTGTCAGCTGTCTGTCTGCGTTTTTCTAGTGTGTTCATGAGTGTGTTCATGAATGCTTTTTAAGAAGTCTGTTTTAAACTTGGTTAATAAGTCACCTAGTGATAATCGGCATGACCTTTGTATAATGCTAAGCTAAGAATGAGTGTGGATAATGTTCTGTGTACTGTCCTTGTAATATGTCTAGATAATAAAATATTAAGCAAGGGTTTTTTTTTTTATTACACTATAAATAAGATAATATAACAGAATAAGTTTCAACTATAACTTGGAAAAAGAGATTGTTAATCTTAATGGGTTAAATAAAGGTTAAATAAAATAAAAAAAAAAAAATAAAAATAATGGAATCAGTGACCTTAGGAGAGCTTAGTAAGTGCTGTATGTACAGTGATTTAGAATAAGAAAGGAGGAAACTACGGAGGAAACTAATTTCGGCCGCTTGTACCCGCGATCTTGTTTTTTCGGTCACTACCCAAAGCTCATGACCATAGGTGAACCAAGAGCTTCTCCTTTCGGCTCAGCTCTCTCTTTGCCACAACGAATTGGTGCAGAGTTTGCATTACTGCAGACGCTGCCCCGATCCACCTGTCGATCTCCCGCTCCATTCTTCCCTCACTCGTGAACAAGACTAGGTGCCTGCCAGAGGTGCTTAAACTTCTGCACTTGGGGCAGGATCACCTCCCCGACCCGGAGAAGGCACTCCACCTTTTTCTGGCTGAGAACCGTGGCCTCTGATTCTCATCCTGGCCGCTTTCACACTGGGTTGCGAACCGATCCAGCGAGAGTTGGAGGTCATGGACTGATGAAGCCAACAGGACCAAATCATCTGCAAAGAGCACAGACCCGATCTTGAGGTCACCAAACCGGACCTCCTCAACACCATGGCTGCTAGAAATTCTGTCCATAAAAGTTATGAACAGAATTGGTAACAAAGGGCAGCCCTGGCAGAGTCCAACCCTCAGCGGAAACAAGTTCGACTTACTGACAGCAATTCGGACCAAGCTCTGACACCGGTCATACAGGGAGCGGACGGCCCGTATCAGGGGGCCTGATACCCCATACTCCAAGTTGTTCTCCATAGCCTCACCAATTTTTTTCCACGCCCGGGTCTTTGCCTTGGCGACCACCATAGCTGCACTCCGCCTGGCCCACCGGTACCTGTCTGCTACCTCAGCAGGCACCAACCACCTTACGGCCACAGCACCAGTCGGCCGCCTCAACAATGGCGACACGGAACATGGTCCACTCGGACTCAATGTCCCCCGCCTCCCCGGAGACATGGTCGAGGCTCTCCCGGAGGTGGAAGTTGAAGCTCCTTCTGACAGGAGACTCTGCCAGGTGTTTCCAGCAGACCCTCACATTCTTCCCAATCACGTCCCTCCAGGTCTCATTATCGCTGCTAACATGAGTATTGAAGTCGCCCCAAGAGGACGAGGGAACCCCGAAAAGAAGCAGTCTATAGTACTCCCTTTAAGGACTCCAAAAAAGGTGGATGCCCCAAACTGCTGTTTGGAACATAGGCGCAAACAACAGTCAGGATCCGTTCCCCCACCCAAAAGCGGAGGGAGGCTACCCTTTTGTTCACCGGGGTAAACTTCAATGTACAGGCACTAAGCCGGGGGCAACAAGAATTGCCACCCCTGCCTCTCGCCTCTCACCATTGGCACCTCCAGAATGGAAGAGAGTCCAACCCCTCTCGAGAAGGCTGGTTCCGGAGCCCTTGCTATGCATTGAGGTGAGGCCAACTATATCTAGTCAGAACTTCTCAATCTCGCGCACTAGCTCAGGCTCCTTCCCCATCAGAGAGGTGACATTCCACGTCCCTAGAGCTAGCTTCTGCAACCCGGGATCGGTCTGCCAAGGTCCCTGCCTTCGGATGCCACCCAACACACAGTTGTGTGTCCAGTTTCCCTTGTCGTTCTGTGTCTTTCTCCCCCCTCTCTCTCTCTCTCTTTCTGCAGGTCTTCCATCTCCAGACCTTCGTGTTGCATGGACCTTGGCCTCTGACAAACTCAGGGTCCACTGTCAGCACCTGCCTATGCTATTCCCTTTTTTATTAAAACCTGCCTATACCGTTCCTCTTTTTATAACAACCTGTTATGCAGTATTATGTATTTATGTATTATATATATTGTGTCTGATATTTTTGTATTTCTATGATTTTATTTTCTTTATATTTCTGATTCTATGATTGTATCTGTTCTTATGATTGTATATGTGCTCCCTCTCTCTCTCTTTATTCTATCTGTCCTGTCTCCCTCTTCTTTTCCTCCTTTACACAGCCAACTTTCAGCAGGATGGTTCCTCCTTGTAAGCTTGATCTTGCTCAAGGTTTCTTCCTGTTAAAAGGGAGTTTTTCCTTGCCACTGTGCTTACCTGGGGGTTCAGGCTCTGGGTTTCTACCTCTGTAAAGCACAATTTACAATTTTTTTTGTAAAAGGTGCTATATAAATAAAATTGAAATGAATTGAACACACACCCCTTTGGCCCCTCCTGCAGGTGGTGAGCCCATGGGAAGGGGGGTCCCATGTTGCCTCCCATGTTGCCTTGTCGGGCTGTGCCCGGCCAGACCCCATGGGCAAAGGTCCGACTACCAGGCGCTCACCATCGTGCCCTGCTCCCAGGACCTGGTTCCAGGAGAGGGCCCCGGTGACCCGCGTCTGGGCAAGGGAAACTTGGAACCATTTATGTTCATAGTCATAAGAGGTCTTGGGCTACACTTTGTCTGGTCCCTCACCTAGGACCTGTTTGCCGTGGGTGGCCCTACCAGGGGCATAAAGCCGCAGACAACTGAGCTCCTGGGGATCATTGGGACACGCAACCCCCCCACACCATGATAAGGCGGTAGCCCGAGGAGGGGAGGTTAGTAACTAGCTATCAGGCAGCTTTACAATGGAACCAATGGCTCACTCTCCCAACTACAAGTAAACCTGCACTCTCTGATCTGTGTTCTTTTAGGAATATACGGAACTATGAGATCCTGCAGGGATGATGGAGATAGTCCACTGAGAGCTTTATATGTAAAGTATTATAGTATAGGGTGAGAAGCTCTGCCATCCGGGAGGAGCTCGGAGTAGAATCGCTACTCCTCCGCATTGAGAAGAGCCAGATGAGGTGGCTCAGGATGCCTCCCAGACGCCTCCCTGGTGAGGTGTTCAGGGCACGTCCCTCCGGTAGGAGGCCCCCGGGAAGACCCAGGACACGCTGGAGGGACTATGTCTCTCGGCTGGCCTGGGAACGCCTCGGGATCCCCCTGGAAGAGCTGGACAAAGTGGCTGGGGAGAGGGAAGTCTGGGCTTCCCTGCTTAGGCTGCTGCCCCTGTGACCCGACCCCGGATAAGCGGCAGAAAATGGATGGATGGATGGATATTATAGTATTAGTATTATATGTGCCAGTGTAAACCTGCACTCTGTGATCTGAGAGTTCTTTTAGGCATATACGGAACTATGAGATCCTGCAGGGATGATGGAGATAGTTCCTTGAGAGATTTATATGTAAGGAGGAGAATCTTAAAGTCTATTCTAAATTTCACTGGAAGCGAGTGAAGAAAAGCTCACTGGAGAGATATGATCCCTTTTGCTGATTCCTGTCAGAACTCTGGCTGCAGTGTTCTGGATCAGCTGCAGGAAAATAATGGAATAATTTGAACATCCTGACAGTAATGAGTTGCAGTAGTCCAGTCTAGAAGTAACAAAGGCATGGACAAGTTTTTTAGCATCACGCTGATGCTCCTGATCTTGGCAATATGCCCACAGAACTGGTCAGGGAAGAGGAGACAATTTAAATCTTCAACAGACTCAAATTTTTATTAATGACGGACTCGAACCATTACCTTTCTTTAACGGACTTGAACCGTTATTCAGGTGGACTCGAACCACCTAGTCGACTTCACTCATTCACACAATTAAGTATTTCAGTATTCAACTTGTGTTATTAATTTTGAATCATAATTTAATTAATTTGTTTCATCATTTAACATTGATTGTGACAAAAGTCTTCTGGAATGCCCAATTGCAGAATTCTGTTAAAAAGGCTTCTGCTCACCTTAAAACCACTGGTGAATTTCTTTGTCACAGTCAACTTTCAATGATGTTCTCACTTGTTTTCAATTTTCTTCCTGATCACGTCGGGTTCACCAAATTGTTAAGGAAACTCTCTTTACTTACGTGTTCCTCGCCCTGTTAATTTCCTCAGAAAATGAAAATGAATACTGTACTGAATATATTGTGTTCCTAAACGCTATTAGCAGTATGTTTTAAACTTGGTTAATAAATCACCTAGTCATAATTGGCATGACCTTTGTAAAATGCTAAGCTAAGAATGATTGTGGATAATAAATGTTCTGTGTACTGTCCTTGTAATATGTAGAGATAATAAAATGTTAAGGGTTTTTTTTGTTTTATTGTTATATTGTTTTTTCTTTTTGTTATGTTATGAATAAGAGAACAGAGTCAGTGACCTTGGTAGAGATCAGTAGAGGCTATATGTACAGTGATTTAGAGCAAGAAAGGTGTGAAAATAAGACTGGTGTCAGGGACCGGCATTGTTGGTTTTGTTTGTCTTTTATGTTCATGCTTTGTTCCACTAGAGGACGCAGGCGACCCAGATCCCAGCCTGGGAGTGCATCAGCATCACTGAGACACAACACTATCTCCAATGTGCTAGATAGTGTTGTGATTCTGCTTTTCCTCGTTTTGTGAATTCACTCACTAAAAAACTCTTTTTGTGTTTTTCCCGAGGTTGCCTAGTCCAGCTGTGGTTTGTAGTGTGCGCCCAGCTCACAGTGAGCCATCCTGCGTTCAGCCCGGCATGTTGTTGGCTCTTTTGTGTTCGTCCTTCCTTCCTCCATCAAAGCGTTTTGTGTTAGAGAAATCCTGTCTTGGTGTTGAATCTCAGTTGTGCGTTTTGTTGTTAAATCGTCTTCTCTTCAGTTGCGTTCTGTGTGTGCTGCAGTTGGATCCTGCTCAAACCAGTCTGTTCTGTGAGAGAATGATCTGAGCAAATGGATCCAGCAGATGCACACCGGGCTCTGACGAACCAGGGTGCAATGCTCGGCCATCACAAGCAGGATATTGATATTGTTCTCCACAACATCAGTTTTGTGCGCTGGACGTTCGTGTTCGTATTCGTGTTCATTGAACTATTGTTCAATGAACACGAATATGAAATATGAATGCGTTCATATTTTGGGGGAAAGTGAACTGAACGTACTATATTACCGCCTATATTACGTACTATATTATGAACGTTACTGTGAAGGACAAGCTCAGTTCATTTTCATTTAAATGTGCCACAGTTCAGGTAAAAACCCGCCTAAAACACACCGTAAACCGGCTTTAATATGTAGCGGAAAAACACCCAATTTGGCAACACCAGGCACCAGCGTCGCGCCACCAAATGCGTCATCAGAACAGGAAGCAGCATGGAGGAGGCGACACTACTAGGGCGCATGTAGGCGCATGTAGTTCAAGACAAAACCCCATTAGACAAAGCAGCAAAGATGTGTCGTATGATCATTTACATTTTTTTTTATGACAAAGTCGATTAGAATGGAAAAAAATCTTTCATTTCTGTGCCAACTTTGCCCGCCGACTTTCAAAAAGAAAATCCGCACATCAGTCACATCCATAGCCAACCTGGAATGGCACATTGAACTGAAGCACCCAGGTAGCGTTTCAACGTATGTCTAAGCAAATAAAAAAATCAGAAGACACCCAAATCTCATTAACTGCGTAAAGCAGCGGCTCCGTCGACATAGCCCAGCTGCAGCCGGACAACCTGTTGGTGCAGTATATTGTCGGAGACCTGCAGTCATTGAGAAAAGTGGAAAGCCCAGTTTAGTTAAGGGGTTGCAGCCTTCCAAAAATATGCTTTCAAGAAAAAAAGTACAGACACTCTTAAACAATAAATTAAAAAAAAAAAACAAAAAACAACGAAAAAAATCAATCCAACTGAAGATTTAACTGTCTGAGGTTAAGGATTTAAAATTGGATGTGAAGATGAAATCTGAAGCATTGTTTCAGTGATACAACTGATAAAATAACTGCTGTCTGTGGCTCTATGGCAATAATTTAAAAAATAGCTCACAGCAACATATGGGAAAAAAACGAACTGAAATAGTTTGGAACTGTGCACTTAGTTAAAATTTTTGAATTATGAACTATGAACTGAACTAGTTCATTTTAAAATCTGTGAACTGAACTTTGAACTAGTTCATGTAGAAAATGAACTTTCCCAACACTGCACAACATGGCTGCACTGAGTAGGCCGCGAGACCTAGGGATTCCTATGCTTGCAATCCCAAGCCTATTGACGGGGACCTGGACAAATGTTGAGGATTCCTTCTTCAGTCCCGGCTTGTTTTTTTCTCAGCGTTCGCTCCTGTTTGTCTCCGATGAATAAAAAATTAATTATATTATCGGTCTGCTGAGGGGGAGAGTTCTGGCCTGGGCGCAGTCGTCCAAGTCTGAGTTCTCTCCCATACGACGAGTTTTGGATGTGCTTTAAGAGAATCTTTCCCACCGAACGCGTGCTGGAGTGTAAAGAGCCGATCCAATGCTCACCCCGCATGGTTTGGACGGTCAGAGTACGCAGTTGAGTTCGGGACGCTAGCGAGGAGTGCGTGTCGTCGAGGATTGAATGGTCAGGTGCGTTATGTTTTTGCCGTCGGGGTGTGGCCACCAGACTTGAATGCGCTTATGGACCTTGCCATTGAAAGCAACAACTGTCAGAGGGAGCAGCGCCGGGATTGTCTCTCCCGTCCCACTTTTCTCCGGTTCCCCTGCACGTCGTCGAGCATCTTCACCGCATGCTCGGTCGCCCCCACCGCATGCAAGTCCGCACACTTCCACTGACGATGAGCCAGTGCAGTTGGGTCGCGCCAGGCTGACGCATTCTGAGAGGCGTAAACGCCTCTCCTTAGGGGCCTGCCTGTACTGCAGGCAGGCAGCTCATTTCATCGCTGATTGCCCTTCCTTGCCAAAAGATTAAGCTCGTCAGCGCACGCAGGAGTGCTGGCGAGCGTGATTTTGTCCTGCCCCTCATCCTCACAGTTAGTCCTCCCGGGCACTTTTCTGTGGGTGTGTGGTTCGCTTCCGTTAACCTTGCTAGTTAACTCGGGGGGGATGATTCATTTATTGATGAGAATCTGGCGAGACAGGCAGGATTTCCCCTAGTTGCACTCTCGGGACCAAGGACTGCACTCAATCTGGATAGTCGCTCATTCGCGAGGGTTACTCACCGCACTGCCCCCCCCGGTGACACTACTCGTCTCCGGTAATACTGCAAGCAGATTGAATTGTTTTTAATCCCTTTGTTTTCCGCCCCAGTGATCCTTGGCTCTCCCTGGCTGGCCCGCTACAACCCCCAAATTCACCGTTCAGCTGGATCTCTGACCAGCTGGAGCATTGCCTGTCACTCCCCCTGCCTCCACTTTGCCTTGCCACCTGTGCCGGAGCGCTCAGATGACCTGCCTGCGACGCCAGACCTCTCCATGGTCCCAGAGGTCTACCACAACATCAGGGGATCTTCTCCAAGGATCACACGCCCTCTCTCCCTCTTTACCGCCCGTACAACTGTGCAATTGACCTGGTCCCTGGCGCCCCGCTGCCTTCCAGCTGGCTTTACAATCTTTCGAGACCGGAGCAGGAGGTGATGGAGAGGTACATCAGTGAGTCACTGGCAGTAGTCCTGGTGCATCCCTCTTCTTTTCCAGTGGGTGCTGGTTTCTTTTTCATGAAGAAGGATGGTTCTCTGTATCGACTGTCAGGGAATTAATGCAATTACCACGAGAAATAAACACCCCCTGCCGCTTCTGGGCGCGGCGTTCACGCCTCTGCCAGGCGCAGATCTTCACCAAGTTAATTCTGTAGAATGTGGGAATGCCTACCACCTCGTTCACATCCGTGAAGGAGACGAATGGAAGACGTTTAATACACCAGTGAGCCACTTCGAGTACTTGGTGATGCTGTTTGGGCTGACCAACGTGGCGGCTGTCTTGCAATCACTGGTAAACGGTGACATGCTGAACAGGATTCTATTTGTCTACACTGATGATATCCTTATCTTCTCAAAGACAGAGGACGAGCATGTTAAGCATGTGCGGCTAGTGTTGAAGTGCCTGCCTGAGCTTAAATGTTAGATCATACTTGCAGGATCTCATAGTTCCGTATATTCCTAAAAGAACCCTCAGATCACAGAGTGCAGGTTTACTTGTAGCTCCCAGAATTCATCAAAGTAGACTGGGAGGACGAGCTTTTAACTATCAGGCAGCATTACTATGGAACCAGTTAGCAACCTGGGTCCGAGAGGCAGACACCACGTCTACCTTTAAGATCAAACTTAAAACCTTTCTGTTCAGTAAATCGTACAGGTGATAGATCTGATTACAGTCAGTTCTTACAGATACACGTAGAATAAGGCCATCAAACTCTTATTCTTCAATTTTTAGCATAGCTATTCTGCTGTGCGCTGAATACAGCACAGCACAGTACGTTGCTGTGCGGACACAAACAAGATCCACTGAGCAGTCCCCCACTTCCTCAACACCAACCACTCCCTCACCTCCTCTCCTCCTTTTCTTTTCTTCTCACCGGGATGATCAGTCTTCCTTGCCATTCTGTGTCTCTCTCCCCCTCTTCTTTATCTCTCTCTCTCTCTTTCTGCAGTTCTCATGCTGCACGGATCTCGGCCTCTGACAAACCCAGGGTCCACTGTCAGCACATTCATATGCTATTCACTTTTTTATTAAAACCTGCCTATACCGTTCCTCTTTTTATATTATATCCTGCTATGCGGTATCATGTATATATGTATTATATATATTATGTCTGATATGTTTGTATTTCTATGATTTTATTTTGTTTGTATTTCTATGGTTCTATGATTGTATCTGTTCTTATGATTGTATCTGTTCTCCCTCTCTCTCTCTTTATTCTTTCTGTCCTGTCTCCCTCTTTTTTTCCTCCTTTCCCCAGCCGACTTTCAGCAGGATGGTTCCTCCTTGTAAGCTTGATCCTGCTCAAGGTTTCTTACTTTTAAAAAGGAGTTTTTTCTTGCCACTGTGCTTACCTGGGGGTTCAGGCTCTGGGTTTCTACCGCTGTAAAGCACCTAGAGACAACTTTTTTGTAAAAGGTGCTATATAAATAAAATTGAATTGAATTGATCTTTTCATGACTGTTGCAGATATCGCGACACCAGCAGGAAGAAGGACTAAATACCCTACCACCAAGACTCACAATTCTCACAGGAATTTTGCTAATGGACTGTTTGGTTTTCTAATCTTTTTTGCCATAAAGACGTCAAGAAAATATGTTTAAGACCGTAGTGGAGGTTGTTAAAAGTCAAGTCACACTTTCCCAGACCTCTCCAGACTGGCAGAAAGACAGTCAACATCTCAATTGTAACTGAATTAACATTGTGAGCTATCATCTTTTTCTTTTATATAGAAAAGTATGAACGTAAATAAACATGCATACACACACACGATCTGAGTTCTGTGCTGATGTCCTGCATTCTTCCTTCCTTCCATCCATCCATCCATCCATCCATCCATCTTCTTCCGCTTATCTTGGGTCTGATCGCAGGGGCAGCAGCCTAAGCAGGTAAGCCCAGACTTCCCTCTCCCCAGTTACTTCATTCAGCTCTTCCGGGGGGATCCCGAGGCATTCCCAGGCTAGCTGAGAGACATAGTCTCTCCAGCATATCCTGGGCCTTCAAGGGGGACTCCTGCCGAAGGGACATGCCCTGAACACCTCACCAGGGATGCGTCCGGGAGGCATCCTAACTAGGTGCCCAAGCCACCTCATCTGGCTCTTTTCAAAGAAGAGGAGCAGCGGCTCTACTCCGAGCTCCTCCCAGATGACAGAGCTCCTCACCATATCTCAAAGGGAGAGCCCAGCCACACCCGCGATCTTGGTTTTCTTGACCATACGTAAGGGTAGGGACGAAGATTGACCGGTGAATCGAGAGCTTCACCTTTTGGCTCAGCTCTCTCTTCACCACAACGGACCAGTGCAGAGTCCGCATTACTGCAGACGCCGCACCGATCCACCTGTCGACCTCCCGCTCCATTCTTCCCCCACTCGTGAACAAGACCCCAAGGTACTTGAACTCCTCCACTTGGGGCAGGATCTCCTCCTTGACCCGGAGGAGGCACTCCACCTCTTTCTGGCCGAGCACTATGGTTATGGAATCGGCACCTCAGATTTTGAGGTGCCGATTCCCATCCCAGCTGCTTCACATTCGGCTGCGAACCGATCCAGCGAGAGTTGTAGGTCACGGTCTGATGAGGCCAACAGGACCACATCATCTGCAAAGAGCACAGACCTGATCCTTAGGTCACCAAACCAGACCCCCTCAACACCATGGCTGCACCTAGAAATTCTGTCCATAAAGATTATTAACAGAATTGGTGACAAAGGGCAGCCCTGGCAGAGTCCAATCCTCACCGGAAACGAGTCCAACTTACTGCCGGCAATGCGGACCAAGCTCTGACACCGGTCATATCAGGGCCGTATGATACGGCCCGTATCAGGGGGCCCAACACCCCATACTCCTGGAGAGCCCCCCACAGGACTCCCCAAGGGACACGGTCGAATGCCTTCTCCAAATCCACAAAACACATGTGGACTGGTTGGGCAAACTCCCATGCACCCTGCTGAGGGTGTAGAGCTGGTCCACAGTTCCACGTCCAGGACAAAAACTGCATTGCTTCTCCTGAATTCGAGGTTCGACTATCCGACGGACCCTCCTCTCCAGTACCCCTGAATAGACCTTACCAGAGAGGCTGAGGAGTGTGATCCCCCTGTAGTTGCAACACACCCTCCGGTCCCCCTTCTTAAAGAGAGGGACCACCACCCTGTCTGCCAATCCAGTGGCACTGCCCCCGATGGCCACGCAACGATGCAGAGATGTGTCAACCACAACAGCACTACAACATCCAGAGCACTTCTTCAGAGAATTAGTAAAATATTGACGTGTTTTCCTTGTGTTGTAGTACCTTGCATAGCCTAGTTGAGAATTTAGAGGTTAAAAGCCATTTTCTCTCATGGAACCACAGTGCCACCTAGAGTCCGAGAATGGTAATCGTTTCAAGCCTTTCTTTTTTCACACTGGCACGTAGTATTAATTTCAGTACTATCACTTGAGATACAATGTGCATCAATGTACAATGTGTATGCATCCCTCTGAAGACTGGCATTATTCTGTGTGTTTGACAATTTGACAAACCAAGACATGGGTGCATCTGCAGGATGCTCAAGGTCCCCACAGTCTGATGCAGGGGGTGGAAAGTGTTCTCCATCATATTGTTCAGTTGGACCAGGATCCTCCTCTCTCACACAACCACAGACTGCTCTTTGAATCAGCCTGCTGAGCCCATTTTTGTCCTGTTCAGTACATGCCTCTCCTCAGCACACTACTGTATAAAGTACTTCTGATGCCACTACAGTATTTTTGGAAAGTTCTCAGCAGTGGCCTACACACACTCCACCCCCTCAGCAGGTAGAGACAACACTATACCTTTATTTAAAAAGGGAATGACCGTTATTCATCCAGTGTAGTTTGTCGTTTATGTGAACACCAACACTCTTCTATGTCCTCACCCTCAATTCAATTCAGTTCAATTTTATTTAAAGTGCCAATTCATAACAATGTTATCTCAAGATATTTTAAACATTAAAAAAAAAAAAAAGAGAGAGAAACAGGTCCCAGGGCAAAACTCCAACCTGAGTAAGCCTTTGGAGACAGTGGTGAGGTAAAACTTCCCTTTAACAAGCAGAGACCTCGAGCAGACTTGACAAGACTCACATACCCCACAATAGAAGTGTCATCAGTGAAATTCTGGGGGTGACAACTGTCTGTAGAGTACCAAAAGTCAGATGTATACAGGGTAAAGAGAGAGCTCAGATTTACATGCAGCTATTATATCCTTATTACTTAAGGTTTCACTAAGATTTCCATCCTTAGTTGTATTAATTCCATTTTGTTTCCATTTTTTTCTGGATCTGTCCAGTGCCCTCTGACCCTCTCTCTTTTCATACACGCTTACACACGCGCAATAACACACACGCGAGAGGAAAGTTTTGCCGCACCCAAATTACAAGGAACAGCACTGAGTTAGCTTCCCCTAATTCATTGTGTTTGCTGATTGGCCAGTTTAATCGGTGATATTAGACTTTACTGTCCTTGGACTATAATATTTGAAGGGTGACCAGGCGTCCCAGTCACCAGTTTTGGGCCTTGTGTTCCGTGTCCCGGCGGATTTCAACAGCCCCATTGGTTTGTACCGATTTTACGTAAGGTCCGTCCCTGGCATCCCAATTTTTTTTCTTTTTTTCTTTTTTTTTTTTTTTTTTACAAAGGAGGATTTTTTTTTTTACGGAAGAGGATTAGGGGGTCGGGTGCTGTGTGAGCTGGGTGGCAGCCGAAGGCGGGGACCTTGGTGGTCCGATCCCCGGCTGCAGAAGCTAGGTCTAGGGACGTGGAACGTCACCTCTCTGATGGGGAAGGAGCCTGAGCTGGTGCGCGAGGTTGAGAAGTTCCGATTAGATATAGTCGGCCTCACCTCGACGCATAGCAAGGGCTCTGGAACCAGCCTTCTCGACAGGGGTTGGACTCTCTTCCACTCTGGAGTGGAAGAGAGTCCAACTCTGGGCAGGGGTGGCGATTCTTGTTGCCCCCCGGCTTGGTGCCTGTACGTTGGGGTTTACCCCGTTGAACGAGAGGGTAGCCTCCCTCCGCCTTCGGGTGGGGGGACGGATCCTGACTGTTGTTTGTGCCTATGGCCCCAACAACAGTTCAGCGTATCCACCCTTTTTGGAGTCCCTAGAGGGAATACTAGAGAGTGCTCCTTCTGGGGGTTCCCTCGTCCTCCTGGGTGACTTCAATGCTCACGTCGGCAGTGACAGTGAGACCTGGAGGGGCGTGATTGGGAGGAATGGCCCACCTGATCTGAACCCGAGTGGTGTTCTGTTGTTGGACTTCTGTGCTTGGCACAGATTGTCCATAACGAACACCATGTTCAGACATAAGGGTGTCCATATGTGCACTTGGCACCAGGACACCTTGGGCCGCAGTTCGATGATCGACTTTGTAGTCGTGTCCTCGGATTTGCGGCCGCATGTTCTGGACACTCGGGTGAAGAGAGGGGCGGAGCTGTCAACTGATCACCACCTGGTGGTGAGTTAGCTCCGATGGTGGGGGAGGATGCCCGACAGACCTGGCAGGCCCAAACGTATTGTGAGGGTCTGCTGGGAACGCCTGGCAGAGTCTCCTATCAGACGGAGCTTCAACTCCCACCTCCGGGAGAGCTTCTCCCATGTCCCGGAGGAGGTGGGAGACATTGAGTCCGAGTTGACCATGTTCCGTGCCTCCATTGTTGAGGCGGCTGACCGGTGCTGTGGCCGCAAGGTGGTCGGTGCCTGTCGTGGCGGCAACACCCGAACCCACTGGTGGACACCAGCGTTGAGGGATGCCGTCAAGCTTAAGAAGGAGTCCTATCAGGCCTTTTTGGCCTGTGGGACTCCCGAGGCAACTGACAGGTAACGGCGAGCCAAGCGGGTTGCGGCTGCGGCAGTCGCCGAGGCAAAGGCGGGTTCTCTTGTCTCCGGGGTCGAGGTAGCCGAGGTTGTTGAGAAACTTCTCGGTGGCAGGGCCCCGGGGGCGGATGAGATCCGTCTGGAGTTCCTTAGGGCTCTGGACGTTGTAGGGCTGTCGTGGTTGACATGACTCTGCAACGTCGCGTGGACATCAGGGGAGGTACCACTGGATTGGCCCACCAGGGTGGTGGTCCCTCTTTTTAAGAAGCGGGACCGGAGGGTGTTTTCCAACTATAGGGGGATCACACTCCTCAGCCTCCCTGGCAAGGTCTATTCAGGGGTACTGGAGAGGAGGATCCGTCGGATAGTCGAACCTCGGATTCAGGAGGAGCAGTGTGGTTTTCGTCCTGGACGTGGAACTGTGGACCAGCTCTATACCCTCAGCAGGGTCCTTGGGGTGCGTGGGAGTTTGCCCAACCACTCTACATGTGTTTTGTGGATCTGGAGAAGGCATTCGACCGCGTGCCTCGGGGAGTCCTGTGGGGGGTTCTCCGGGAGTATGGGGTGTCGGGCCCCCTGATACGGGCCGTCCGCTCCCTTTATGACCGGTGTCAGAGCTTGGTCCGCATCGCCAGTAGTAAGTTGAACTCGTTTCCGGTGGGGGTTGGACTCCGCCAGGGCTGCCCTTTGTCACCGATTCTGTTCATAACTTTTATGGATAGAATTTCTAGGCGCAGCCATGGTGTTGAGGGAGTCCGGTTTGGTGGCCTCGGGATCGGGTCTCTGCTTTTTGCAGATGATGTGGTCCTGTTGGCTTCATCAGCCCGTGACCTCCAACTCTCGCTGGATCGGTTCGCAACCGAGTACGAAGCGGCCGGGATGGAAATCAGATCCTCCATGGTCCTCCACCGGAAAAAGGTGGAGTGCCTTCTCTGGGTCGGGGAGGAGATCCGCCTCCAAGTGGAGGAGTTCACGTACCTCGGGGTCTTGTTCACGAGTGAGGGAAGAATGGAGCGGGAGATCGACAGGCGGATCGGTGTGGCGTTGTGGTGAAGAGAGAGCTGAGTCGAAAGGCGAAGCTCTCGATTTACCGGTCGATCTTCGTTCCTACCCTCACCTATGGTCATGAGCTTTGGGTAGTGACCGAAAGAACGAGATCACGGGTACAAGCGGCCGAAATGAGCTTCTTTCGCAGGGTGGCTGGGCTCTTCCTTAGAGATAGGGTGAGAAGCTCTGCCATCCGGGAGGAGCTCGGAGTAGAGCCGCTGCTCCTCCGCATTGAGAGGAGTCAGTTGAGGTGGCTCGGGCATCTAGTAAGGATGCCTCCTGGACGAGAAGGTAGGTTTTTTTTCATCATGCACTTCAAGAAAAAACGTGAAAATACAATATTGAGAATAAAGTCGATCCTTTGAGACTATAATAACCAGCGCATGTGACTGCTTCTTACGGAAGAGTATTAGGGCCACCCATGAGATTTGTCTGGTAGTGGACAAATGCAAGGCTATCGATGGCTGCATCTGCACGCAGTTCATAGGTGATATGTTGTATCACAAGATACAATAAGACATTTAATCAAGTTCTTTAATCCTGAAGGTGTGGAGCTCAGGCGGGCACGTCGTTTGAGGCAGTACCACAACAAAGGTCCTAACGCCCTGAGGCATATGGACTCATATAAGAAACTGAAGCCATACAGAAAAAAAAATAAAGCAAAAATGTCAAACACTATGAAGGTTAGCCGAAACAAGACATAAAATGTTTGAGAATGAGAGGGAGGTTTTAAAAGAGATTTGACGATATACTTTTCATTTTTGTCACCACTCTTATATCACGTGCCCTTTGAGTAAACAATGCACTTTTTTATCTCAAGATAAAGCCAGAGAGACTTCATGGATAACGATGTAAGGTGTTAAAAATCGATTCAGACTGGATCCAGGCGCAGGACAGACCAGACACAATGCACAGGGGCAACTAAGGCTCGCTCTTTAATGTGCAAATTAAAGTAGCGTGTCCAACACAAGAACGGAGTGAACAAATGGCGCTCCAACGGAGGATCGGAAACCAGAATGGGCAGTCGGCGGGCAGGACAGAGAACGGTGCACGCTCAGCGGAGGACAGGAACCGCAGACAAATCTCTCTCGACGGGACATGGCGACCATGCGAGTAAACTGACGATCCAACGCTGGTGGCCAGGTGTCAGAGGCTTATATCAGCTGCTGATGAGGGATCACCTACAGCTGCTTGTCACCGGCCGAGGCTGGGTCACCGGCGCCCTCTGGGGGGAAAAGGCAGAATGTAGTCACAACAAGACCGCATGGGCCCGTCATGCCGGCTCCTAACAGTAAGGTCTGCATGAATTATCATGAGCCTAAACAGAAAAGAGAGTATGATATACATGATGAGCATTAAGAGATATCGAATAAGTACCAAGGAACACTTATAGTTAAAAAGTCCATTACTAGGGTGCAGAACTGTGAGTAAACATGGGAGTTAAGAGAAAATGGAGTGCTGGAGAAAAGGGAATGACGATAAAACAATATACAATCATGTAAAATTAATCTCTGTGGCCAGAAAGGTTCCATATGGTTCCATCGTTCCATGTTCCATTCAGTCAGGAATGCAATATGCACATAAATATTTATCAATGAAGTTATTCTTTCAAAGACACAAGATTTCACAACAATCTGTTTTCCTGCTGTAAATAAAATGTCACAGTTGCCAGTCTGCTCCAGCTCTTGCCCTCCCCTCTCCGTTGTACCGGCCCTGCGCTCCGCTTCTGATCAGCCTCACCAGCTTCTTGTCTGCAATCAACGCAGCTACTTAAGCTTCAGACTGTGAAAGATTCTTTGCCAGATTGTCTTTTGTATTTGTCCCGAGCGTTCCGGCAGTATATTTGTTTCCTGACTGACTAACAGAGTTCTGAAATCCTGCCTGTGTACCTGATGCTGAGATTGCCTGATTCCGTTGTACCTTTGCCTGGAAATAAACCTGGTTTTATTTTACCCTGTGTGTTGCTCTTGGGTCCCATTCTGAGCCCTGACAGTACGATCTGGCCACAATGGACCCAGCACATGACCTTCCTACTTCGGCATGCCTGGGTATAGTCGAAGACTAAGTCCACCAGCACCGAGCGCAGATGGAAGCCATGGCTGCGCGCGTCGAGCGAGTCACCGCCGCATTTACCACACAGGAGTGTTGCCGAGCCAAACATCACTGTTCCTCCGCCTGCTCCAACTGTGCCGTCGGTGGCGCCAGCAGACGGCCCTGAGCACTCTGGAATGCTTTGACGGAGATCCCCGGTCCTGCGGAGCATTCATCACCAACTGCACGCTGCTCTTCTCCCTGCAGCCGCGAACCTTCACCTCCGAAGCAGCCAAGGTCGCATACGCCATCATAAACCTCTCTGGGAGAGCTCATCTGTGGGCAGCAGAGGAGTGGGAGCGACAGACTCCTGCCTGCGTGCCGTTCCAGGCGTTTGCTGCTGAGCTGCGCCAGGTGTTTGGCCGCGGAGCCTCCCGAGATGCTGCCACTGCGGCTGAGTTACTCACGCTACAGCAGGGGCAGCAGAGCATCATGGACTTCGCCATTGACTTCCGGATTGTGGCCAGACGTAGCGGGTGGTCTCCTGACCCACTCGCCAACGTTTTTCTGCATGGGCTAGCAGATCACATTAAGGATCTGCTCATCACCTACCTGAGACCCCCTTCGCTGAATGGGGTGATCAACATTGCCACTGAGGTAGACCAGCGGCGGCAGGCCTGTAGACATCACTCTCAGGATGCGTCTACGGAACCCAGACCCGGGTCGACACAGCTGGGCAGCTCGGCCCTCACTCCCGGTAGCAGCAGAGGCGCCGGCAGCGGTCCGACCGGTGCCTGTACCACAGCAAGAAGGGACATTTCACCAGCTCCTGCCCAGGAAAAGGGGCAGGCTCACCTGTAACATGGAGGTTACGGGTGAGTCAGACGTCATCATCTCCCAAACCACGGCACCGTGTTCTCCGAGTCTCTCTTCTTCTGCTTAGGGGCCTCCATGAGCTGGTTGTATTGGTTGACTCCGGCGCAGATGCCAACTTCGTCAGCCGTGAGGCAGCCCACCAGCTATGACTAGGCCTCGAACCCCTGTCTCGAGCAGTCCCCGTCCGGGCGTTGGATGGCCACCGGCTCTTACCAGACCAGACCAGTGGACATGCTCCTGGCTGACACCCACCTGGAACAGACCCGGTTTCACATCCTGGACCAGCCTGGCCTGCCCCTGGTCCTAGGGTTCCCCTGGCTTCGTCGCAACAATCCCCACATTGACTGCGAGACTGGAGTCATCCGAGGGTGGGGCCCTGCCTGTCATTTCACCTGCCCGGCTGCTAACTTTGTGGCTTCTGACCTGGAGGGGGTTTCCCCAGACTACCACGATCTCCACCAGGTGTTCAGCAAGGCAAGGGCCACGTCGTTGCCACTCCACCGTCCCTACGACTGCGCCATTGACCTTCCTGGGACCTCACCACCCAAGGGACGACTTTATTCCCTGTCTGAACCAGAGTGACAGGCCATGGAGGAGTACATTTGGACGTCACTGGCTGCAGGGATCATCCGTCCATCGTCATCGCCCGCCGGCGTCGGTTTCTTCTTCGTGGAGAAGAAGGACAAGTCCCTGTGGCCGTGCATAGATTACCAGGGGCTGAACGACATCACTGTGAAGAATCGGTACCCCCTCCCGTTGGTGTCATCCACCTTCAAGCTGCTCCAGGGAGCTATGGTGGTCACGAAGCTGGACCTCTGGAATGCCACTTGGTCTGCATCCGGGAGGGGGATGAATGGAAGACAGCGTTCAACACCCCGGCAGGTCATATAGAGTACCTGGTGATGCCGTTCGGCCTCACCAACGCCCTGGCAGTTTTTCAGGGACTCGTGAATGACGTGCTGCGGGACATGTTGAACCGCTTCGTCTTCGTCTACATAGACAACATATTAATCTTCTCAAAATCCCTGGAAGATCACATGCAGCAGAGTGTTGGAACACTCGCTCTTTGTGAAGGCCGAGAAGTGCGAGTTCCATGCCCAATCAGTTTCCTTCCTGGGATACATATTCTCACCAGGGAGGATCTGCATGGACCCTGCCAAGATTTCCGCCGTGCTCAACTGGCCAGTTCCTGACTCTAGGAAGCAGCTACAGTGGTTCTTGGGGTTCGCCAACTTTTATCGCCACTTTGTGAGGAACTACAACTCTGTGGCGGCACCCCTCATCGTGCTCACCAGTGTATGGAGGCCCTTTTTGTGGTCACCAGAGGCCAACGCCACCTTCCAGGCATTAGAGTGCTTCACCTCGGCCCCCGTCCTCCAGATGCCGGACCCAGCCCTGCAGTTCGTGGTCGAGGTGGACGCGTCAGACGTCGGGGTGGGGGCAGTTCTATCCCAGAGAGCTACTGTGGACCAGAAGCTCCATCCATGTGCCTTCTTCTCTTGCCGACTCTCCCCAGCCGAGAGAAACTACGACATCGGGAACCGTGAGCTGCTCGCAGTGAAGTTGGCGTTGGAGGAGTGGTGTCACCGGCTGGAAGGGCCTAAGCTCCCGTTCTTGGTCTGGACCGATCACAAGAACTTGGAGTATATCAGCTTCATTATCCACAGGATCATCAGCTCGACAGCTGTGCGGCTGCAGCTGCCGAGGCCCATGAGAGTCCACCTCACCTTCCATGTCTCCAAGGTGAAGCCGGTCTACGAGAGCCCTCTGGCCCCAGCTCGCCCGTCCCCGCCTCCACCTCGCCTCATCGATGGTGGTCCAGCGTTCACTGTCCGGTGCCTGATCCGCTCCCGCCGGGGTGGGAGGGGTCTCCAGTACCTTGTGTATTGGGAGGGTTACGGCCCCAAAGAAAGACCCTGGGTTTCCGCCCGGAATATCTTGGATCCCCAGATGATACAGGAATTCCACCAGCAGCATCCCGACCAGCTGTCCCGGGCGTCAGGAGGCCAGGCCTCCCCAGCTTGCGACCCAGCCAGCAACCATCAAGCTCGCCAGAGTTTTAGGCCAGGTCGGGGAGAGCTGTACCCGACTATCGGTTGGGAACGTCAGGAGCCATCCCTTGAGGGGGGCGGGGGGTTTCTGTCACAGCTGCCAGTCTGCTCCAACTCTTGCCCTCCCCTCTCCGTTGCAATCAGCGCAGCCACTTAAGCTGCAGACTGTGAAAGATTCTTTGCCAGATCGTCTCTGTATAGTATATAGCAGTATATTTGTTTCCTGACTGACTAACAGAGTTCTGAAATCCTGCCTGTGTACCTGATGCTGAGATTGCCTGATTCCTTTGTACCTTCGCCTGGAAATAAACCTGGTTTTATTTTACCCTGCGTGCTGCTCTTGGGTCCCATTCTGAGCCCTAACAAAAAAATGATTTTGCACAGAGTTGGTCAAATCAGGAAAAGCTCCAATAGCTCTGTTTTGCTCAAGGAGGTAGTGGTCTCATTCAGTATCCAGTAAAAGTCTTCACATGGGCCATTTTATGTACAATTTTCTGCAGATTATGTGGTATAACTGGTTGAAAGCAGGAGGCACCACTTATCTTCTTACTGATGCGAAGACATCTTATTGATGCAAAAGGACAAAGCACAACAAAGCAACAGCAAAAATATCTGCGGTATGTGATGAAAAGGAAATATCATAGGAACTAATGCAGTGGCATAACCTACAACTAAATTAAAAACTGAAAATTTGAGTATGACTTTACATTAAGACAAAACATTGCAAAGGAGAAACCAAAATAAACATTGTGAGATACAAAGACACGTTTACCCATGCAAAACTGTCATAATGTTTCATTAACAAGCAATATGAAGTTAAAATGGCATCTCGCAGCATAAATGTATCATGACATCAAGTCAGAGCTGCAAATGCTTGATGTTAAGTAGTCATGTTTAATCCTGGCGCGCACAGTAGAAGAAAAGACTTGAGACCAAATGCATCAATCTCTCTTATGCGTGGTTGTTGGTAAATACTTTATATACAATGGATTCTTGACTTCAGCAAAACACTGTATAGAAAACAAGTCAGGTAACATTCTTTAAACATTCAGAATGTGTCTCAAATCTCAGATATGTAACAGTAATCTACATTACACACATGTTCCACATCACACTTCTGATTACATACAATCATTTCCAAACACACAGAGCTACCACTATCAGGGTCTTCACAGTAGAATGTCTAACACTATTTCCATAATATATGATCTTCTTCCATATTTTTTTTTAAATAGTGAATTAACATTTATGCTGTAATATCTAAAAAGTAACACAACTGTATTTACACAAGATAATATAATGTATGTGTACATATGTATACCTGTAGGCAGCTGTGTATTATTTTGTCTATAGACCAGAACCACCTTATATCAACATCACTGGTTTCTACTGACAGTCTTTAGTCCTTTTTACACAGTCCAGGTAGACGTTGACACAGATCTGGTAAGTGTTCACTCACAGTGATTCAGTTACTCAAAGACACAGTACAGAACAGCAGAGAATCCACTCAGTGATCGTCACCTGCGGTAGAGCAAGGTGATTCTAGCTGACTGAAAGTGACTAAAAATAAGCATGGGTACTCACACCATAAGGCAAACATTAACTTGATCTTTTATAGGGCTTCTCCTCTTTTACCTACTCGGCTCAACACGGTTTTCAGGACTTTTCCGGGTACAAAAAATCTTAAAGCGCTATAAAGTGACTACTGGACGGTATTTATTGGAGTGGGTCAAACAGACAGACTGAAAGTAGTTCAACTAAAGGGACGTTATTCACGGCACCAGCTCACTCAAGTTTCTCGCGTCTTCTTTTAATACTGAACTTTTAATACTGAACCCGCTGCTCTGCTTGTATCATGCGCTTGCTTCATTTCTTAAAAGCAAATTCAGCAGGTCAACAGCAAACTGAGTTATTACTGATTAAAATACTGGTTTTCACATGTAGTGCTGTGCATGCACTTGAGTTGTGTGTTTTTTTATTCAAGAATCCATTTGCATAAGTTCCGCACCCCGCTAGCCTCCCCTGTCTCTGCTTCAATACCAGCTGTTGCTTTGGCCCGGGAACCTGTTTTGATACAGATGTAAAAATAGGCTTCCTACTGTTTGGAATTTGCACATTGGAAATGGTGAAGACTTCATAAGTTTGTGTCTTCCCACACAAGAGCAAACAGCATGAACCAAAATTAATCAAAGACATGTTGGTGCAGTGGTGGGATGCCATCACTTTGGTGTCCTCCACAGTCGTGTTGTATTGCAAACAAATAACTTCCCAATACTTGTGGCCACCATTGCAATGAAGACCCCAGAAATGTTAGCGTGGCACTTAATTGTAACGGAAATCAACTGAAATCATGTCGAGTCGAGTCAAATCATGTCATGGCAACAATGTGTTATAGAAAAAGGCCATCAGTGTCACAAAACATCGCTGACAAAACAGTCTTCCACTGAATATTGTTTCCATTTTAATACAACAGTATTAAATAATGACAAGTGATACAAATACCTTATGTAGGATTATGAAATGAAGTGGTTTTATACATACATATATATATATCTATATACATATATATAGATATATATATGTCTATATATACATATATATAGATATAGATATACATAGTAAAACACAAACACGTCCTCAAGCTGCTTTCTCTTTTACACCCAAACACACACACATAGGCAAGCACTTGCATATAAATTCGGAAACAGAATGCACAAAAGAGCAAAATAATACCAGAACCCAGAACAACCAGAACACACACAAACACAAATCAAACCAAATAAAAGTTGGCATGCAGCTTGATTAGGTTAATAAAAAGTAAACCTATATTAGAGGACTGTGAGGCACATAATCTACCAGGCAAAGTTGAGCCTAATATTTGGTATAGTCAAATCTGACATCTGATGTCGCTGATTAACAGAGAGGTTTCAGCTTCCAACCCTGTGAAAACCTTTACAGTTAAGTAAGATCTACGTAATTCTATGCATATTCTAAAAAATGTAGTACCGTTTTAATCGTCGATGCTGCTCATGATTAACAGTCAGTGTTTCACATTCTCATTTTCTCTGACTAAAACCCACATAATCAAGCTCTTGTAACTATGTGTTCCATCAATTTTGTAAACTCTGGATTGATATTTAAAAGTCAACAGACCTTCAGCTTAGTGACTGCATGGCCAGAGTAACATGGTCAATACATGCCTCTGACACATTTGTGCGGGGAGGACAGATAGTCATAGTTTAGCTGACTTACTGACAGAGGCAACACATCATTACCTCTTTGTGTAAAAACCTTCCTGATACACCTGGTAAAAGCTACATCACTGTGCTGGATGTGTGGTTTAAAAGGGTCAGGTAATTTTGTTTTAAATCCAAAACTGTAAGTAATTACCTCTGCCAAGGAATTTATGTTTTTGATGGTGTTTATCTGTTTGACTGTTAGCAAAAAGTTATGAACAGATTTGAATGAAATTTTCATAAAATGTTGATAATGGAACAAGGAACAATTGATTACATTTTGGTGAGGTCCTGAATTACCATCATCATAGGATTCTTTATTTTTGCGAGACAGGGGAAATGAGCTGCTTAGGAGTGGTCTGCCCTCTCCAAGAGCGTTACTAGTTCAACAAGAAAATGAAAGAGAAGGGGGCCTCTGTTCACCTCTGACTTTGGTGAGGTTAGTTAAGGATAAAGAAATTAAGTGACTTTCAGTTCACCCATCATCTGGGGTTGAGTCTTCAGGGGTGGATGAATTTTCAGCAATGTCGTCTCCAGAGTTACTTTTGTGAATACGGCCATCGCTGCGCATGCTATGGAAAGTTTTGTGGAATGCCTCCATCATTGAATGTGCCAGTTTTTTGGCCTCCAATTTGCTCTCACATTCCACAGCATGGCAGTCCATCTGGAAGGACAGATCGTCATTGATCTCCCGATATATCCAGGCAAATATATTGGGTTTGATGCTGTGGTCTGCTGTGCAGAAGGCAATCCGTGCCACCTGGTATGTGTCCATGGATACTGCAGCTTCGCCATGTTCGTCGAAGTGTTGGAGACGCACCTGGAAGGGCCGAATCTCTAAGAGAGAGTTTGCAGTTATGGTGCTCTGTTGCGATTCTAGGGCTCGACGCTCAACTAGAGCCACTATAGCTGGCTCTGTGCACCCTGAGAGAAACTTCGTCCCAGAGATCATTACCTTACCAAGGTAGGACACCTGCAAAAGTGAGACAAACATACTGTTAGACATATAAATATGTGTGTGTGTGTGTGTGTGTGTGTGTGTGTCAATTTGGGAAAAGTTTAGTGACACCATAGACCCTCATTTTCAATCTTCCCTGGAAAAAAAAAAAATGGAAAAACTCAGGAAAGGGCACGTGTCATCTTTGTGTTTGTGGAGCGGATGGGAATGTGTTAACTTTGACTGAGGATAAAGTCAAATGGAACATCAATGAAATTCCTAGAGATCTGCAAAAGCAGCCTTCCTCCCTAGCAGAGGTCAGGCATGAAATATTCCTGATGGCCTCACTTAGCATGTTAAAGTGACAGTGACAAGGTGGTCAATTGTTCATAAGTCCAACGGCAGATGGAAAGAAACTGTTCTTATGGCGTGAGGTTTTGGTCCGAATGGACTGTAACCTTCTGCCCGAGGGGAGCGGCTCAAAGAGTCCATGTCCAGGGTGCGAAGGGTCAGCTGCTATCCGACCTTCTCGTCCCCGAGTCCTGGAGACGTACAGGTCCTGGAGAGATGGGAGGCTGCAGCCAATCACCTTCTCGGCAGAGCGCACAATGCGCTGTAGTCTCTGTCTGTCCCTGGCAGTGACCCCGGCGTACCACACGGTGATGGGGGAGGTGAGGATGGACTCAGTGATGGCCGTGTAGAACTGCACCATCATCTGGGCTGGCAGCTTAGCTTTCCTCAGCTGCCGCAGAAAGTACATCCTCTGCTGGGCCTTCTTGATCGGGGAGCTGATGGTCAGCTCCCACTTGAGGTCCTGTGTGATGGTGGTGCGGGGGGGGGGGGGCAGAGGAGCTGTGTCTTTCCTGAAGTCCACAATCATTTCCACTGTCTTCTGGGTGTTGAGCTCCAGGTTGTTGCCGCTGCACCAGGACAGCAGCCGGTCCACCTCCCACCTGTAGGCAGACTCATCACCATCGGAGAGCCCAATGAGGGTGGTGTCGTCCGCAAACTTAATCAGTTTTACGGAGTCGTGGCTGGAGTTGTAGCAGTTGGTGTAGAGGGAGAAGAGCAGGGAAAGAGAAGAGAAGAGAAAGTACTGTGGAGATCCTGTGCTGATGGTCTGAGTGCTCGAGACATTCTTCCCCAGCCGCACACAGGAAGTCAGTGATGGTCTGTCAGGAAGTCAGTGATCCACCTGCAGATGGAGTCAGGCACGTTGAGCTGAGAGAGCTTGTCCTGGAGCAGGGCAGGGAGAATGGTGTTAAATGCAGAGCTGAAGTACACAAACAGGATCCTGGCGTAGGTTCCCGGGTGAGTCCAGGTGCTGCAGGATGAAGTGGAGGGCCAGGTTGATGGCGTTGTCTATAGACCTGTTGGCTCTGTAGGCAAACTGCAGAGGGTCCAGGAGGGGAGAGGTGATGGACTTGAGGTGGGACAGCACCAGATGCTCAAGGGACTTCATGACCATAGACGTCAGTGGCACACGCCTGAAATCACTAAGTCCAGTGGTCTGGGGCTTCTTGGGAACGGGGACGATGGTGAACAGTTTGAAGCAGGCTGGGACGTGGCATGACTCCAGAGAGGTGTTAAAAATGTCTGTGAAGACAGGAGCCAGTTCTTCTGCACAGTATATCAGTGTGGCAGGTGAGACACCATCCGGGCCAAAAGCTTTTGCCTCCTGAAAAGCTGCAGCACGTCCTTCTTTGAAACTGAGGGGAGTGGGGGAGGAGGGGGGTTCCAGGGTGGGCGTGGCGGAGTCCACTGTGGTGGGGGTGGGGGAGGGGTGTGAGACAGAGGTGGCTGAAGTGGTGGTGGGGGTGGGGTGTGAGGCTTCCAACCTGGCATAAAAAGCGATTTTCAGCCAGTTTAAGGTCATCAGCAGAACGTGGGGCATTTGGTTTGTAGTTTGTAAGCTGTTTTAGGCCCTGCCATACAGATGCAGAGTTGTTAGCAGAAAACCGTTGCTCCAGACGTGCCTTGTACTTTGATCTAGCAGTAGTGACCTCTCTGCTAAACCTGTACTTAGCTCCTCTGTAGCTGTCTCTGTCTCCTACCCTGTATGCTGCCTCCTTCTGTTGTCTTAGCTGTCTCAGTTTGGGTGTGAACCAGGGTTTGTCATTATTGAAAGTCACCTTGGTGAGTGATGGAATAATGCTGTCCTCACAGAATTGAATCTATGGCGTCACAGTGTCTGTGTACTCATCCAAACTTTTGGTGGCAGCCCTGAACACGTCCCAGTCTGTTGTGCCCAAACACGTGCGTAGCTCCTCCACAGCCTCGCTGCTCCACTTCTTAGAAGTCCTCGCAGCGGGTTTGGAGAGCTTCAGCCTCTGTTTGTACGCTGGGATGAGGTGCACCATGACGTGATCTGAGAAGTCGAGTGCAGCGCGAGACACAGCCCTGTACGTGCCGCTAACAGTAGTGTAACAGTGATCCAGTGTATTCTGCTCTCTCGTCGGGCATTTAATAGACTGTCTGTACTTTGGTAGTTCCTGGCTCAGGTTTCCTTTGTTAAAATCCCCAAGGATAATAAGTAAGGAGTCTGGGAAAGTTCACTCCACACTCAGAATCTGGTCCGCGAGTGCAAGCTGAGCTCCGCGCACGTCCGCGCTGGGCAGGATGTAAACAGCGGCCAGAATGAATGAGGCAAACTTGCGTGGAGAGTAGGATGATTTGCAGTTAATAAAGAAATATTCCAGAACGGGAGAACAGTGTTGTGAGATCACGGTTACATCCGTGCACCAGGTGTTGATAAAGAAACAGACGCCTCCATCTGTTTCTTTATCAACGCCAACAGACGCCTTTCTTCTTTCCACCGGAGAGGTCCCTTTGTCTGTCCGCGCGGAGGAGTTGAAAGTCCTCCAGGTGAAGCGCGCAGTCCGGGATCTGATTGTTCAGACAAGTCTCCGTAAAACATAAGACACAAGAGGAAGACCCCGTTCCTTCTCATCAGCAGCCCCAGTTCGTCCATTTTGTTGCTAAGTGAGCAAACGTTGGAGAGGAAAATGCCAGGTAAGGGCATACGTGCACCACGTCTTCGTAAGCGCACAAGGGCCCCCGCTCGCTTTCCCCGCTTCGGCGTCTCACTTTCTTTGCCAAGAAGTTAACCAGTTCAGCTGCTGGCACTAAAAAAACTGGCAGAATATCCGGCAAGGTTTTTGTTCTGATGTTTAGGAGCTCTTCACAGGTGTAAGAGCACGCTGACACACAATTAACACACAAAAACAGACAAAACAGTGTGCACCAAAACGCCAGGGCGGCCATACGCGGCGCCATCTTGGAAATCAAAGTCCGAAGACTCTGAGGTGTACTTTCTTATCACTGTCATTTAGTTTTAGTAGGATTTGGATGTGGTAGCGTTGTCATGATTGACACCTCAGAAAGAGGAGAGTGCTCTATACTCTATACCAGGCATCACCAAATGGCGGACCTCGGTCCGGATCCAGACCGAGTGATGGTTCTGTCTGGACCCGTGACTAGTCTCTGATAAATCTACGTGAATAGATTTTCATGGAGCATTTTCCGGGTGGTCGCGGCTATAGACAGAGAGCACTGCTACTCCAGTTAATCCACTCCACTCAGTCGAGTCAGTCAAATTGTTTGTTTACCCTGCACGACCAGCGCACCACGGAAGTGTCAGTTGGCTCTTGCATGGCTTGTTACAAAATAAGGAAGGTTGATGAGGAAAACTGCTGTTTTAAAGATGAGTGGACCGAGAAATTTATGTTAATCTTTCGTTAGGCAGTTCAAAACCAGAAACGTTATTTGAGGGAAAACAAAAAACATGTCAGCTTCAACAGCAACCAGAAAATCAGAAATATTAGCATATAATATGTACTGGCACAACTTGATGCAGCTATTAAGAGTGCACCCTGCCTATCTTTGGCCATTGACGAGTCTACATATGTTACTGATAATGCTGTTGGTGTATGACATATTTTTTACAAAGATACAATTGTTAGGTTTCGGTGTAGAACCCAGGAGCGACACGGTGTTGAAATAAAACCTCGTTTTATTTCCAAGCAGACGTACAGAGGATCAGGCAATCTCACAGTCAAGTTCCAAAGGCAGTCAGGTTTACCGGGACGTTGCAGCAAAATCAGGTGAGGTACAAGCAGAGTCAATATCCGGTTATCAAACAGATTACAGAGTGCTGGAAGGACCAATATTACTCAGCACAGCAGACAATCTGGCTAGGAGTTTCCCACAGTCTGCAGCTTAAATCGCTGCACTGATTGCAGGCGAGCAGCCGGTGCGGCTCCTCAGAAATGCAGTGCAAGTGTGGCTGATCAGGAGCGCAGGGCAGGTGTGACAGAAAGGGGAGGGCGAGAGCTGGAGCACAGTGACAACGATTACTTGTAGGCTTTTAGTGTAGGCTTTCATTTTTTTTTTAGGCTAAGAAAACTTGTTTTTTCCACCTTTTATTTATTGTTTTCTGAAAATGTTGACATTTTACTTGTGTTGGCCCCTCATTTTTTTAGGCTGGGACCATATTGATTTAAGAGTTAAAAATCAAATTTTTTTTAATCTAAAATAAAGGCCTTAAATTTATTTGTCTGGGCTACTTTTATATATGGTAAAAAAGCTAATTGTGCACTCAGTTAAACCTGAATTGTGAAAAATGTGGACATAGTGAAAGGCTATAAGACACAAACTCTACTTTGTTTCAGACCTTTTACTTGCAGGAAATTTTAATAATTGTACCTCTCTGACTTTTAGTTGAATACCCCTGCTCTATACTATATATGGATAGTATAGAGCAGCACATATTTACATTTGGAAAAGGCCTATGATTCTGATTTTGCAGAATTTGACAACTTTTATATTATTTTGACAATGAACATGCTCCAGGGTTAAGCTGTTTTGTTTAAATATGTGCAGGTGTATCTCCCAAAGGCCAATTTTGTCAGAATCAGTAAAGTGTTTGCTGTGTGTCCACTACTGAATATGGTTGGAAAAAACATTTGGAAAGCAACAATGACTACCCAGCCAGAAGTGGAAACAACAAGAAAAAAAAAGAACACAAGTCATGTGAAAAACAGTTTTCATCATAAGGAATTTTATCAGAGAACAGAAGTGGATTGTGTGATTATTGTGCTGATTTCATCTTACCTTGTAACCAGCCTCAGACTTGCTCTTTATGAGCGATGTGGTAGAGCAGAGTTCGATGGCCTCTGGCTCATGAAAGATGACTGTAGGCAGTTGCTCCTTCCTCAGAGTCAGAACATTTAGCTTTGTTTTCAGCATGGTCTGAAAATGCTGATGAAGAAAAACAAAGTATTTCAGGAAGATGCAGGAGTGTATTTGTTAGCACCAAAGACTTAAGTAAGACTACCCAGTGATGGGGATAGCAGCACAGATGGATGCAGCAGCTCAAAGACTTTGTGCATTACATGTACCGTGTGTGTTGTGTGTGTTCGCTTAAAGTTCTGTGTGGAATAGATTTCACTCCAGACATACAACCACACAAACCTCCTCAAAATGGGAAGATGATGCCAGGGTGCAGTTGTGATAGACATTAAAGCCCACTTTCACACTGTCCCAGGTCGAAGCAGGTTGTTTCGACACTGTGAAAGGGTCGCCGCGGCATTTCGTCAATAGCAGGGTCGTTCAACAGAAAATTAGCGAATTGCCAGCAATTTGAAAGGTGTCCGGCTAATTAGCCAATGATGTTGATGTCGAGTTGTGATTTTGTCACTGGGGACTTGTCTGTCAATAGGCAAACAATGTACAGTATATATAGAGAGTGTGGTAGGCAAGATCACCAGAGCTGTGATCTGTTCAGTTTCCACAAAGAAGAAGATATATGGTGGCAGATTTTTTTTTATTATTATTTCTATTTATGGCATTATTGCCAGTCTGTTGAAAGAGTGGGGGATTGACATCTGCCTTCACTGCATTAGTGCTCGAACATTGTTCAGTCTGGTGTATTTACACGTATAATGATGATGTTGTCAACGCGATGACCATGAGAGGGAGGAAAAAACAGTCCCGCCCCTCTCAGCGGGAGGTCAGACCGGCAATTGCTGGCAAATGTGAAATTGCCCAACGGCGAGCAGAGGTGGGTTAGAAAATCCCGCATTGACACGCTTTTCAGTGTTAAAGCAATATACAGTAAGTGGAGCAATGTCACACTGCTAAAAATCCACTGGTTGCAAAAACACTGAAAGCAAAAATGAGCGAGGTGCTCTGCTAGCCAGGCAAGGAAAATTCCTGTTATCCAACACCTTTCCAACTAATGCATAATCCATTACAACCCTGGATTTACAACAACAAATTCCTCCATTCACAGATGCTGTCATGACACCTAGCTTCACCATCCTGCATGCTGCATATGGTGAGCTGCACAAACAACAAGACGAAGTTCTTGCTGGGGGACCCTCCTGCTGATGGTTGTCTGTGTGAAAAAGGAAGAAAAGAGGGACGACAGAAAGAAGCCAGGAAACAGACGAATACATAATACATGCAAATACATTAATTATACAAAGTCAGCAAAGCTAAAACTATTGGGACGGCAATACCGATAGATGGGGGGAGAGAAGTTATGTACTCACTCTTGGCGGTACTAACTAATAAAGAAGACACGGAGAAAGGCGTAACTTTTATGCGCTGTGTGTATTACTCTCAAGTGTAGAACATCGAATCACCCGGAAGTGCTCAACCAACACAGTAAGTAATGTCAGACCTTTGACAATAAATCTTATTACCGGTACTCACAAATGTTCATTAGTAACTTTACTAACTTTACTAAGTGCTGTTTCATTGCTGTGATGAGCTATAAAACTGGACTGAAACATCTCAAACAGGCTGTTCCTCTGCAGGGGGTTTAGTAACTGAGTCACCACCATTTTCTAGCAATAAGAGGAAGGTTAGATATAGGCATGTCAGTTGCTAACATATCTGGATCAAGTGATGTTTTTTAAAGCAACAGTTTCATTACTTCCTTCATTAAGTGTGCTGGGCTGGGGTCTAAAAGACGTGGTAGACTTAGATCAACAAATTAAAGAGAACATTTCACAAGTCTATAACGTTAAGGAGTTTAAAGGCTCGTTAGAGACCCCGTATAATCCCACAGTCAACATATCTGATGAGTGTCTAACTCCACCAGGTGCTGTGCGTCCCCATCTGTCTGTCCTAATTTTTGCCATCCGGGCGTTTCCACCGAATGCGTCTGGACGGACGGAGAATGTCGAAACAATCTAGCACAATCCACCACGTGCCGGACAGGAAGTCGGGTGAATAGGCTACTCTAAACTGGCAGCTGGGAAGGGCAACAAGCTTCCTGTACAGGTAATCTGAAAACCTTTCCTTAGTCAGTATTTCTATTTTGTGTTTATTTCTATTTCTCTTCTCTCCTCATTTTGTCTGTCAGTGTTTGATGTCATTAACACCTTTATCTTGAGTAGTTTATATGCTTTTTCTCCCTCTCTCACTCTTTCTGTATCTATATACAGGTATCACTGACCCCATGGTTGTGCACTGAAGCACACTCTGAGTGGGCTGAACATTCAGGAGAGTAAGCACAGAGAAGTAACTGATAAAGCACTAAGTAGATTGTGACTTGTAAAGATACAAATTTGGATGAAACTAGAGGAAAATAATTTTGGGAGAGTCTGCTTGTGTGCTCCATACATACAAATACTCCATACATACATACAACAAATGGGGAATTTAGGGTAAAAAGGGTAAATCACACTGGACATGACAGACAGAGGTATGCAAAATGAATATGACATTTTTGCCTCAGGCAGCTATTTTTCTCCTGTTTCTACTGTCTGATTCTGCTGGAATCATTTTCGCGAGCTTAAGCTTTTTTGGCAAAAGAAGCAAACATAAAGAAAGAAAGAGCTATTAACTGAAGGCAAAACAAGACTTTACCTCGGAAAAAAAGGAAAAGGGCAGTTTAATGTGTCTGTTAAGACATAACTGGCTTGTGTGTGCATTTGTGCTGAGGCCACAGCCTGTTGTGCAATCTGTTTTTGAAAGAACATGACCTCTGCCTGTGAAGGAATGGCTCACTGAAACTGAAATGAGCATGTGGTCAGGAAGGGGAAAACAGGGAACGTGATGTTGAGTAAAAGACGAAAACTATTAGCAGTGTGCAACATCAACACAGGTCTGGATCAAAACAGATTGTCTTAATGAAAGTAGCTTAGCTTTAATGGCACAGTTCCTCCACTATACATATCCTTTGTTTCCTTCTTTTCCTCTTCCTGCCTGACTGTAAAGCCTGATGACGGCATGATTTTCGGTGTCTTGGACTCGCGACTCACCCTCACCCAAAATCGGGGTGAGGCACTAATCCGCTTGGCGACTGAGTTAGGTACCTCGAAGACTCAAGTAATGAGCCTGACGACGCCCCGCGCAGAGTCTCAGACGTAAAACTGGATATCAAACCTGCTAGATATTGCATCACACTTAAATTTCCCAATATCAACTTTGCATGTGAATTGCTGAAGTTCGCAGTTTGAATCACTTAGCAGCTTGCATTGCTTGCTTGCATGTTACACAATGGAGTAATAAAATTTAGGATTTTTTTCAAATTTGTCTTGTTTCCTCCAAAACAATGTTCACCAACACTTTTTATTTTTTAACTGTCTCTATTTTTAAGAGCACTGTTGCAAATATGTTCAGCACAAGACCAATATTCCATTTCATTGATTGGATCGAGTTGTGTGAGAATCAACTTTTCAGTACTGCACTGCAAACCATGTGCCAGAAGAAGAATGTGCAGAAGAAGAGTAGCCCAGTTTAGCTACCAGTCAAGATGAAGAAAAAAAATACCAAAGCTATTGATGAAGTTTCCTAATGTCTCATGAAACTGCTGCTCTCATGAAAAAATGCAGTTTGGAGTATCACATCATATGTCACCCGAAGGTCAACACCAGAAAGTAACCAGCAGACCAACGAAGTCACAATGCTACAGACCTGCTGAAGGCCTAGCATCTACTTTTTACCAAACCGCTGGACAAAAACAAGACAGCAAACGAGTCTCCCTTCCTGAAAGGAGGCAATGTCATTCACAGATTATATCAACAAAGATGGTTTGCGTCACCTGGTGCAGTGATGGTGACTGGGCCATCACTCGAAGGACTGAATCCCAGAATCAGCACACACTCATGGATTTATCACTCAGCATCATGATGAAGCTAATGGTGAGTTTACCACTGAAAGAGAGGACGAGAGGCAAGCACATGTGTACGTGTGTAACAGCATTCCCGTTCATTACTGAGTCGTTATGTGCCGGCTAAATGCTGCAGTGGTTTATCAACCTGTTGCCTGGGATCCGTTTCTTGTGACTTGTAAAGATACAAATTTGGATGAAACTAGAGGAAAATCATTTTGGGAGAGTCTGCTTGTGTGCTCCATACATGGGTTCCCGTCATGTAATAAGAATCATTAAGACACAAATGTAACACACATAACATATCTAAGACCAAACGTATATGCTTTATCATCTGACTACATTCATGTCAGTACACACAAGATTCCAGTTGTACCCCATCGGACTGACAGCATCGGAACATCGGACTGACATTGAGACTGACTGAGATTAGCAGTGACAAGTGAAATATAATAATTTAAAATAATAATATTCCTTATGCATAATATTCCTTTCAATACACCAGAAAATAGTACCCTGGGTCACCATGACAAAATCATGACCAGAACTTTCAACTCGACTAACATCCTTATTCATGTTTTTTTTTTTTTTTTTCAGAAATAACAGGTAAGAGTACAGTTTAGCCTTTAATCAACCACAGATGAGCAAAAATATTTAGGGGATCTTTAAATCTGATTGAAGTCAGAACTCTTTAATCGGACGCATCTTTTGACACCTGACGCGTGTGTGTGTGTGTGTGTGTGTGTGTGTGTGTGGGGGGGGGGGGGTTCGTTCTCTTGGCAGACAGCCGGTGGGTCCACATCTGGAGAACATTACGTCTGTAGAAGCCGTAGAGCCAGACTCGCCCTGCTCTGCATATCACACTGTTGTGCCTTTTCCTACCACGTCTTAGCCGGCGACGTGAAAATACAATTTGAACTAATTACATATGAAGAGCATAGGCGAGATTACGCATTCTGATGTACGTACAATGCGAATGGAAACGCGAGAAGGCCTGCAACTGTAATGCAATGATTACTTTGGTATTTGTATTTAGAACAAATGTCCAGATGTGTATTAGCGATTCTGTGAAATGCTAATAGTAGCACGGTATCCCCGATCTGCGTAATGTGGTATCAAGAGGACACCGATTTAATACCGACAACCGCTGTCGAGCACGTTGGATATAAACCATGTCCATAGATCGTGCTGACAAAACATCTGCAGCTGCATCAAGAACCCCAGTGTCTCTTCAGACTGGAAGCCACGCACTATACGGCGTGTTTTTCAGCTCACTTTCCTCCGTCTCTGGACACATATTTATGCATACCTGCAGTCGCTCCGACGTTGGCTGCCACATGTTAGAAAAGTCCTCGTCCTCGTTATAGTTCGTTTCTCCCTCTGTTGTTTGGCTCACATCTGTTCGCCTTTCCGGGTTCTTCTCTGACCCCTCTCGGGCGGCTGGGGTGCGGGGGTGCCTGCTCTGAATGCTGAATCGCTCCGCCTGGCTGTAATTTCAATCCAGACCACATGATGTCGCAACCTGCTGATTGTTTGTGGATGTTTGTCATGTTGGGTTACTAAATTTCTTTGGCTCCACATAAAATAAGAGCCCATTTTATTGTGATGAGGAGTTTCTTTATACATTTTCCATTTTCATACAGTATCAATTTTTGGTCTATGCTGTAATATGTCAAAATAAGCTTGTTACCTTCTCTCTTTTGTCCATTCTAAAAACTTGAATGAACACCTGAGAGTTTGCTGGCAACTTTTGAAGAATTAAATAAAATAACTTTGCATTTGATTCCCCATAATAACTTTGCATTGCATCTTATCCATCATATAACATCGCCTCTGAAAGGTAACCTAAAGATTCAGGACATATTTACATGATATATTAATCTCTTAAAATTTTTAAAGTTAAATCCGAGATTTTTACATTCTAACACCAACGCACCTCATTCTGCTAGACAACTATTTAAATATTTAGTTTATTATTAAGACATCCTGGTTTTATTTATTTTATGGAAGTGATTTAATTGCAAGTGAAAAACAAAAAATAACTTTATTTTCTCATTGAACAAAAAAACAAAACAAAAAAAAAACAAGAAATTCTATCCTAATTGCATGAGGAAAAGTTAGGATACCATACCAGTCTGAAAAAGTTTGCCACACTCGACATAGAATTCTTTTAGCTGGGGGATATTTGAAGGGTTTCTTGCTTGTTCAACTTAGCTTTAATTATTTTTACAGATGGTCTCACATGTTCCACAAATACCCTCTGATACACTTTATTGAAAAGCACGTTCTTGTTCCACTGAACATGCTCAAAATAATATCAAACAGATACAGAGTTAATTAAACTGACTTTTATAATTTAACTAACTGAAGTTCAGGCTTTAAAAAAATTCACTATTTGTACTACTTATTGTTTTAAACTTTGATAAAACACAATAACGTCATTGTCCTCACAAGTGAACACCAGGACCTTGTTGACCAAAATTTAGTATTGTGTGTATTTTGGTATAGACAACCAAAGATGTGACATCCACACATGTGAACTCCAGGTCCTAGGAGGTTAAGCAAAAACGTAACCAAGTTAGGGAGACATGATAGCTAGCAGAGTAGCCACTGCTTTCATTTAAGTTCTGAATCAGCCTTTAAACAGAGCTATAAAAGAAACTGTGTTAGTTACCAGGCTTCTCTCAATCATGGATCACAATGATTTCTGTTAATTACTGCCTTAGCTTGCGGTTTCTGGTCCACTCTGCGGACTTTTAGACTGGATGTTTCCAGTCTGAGGCTGGTTGTCAGTCAGCTAACCGATCATCTAAACAGGAATAGTCTATTTGAAATGTTTCAATCTGGTTTTAGAGCTCAACATAGCACAGAAACAGCACTGGTTAAAGTCACTAATGACCTCCTCATGGCATCAGACCGTGGACTTGTCTCTGTACTTGTTTTACTGGACCTCAGTGCTGCCTTTGATAGTGTAGATCACAGCATTTTATTATAAAGACTACAACATGAGATTAGGATTACAGGGAAAGATCTGGACTGGTTTAAATCTTATCGATCAGATAGATTTCATTTTGTTCATGTTAATGATATTTCCTCTGGGTGTACAAAGGTTTATCATGGTGTTCCACAGGGTTCAGTGCTTGGGCCAATCCTGTTCTTTACATGCCCCCTCTAGGAAATATTATTCAGAGAAATGGCATAAATTGTCCTTGCTAATCCGATGATACACAGCTGTATTTATCCATGAAACCTGAAGAATCAGAGCTGTTAGCCAGACTCCAGGCATGTCTCAAAGACATAATAGACCTCCCTTTTTTTTTTACTTTTATGCTCAGACAAAACTGAAGTCATTGTTATTGGACCTAAACATCTGAGAACTAGATTATCTGACTGCATTCTATTTTTGGATGGCATTACTTTGTCCTCCAGTATGACTGCAAGGAACCTGGGAGTTATCTACGACCAGGACATGTCATTTCTCCCAAATATTAAACAGCTTTCTAGGATTGACTTCTTTCACCTCAACACCAACCACCATCTCTACTCCCTCACCTCCTCTCCTTCTTTTCTTCTCACCGGGATTATCATTGTATCCAGTCTTCCTCGCTGTTTTGTGTCTCTCTGTCCCCCTCTTTTCTCTCTCTGTATCTTTCTGCAGTTCTCCTTCTCCAGACCTTCATGTTGCATGGATCTCAGCCTCTGACATACCCAGTGTCCACTGGCAACATCTGCCTATGCTGTTCCCCTTTTTAGTAAAACCTGCCTATGTTGTATTATATATATATGTATATTATGTCAGCTATGTTTGTATTTCTATGATTCCATGATTGTATTTGTTTCTCTCTCTTTCTCTCTCTTTTATTATCTCTGTCCTGTCTCCCTCTTCTTCTCCTCCTTCACCCAGACAACTATCAGAAAAATGGTTCCTCCTTGTAAGCCGGGTAAGCCTCTCCAGAGATGCTAACAAGTGGAGTCGGTGGGTGTGGATTAAGAGAAAGGACTCCACGTGGGCCTTCAAGTGAGTTGGTGGCATCTGGGGGGTGAACCTGGGATGCTGGGTTTCAATGCTGAACCCTCTTGAGGTGTTGTGGGCCTATTGGTGAAAAACAAAATAAGGAAGGAGCCCACTTGATAACTTGACATTCTACATAGTCAGTGGGTACTCGTATGCAATAAGGGATATTAACATCTAGTCCTATACAAAAGATATATTAGTATTTATTTTTTGTTGTGAGAAAAATTATTGACTTAGATATCATTGAAATGAATACATAAGGCTTACACACCATATTCCAGGAAAATGACTTTTTTATTACTCATATACTGCTAAGAAACTGGTATGTAAAGAACATAATGATATGTACAGTATTTTAAAAGAAATAATCTCTGTATTTTGTGTGTGAATGTAAAACTACAACTAAAAAAATAACAGCTAAAAAGATGTCACCAACAGGAAATAGAATATCAAATATAACCATGCATTATGTACTTACTATATGTTTTTATATAAAGCAACGTTATGTGCAGTTATTTGAGTACATATATTTGTACACATACTGTATATAAGTGCTGTTTATGGTCAACAGTGTTTGCTTAATAGGTTCCTGGGACAGTATACATCACATCACTTGCACAGAGGAGTTTACAGGTTTACCATATCAGTTATGTGAATAATGCAAAATATTCCAGAATTCTACAATCAATTTTGCCATAAACAAATTAATCAACTTTCCTTTTAACATGGATCCTTTGTCTTGATGAGGGTAATCAGAGGTTTGTCATCAGGAATGTCATCTTCATATGCAATGAAAGTGGCGTCATACATGGTTGTCCTGGATTTCTTTCCAAATCTAATAAAATATAATAATAATTATATATATATACACACACACACACACACACACACACACACACACACACATAAAATTTGGCCAACACATTAACATTGCATCATCAAACATAATTCTAACGCTTGATTACGAAATACCAGTAACCTCTACTCATCAATTTTCTACCAGAGGCCTGGGATTTTGAGGATCCTATGCAGTGCTTAACTGTTACTAGCACTGCACGTTTCTGGACAGAGATCGCGGATGTTCTTAATGAGATCTGCTGAAGTGACTCACTCAGCTTGGGGGTCATAGCCTCAATTACTGCCATCACCAGCAGGATCATCGATGTCTTCACATCCCAGATCATTTCCAACTGTTCTGCCAGCACCTGGTATTTCTCCAGTTTCTCATGTTCCTTCTTTCTGATGTTTCTTTCACTTCAGATTAACACATCTAACATTTTTCTGCCCTTTCTCCGCAATGTATGTCTGTAAATATTTTTGTACGTTATTCTTCACCACATTTGGAGGTGTGTCCCACATTGACGTCACTATTTCCAGTGCAAATGTGGTATTTGTTACACTATGCCAGCCAGGTGTTTATGGTGCTCATCTTACATTTGATTGTAATGCGCTGGGTTGTCTCAGTACGTTTATTGCACAACCTACATTAGCCACTTCCTCAATTTGGAGGTGGTAAACGCCATGCATGGGTTTGCTCTCCTGTGACATTTGTAGCTTTTCTTTCCCACTGCATTATGGCTGCCTGGGGTATTCGCTAAGCAATTAATCACTGGGGGCTATCTCTTTGATGTACGTAATTGGTCTTTGTTGTGTAGAACCTTGGGGGACTTGGGATAGAATGACCAATTCACTGTGAAGAGCTTTCCTGTCTTTATATCAGTGGTCTCTATCTCTGCTATAGATAGCTGGTATAATAAGCTTTGGCTAGCT
The DNA here is from genome assembly GCA_015343265.1 of Pao palembangensis. Classification (NCBI taxonomy): domain Eukaryota; kingdom Metazoa; phylum Chordata; class Actinopteri; order Tetraodontiformes; family Tetraodontidae; genus Pao; species Pao palembangensis. The sequence continues at coordinate 3,220,652 of CM027091.1, read as the reverse complement.
TATTATACCAGCGGGGCATTTCATGACTGGCATGGCATTGGACCTTGTCTTTTCCATTTAGCTGACTTCTGTCAAGAGAAGTTGAGGTCTGCTGTTCCTCCCCTGAAGGTGAAGGTTGTACCAGGGCACTCTGGCCCACCATCTGCTCCTGCTGTGCCCCCCTTGAAGTTGAAGGTGGTACCTAGGCCATGTAGCCAGATGTAGTGTGTCGTAGTCCTATCTGGGCCAAAACAGGGATCTAGGAACAATCCTACGTGTCATATTTTCAAATTATTGTCTGTTGTGTTTTATATTTTCCTTTGTTAATTTAGCTTTCAAATTATGTTGAAATAAAGAATTTTAATCTAATCTACATATCAAAGAAAAGACTCCATATATATTTAATCTGCTAAATTGTGTTTTTCCAAATATTATTTAATTTTCTTAGGTTCATGTCTGTGTTAGAGATGCACAGAATTGCAGTTAATGATACCCTAATTACCCGTAGTGATTGGAGCCCACAGCAGTACTCCAGCAGTACATTAACAAAAAAATTATTCAGGACCTCTCCTTCTTCACCAACCAGGATATGGTACAGGATTTAGGGTGTAGTTTGAATACAACACCAGAAGAGATCAGCACTTTTTTAGGAATCTCTATGTTTAAATAGGACATGCCTTGGATATACAAGAATCAGGTTGTATTGGGCAACCAAAACAAGAGTCCCAGGGATGGTTGATGGTGAACCATCCAACAGAGAGTGATCTGACCAGAGTTTCTTGAAAGTTGAAAACATCCTCACGCATCCACCAAAGTTAATTCTAACCTTGCTAAAATTATTCTACAGGTGAACAGTAGATGAATGATGCATTTTCCTTGTTTGTAGGAGCCTGCAGGACATGGGTTTTAGAAATTAAAAGCCATTTCTAGCACCTCCTAATGGTGCAACAGATCATTCTGATTTAAATGTTACTCCTGCAGATATTGATTGCTTTGTCGATGACACTGCAGCCACACTGCGTATAGTTCTAGATTCGGTTGCCCCACTGAAGAAAAGGTTCACACACCATAGAAGACTGGCTCTGTGGTATAACACAAATATCCAAACCCTTAAGCAGGCATCAAGACAGATAGAGAGGAAGTAGTATTCATCCAGATCAGCTGATTCCCAAAGCACTTGGAAAGACAGTTTAGTAACATATAAGAAGGCCCTTCGTAAAGCCAGAACAGCTTACTACACTTCATTAATAGATGTAAACAAGAACAACCCGCATTTTCTAGCCAGGCTGACAAAAAGTCACAGCTCTGTTGAGCCTTCTATTCCTGCAGTTCTTAGCAGTGAAGACCTTATGAGTTTCTTCACCAATAAAATCACTAACATTAGAGAAAAGATTGATCAAGGTCGCTCCATGACAACTGATGAGCTGCCCTTGTTAGCAACCCCGTCTAGTCCTGATCCACCACTGGGCAGCTTTCTGCCCATAGACCTCCCTGAGCTGACCTCCAGCATTAATGGATCTAAACCAACCACATCTCCTGGACCCCTTCCCAACTAAGCTTTTCAAGGATGTCTTTCCTCTGATCAGGGCCTCAGTATTAGATCAGATCAATTTATCTTTGACAACAGGTTATGTACCTCAGGCGTTTAAAACTGCTGTTATCAGACCTTTACTTAAAAAACATTCACTTAACCCAGGCATATTAGTACGGACCGATATCAAACCTCCCATTCATCTCTAAGATACTTGAGAGGCTGGTTGTCAGTCAGCTAACCGATCATCTAAACAGGAATAGTCTATTTGAAATGTTTCATTCTGGTTTCAGAGCTCATCAAAGCACAGAAACAGCACAGGTTAAACTCACTAATGACCTCATGGCATCAGACCGTGGACTTATTTCCGTACTCGTTTTACTGGACCTCAGTGCTGCCTTTGATACTATAGATAACAGCATTTTATTACAAAGACTACAACACGAGATTAGGATCACAGGGAAAGCTCTAGACTGGTTTAAATCTTATCGATCAGATTTCATTTTGTTCATGTTAATGATGTTTCCTCTGAGTGTACAAAGGTTCATCATGGTGTTCCACAGGGTTCAGTGCTTGGGCCAATACTGTTCACTCTTTACATGCTCCCTCTAGGAAATATTATTCAGAGACACGGCATAAATTTTCATTACTATGCCGATGATAAGCAGCTGTATTTATCCATGAAACGTGAGGAAACAGAGCCATTAGCCAGACTCCAGGCATGTCTCAAAGACATAAAAGACTGGATGACCTCCAATTTCTTACTTTTAAACTCGGACAAAACTGAACTCATTGTTCTTGGAGCTAAACATCTGAGGACTAGATTATCAGATAGCATTCTCTCTTTGGATGGCATTACTTTGTCCTCCAGTACGGCTGCAAGGAACCTGGGAGTTATCTTTGACCATCCATCCATCCATCCATCCATCCATCCATTCTCTACCGCTTATCCGGGTCGGGTCGCGGGGGAAGCAGCCTAAGCAGGGAAGCCCAGACTTCCCTCTCCCCAGCCACTTTGTCCAGCTCTTCCGGGGGGATCCCGAGGCGTTCCCAGGCCAGCCGAGAGACATAGTCCCTCCAGCGTGTCCTGGGTCTTCCCGGGGGGACGTGTTCAGGGACGTGCCCTGAACACCTCACCAGGGAGGCGTCCGGGAGGCATCCATACTAGGTGCCCGAGCCACCTCATCTGGCTCTTCTCAATGCGGAGGAACAGCGGCTCTACTCCAAGCCCCTGCCGGATGGCAGAGCTTCTCACCCTATCTCTAAGGGAGAGCCCAGCCACCCTGCGAAGGAAACTCATTTCGGCCGCTTGTACCCGCGATCTCGTTCTTTTGGTCACTACCCAAAGCTCATGACCATAGTTGAGGGTAGGAGCGAAGACCGACCGGTAAATCGAGAGCTTCGCCTTTTGGCTCAGCTCTCTCTTCACCACAACAGACCAGTGCAGAGTCCGCATTACTGCAGATGCCACACCGATCCGTCTGTCGATCTCCCGCTCCATTCTTCCCTCACTCGTGAACAAGACCCCGAGGTACTTGAACTCCTCCACTTGGGGGAGGATCCCCTCCCTGACCCGGAGAAGGCACTCCACCTTTTTCTGGCTGAGAACCATGGCCTCAGATTGGGAGGTGCTGATTCTCATCCCGGCCGCTTCACACTCGGTTGCGAACCAGTCCAGCGAGAGCTGGAGGTCACGGACTGATGAAGTCAACAAGACCACATCATCTGCAAAGAGCAGAGACCCGATCCTGAGGCCACCAAACCGGACCTCCTCGACACCACGGCTGCGCCTAGAAATTCTGTCCATAAAAGTTATGAACAGAATCGGTGACAAGAGGCAGCCCTGGCAAAGTCCAACCCTCACTGGAAACGAGTTCGACTTACTACCGGCAATGCGGACCAAGCTCTGACACCGGTCATACAGGGAGCAGACGGCCTGTATCAGGGGGCCCGACACCCCATACTCCCGGAGAACCCCCCACAGGACTCCCCGAGGCACGCGGTCAAATGCCTTCTCCAGATCCACAAAACACATGTGGACTGGTTGGGCAAACTCCCACGCACCCTCGAGGGCCCTGCTGAGGGTATAGTGCTGGTCCACAGTTCCACGTCCAGCACAAAAACCACACTGCTCCTCCTAAATCTGAGGTTCAGCTATCCGACGGAACCTTCTCTCCAGTACCCCCGAATAGACCTTTCCAGGGAGGCTGAGGAGTGTGATCCCCCGATAGTTGGAAAACACCCTCCGGTCCCCCTTCTTAAAAAGAGGGACCACCACCCCGGTGGGCCAATCCAGTGGTACTGCCCCCGATGTCCACGCGACGTTGCAGAGTCGTGTCAGCCACGACAGCCCTACAACATCCAGAGACCTAAGGAACTCTGGGCAAATCTCATCCACCCCCGGGGCCCTGCCACCGAGGAGTTTCTCAACAACCTCAGCTACCTCAGCCTCGGACATAAGAGAACCCGCCTCTGACTCCCCAGGCTCTGCTTCCTCACTGGAACTGTCGGTGGGATTGAGGAGGTCTTCAAAGTATTCCTTCCACCGATCCACAACGACCCAAGGCAAGGTCAGCAGCACACCATCCCCACTGTACACAGTGTTGACAATGCATCGCTTCCCCCTCCTCAGGCGCCGGATGGTGGTCCAGAACCTTTTCGAAGCCATCTGGAAGTCGTTCTCCATGACCTCCCCGAACTCTTTCCACGCCCGGATCTTTGCCTCGGCGACTGCCGCAGCCGCACTCCACTTGGCCTGCCGGTACCTGTCTGCTGCCTCAGGAGTCCTACAGGCCAAAAAGGCCCGGTACGACTCCTTCTTCAGCTTGACCGCATCCCTCACCGCCGGTGTCCACCAGCGGGTTCGGGTGTTGCCGCCACGACAGGCACCGACCGCCTTGCGGCCACAGCACCGATCACCGCCTCAACAATGGAGGCACAGAACATGGTCCACTCTGACTCAATGTCCCACACCTCCTCCGGGACATGGTTGAAGCTCTCCCGGAGGTAGGTGTTGAAGCGCCTTCTGACCGGAGACTCCACCAGGCATTCCCAGCAGACCCTCACAATACGTTTGGGCCTGCCGGGTCTGTCTGGCATCCTCCCCCACCATCGGAGCCAACTCACCACCAGGTGGTGATCAGTTGACAGCTCCGCCCCTCTCTTCATCCGAGTGTCCAGGACATGCGTCCGCAAATCCGAGGACACGACTACAAAGTCGATCATTGAACTGCGGCCCAAGGTGTCCTGGTGCCAAGTGCACATATGGACACCCTTATGCCTGAACATGGTGTTCGTTATGGACAATCTGTGACGAGCACAGAAGTCCAACAACAGAACACCACTCGGGTTCAGATCAGGGGGGCCATTCTTCCCGATCACGCCCCTCCAGGTGTCTCTGTCACTGCCGACGTGAGCATTGAAGTCACCCAGGAGGACGAGGGAACCCCCAGAAGGAGCACTCTCTAGTACTCCCTCTAGGGCTCCAGAAAGGGTGGATACGCTGAACTGCTGTTGGGGCCATAGGCACAAACAACAGTCAGGATCCGTCCCCCCACCCGAAGGCGGAGGGAGGCTACCCTCTCGTTCAACGGGGTAAACTCCAACGTACAGGCACCAAGCCGGGGGGCGACAAGAATTGCCACCCCTGCCCGCTGCCTCTCACCACCGGCAACTCCAGAGTGGAAGAGAGTCCAACCCCTCTCGAGAAGACTGGTTCCAGAGCCCTTGCTATGCGTCGAGGTGAGGCCGACTACATCTAATTGGAACTTCTCAACCTCTCGCACCAGCTCAGGCTGCTTCCCCATCAGAGAGGTGACGTTCCACGTCCCTAGAGCTAGCTTCTGCAGCCGGGGATCGGACCACCAAGGTCCCCGCCTTCGGCTGCCACCCAACTCAGACTGCACCCAACTCCTCTGGCCCCTCTTGCAGGTGGTGAGCCCACGGGAAGGGGGTCCCGCGTCATCTCTTCGGGCTATGCCTGGCCGGGCCCCATGGGCAAAGGTCCGGCCACCAGGCGCTCGCCAGCGTGCCCCACCCCCAGGTCTGGCTCCAGGAGGGGGCCCAGGTGACCCGCGTCCGGGCAAGGGAGACTTGACTCCAAGTATTTGATTCATCATAAGGGGTATTGTGTTATCTTTGACCAGCTCCCTCATATTAAGCAGGTTTCTAGGACCGCCTTCTTTCACCTCCGTAATATTGCCAAGATCAGGAGCATCCTGTCACAGAGTGATGCTGAAAAACTCGTCCATGGTTTTGTTACCTCTAGACTGGATTACGGCAACTCATTACTGTCAGGATGTTCAAATTATTCCATTAATAACCTGCAGCTGATCCAGAACGCTGCAGCCACAGTTCTGAGAGGAATCGGCACCAGGGAGCATATCTCTCCAGTTTTAGCTTCACTTCACTGGCTTCCGGTGAAATCTAGAATAGAATTCAAGTTTCTCTTTCTAACTCAGATCACACAGTGAAGGTTTACTTGTAGCTCCCAGAATTCATCAAAATAGACTGGGATGACAAGCTTTTAGCTATCGTGTAGCTCTATTGTGGAACCAGTTACCAACCTGGGTCCGAGAGGCAGACACCACGTCTACCTTTAAGATCAAACTTAAAACCTTTCTGTTCAGTAAAGCGTACAGTTAGCCTCAAACAAAGTGTGTAGGGTTGATAGATCTAGTTACAGTCTTATTCTTCAATTTTAAGCACAGCTATACTGCTATAGGCCTATGTTGCTGGGGACACAAACATGAGATTGGAAAGATAGAAGTTGGGGAAGGAGAGGGACACGCACTAACCTGACCATCAAACCCAGCTGCAGGGAGTGGCAGGGAGACGTCCCTGTCCACTGCCTCACCATCCTGAGATGTTCTGGTGATGAAAGGGGCAAAACATCAGTGAGGGATGGCTCCCAGCTGAGGACCCTGCAGCTGGTAATTCAGGCAGAAACGCCCAGCAGGTGTTACCATCTGCCTGTCAACATACCAGCTTTCTGGGAAACCGGTGACTACTGGGAAAGTTCAGTTGGAGTCCAGGGAAGACTGGAAGACTGTCAGGAAAGTTTGACTGGCAGCGGGGAAGACTGCATCATCATCATATCATGATTCCTAAAGAGCAGGACTCATCAACCCTAGGTCAATTTAGAAGCATTGCTTTGCTAAACGTAGAGGGAAAGATTTTCTTCTCCGTCTTGGCCAAGAGGTTAACAAAGTTTCTGCTTCAGAACATATACATCGACACAAGCTGCTAAAAAGCAGGAGTCCCTGGTTTCTCTGGGTGTGCAGAGCATGCAGCAATAATCTGGGACCAGATCCAAAGAGCAAAGTCACAATGACCCCAGTAACACAGTGAATTATGATGATCATAAGTTGTAATGATGTCCTGTTTTGATGTTTTTATTTCTTTTATTGTTTATCCATTCAATCATTTAATCCATTTCTAAGTAGTGTATTAGCATTAGTATGTAGTGTTATTTATGTGGACAGAAGTGTGTTAGCATTGGTGTATTAATAACACTGTGTCAGCATTACTATGTTCTCTCATCTGTTTATGAGCTTTGACATGTTTAAATGATATTAATCTGGTTAATTAGTCAGTTTTCACAGCTACAGCTAGAACAGGCTCATCAGACTCTTATTCTTCAATTTTTAGCACAGCTATGCTGCTATAGGCCTACACTGCTGGGGACAAACACATGATCCACTGAGCAGTTCCCCACTTCCTCAACACCAACCACTCCCTCACGTCCTCTCCTCCTTTTCTTCTTCTTTCTCCTTTTATTTTCACCGGGATTATCTGGGTCCAGTCTTCCTTGCCGTTCTGTGCGTCTCTCCCCCCTTCTCTTCCTCTCTCTCTTTCTGTCACTCTCTTTCTCTTTGCAGGTCTTCCGTCTCCAGGCCTTCGTGCTGTACGGACCTCGGCCTCTGGCAAACTCAGGGTCCGCTGTCAGGACCTGCCTATACTGTTCATCTCTTTATAACAACCTGCTATGCTGTATTATGTGTATATATATTATGTCTGACATGTTTGTATTTCTATGATTGTATTTTGTTTGTATTTCTTTGGTTTTATGATTGTATCTGTTCTCCCTCTCTCTTTCTCTTTATTCTCTCTGTCCTGTCTCCCTCTTTTATTCCTCCTTTACCCAGCCAACTTTCAGCAGGATGGTTCCCCCTTGTAAGCCTGGTCCTGCTCAAGGTTTCTTCCTGTTAAAAGGGAGTTTTTCCTTGCCACTGTGCTTACCTGGGGGTTCAGGCTCTGGGTTTCTACCTCTGTAAAGCACCTAGAGACAATTTTATTGTAAAAGGTGCTATATAAATAAAATTGAATTGAAATTGAATTGAATTAATTGATTACAGTGCCTGTAAAAGCACAAAGAATGAAGTCCTAAAAGTGGTTGATTGGTAATTGTCATTATGGTTAAACTCACTGAACACAATGTATTGTACTCTGTAAAAGGTGAATATTAAGAATGTTTTGATGCAATATTAATGGATGTTATTGTTATTGTTATTGGTTCTGGTTTATGTAAGTTAGAGGTAACAATCTGAGTACATAGTTGAGATTTACTTAGTGCCTGCATTTTTAAGAGAGCGATGAGGTAATCAAAGTTGAATGTGGAAAGGAGGGAGGTCAGGTGGAGCATTTGACTGTAACCAATGAAGGATAGAGAGAAGTCCTGTGGGTTGGAGCAGAATGTCATGTATAAAACTGGCTGCACAGAGATGCTCAAGGTCTTTTTCTGCGCATCCAAGACATCATCGCTCTCCAGACCCCGACGCAGCAAGAGGATCATGCTGTGTTGGCTGGAGTTTGTGCTTTTTATCACTGACATTTGGGAAGATTAACAGTGCTGAAAAATTGGATTGGGAGCAACAAGTAAGAAAGTAAGTATCATGCAGGTTTCATTGAGAAACACAGCAAGCAACATTGTGGGCTGATTGCCCCGCTGAAGAATTGGAACTGGAAGTCAAGATTGTGAACAGCAATAACAGCAACTGCAACATCAGCGATTAATGACAGAAAACACCAGGGCCATCTGCCCACTGAGAAGTGGACAGGGCTTTCCCCCTTTCACGCCCCAAGTCAGGAGAGTGACTGGCTGTGCAGAAAAGAGCAGGTTGCGTCAGCGGGCTCAATTCAATTCAATTCAATTCTATTCTATTCTATTCTATTCTATTCTATTCTACTCTATTTATACAGCAAATTTTACAAAAAAATGTCTCTAGGTGCTTTACATAGGTAGAAACCCAGAGCCTGAACCCCCAGGTAAGCACAGTGGCAAGGAAAAACTCCCTTTTAACAGGAAGAAACCTTGAGCAGGATCAAGCTTACAAGGAGGAACCATCCTGCTGAAAGTCAGCTGGGTAAAGAAGGAAAAGAAGAGGGAGACAGGATAGAGAGAATAAAGAGAGAGAGAGAGAGGAGGAGAACAGATACAATCATAAGAACAGATACAGTCATAGAATCTAGAAATACAAACAAAATACAATCATAGAAATACAAACATATCAGACATAATATATATAATACATATATACATAATACCGCATAGCAGGTTGTTATAAAAAGAGGAACGGTATAGACAGGTTTTAATAAAAAAGGGAATAGAATAGGCAGGTGCTGACAGTGGACACTGTGTTTGTCAGAGGCCGAGGACCGTGCAGCACAAAGGTCTGGAGATGGAAGACCTGCAAAAAGAGAAAGAAAGAGAGAGCAAGAGAAGGGGGGGAGAGACACAGAACGGGAAGGAAGACTGGACACACTGATAATCCTGGAGAGAAGAAAAGAAAAGGAGGAGAGGAGGTGAGGGAGTGGTTGGTACTGAGGAGGTGGGGAACTGCTCAGTGGCTCATGTCTGTGTCCCCAGCAGCGTAGGTCTATAGCAGCATAGCTATGCTAAAAATTGAAGAATAAAAGTTTGATGAGCCTATTCTACCTGTAATTGTTAGAAATGACTGTAACTAGATCTATCAAGCCTTCAACCCTTCAAAATCCTCCAACAGGGCATCCTCCCTTCAAAAATTTAACAGTAAATAGACTAAAACACAGGTAATCATGAGCAGCATTGATGATTGTTATCTATGATTTTTCTATCTTACTTAATGCATTAATTTTACCATTTATCTTTTAAACATATAACCATTTACATGTAATCTGCATAATCCTTTAATAAAGCAATACAAAAGCAGAAGTTTAAGTCTGATTATTGTAAATATATTCATCATAAAACACTAGATTAATTCATACAGATTGAAACATTCCAAAAATAAGGTTAAAATCCTGGTGTGAAGTTAAACACCCGGGTGTCACGATAAACATCCGTACTATTTAAATTAGTTGGTGTGGGAATAAACACCGGGGTGTTGCGATAAACACCCGTACTATTTAATTAGTCGGTGTGAATATAAATGCCTGGGTGTCATGATAAACACCCTTTCATTTGATTACAACAACATAACACTGGTGCTGAATGAATAACAGCCATAAACCCTGACTAAAAGCATATCCTCCAACAAATAAAGGTGTGTTTGTGTGCATCAGTACCAAGATCTGGGTTGATGCAGCTCTAATCGGTTACTTTAACCCCTAACTAAAATATTACCCTTAAAGCTGTCTGTCTGCAGCTATTAAAGCCTAATCTAGCATTTACCAAGTGGTTGTGATTGAAGCAGATATTCAGAACCTGCACAGTTCTGAAGACTGCTCAAAGGAAGCAGGGTAAAACAACTGATGAAGATGGTTAGCGGCTAGGCAAGACCTCTTGACACCAGCTTATCAAGCTGCCATGTGTAAGTTCTCCCTGTGAGCTCAGTCTGACAGGGCGGTGGAGCAGCCCAGGCCCATTATCGGAGAGCTGGATGTTTACTCCAACGTCTACATCCCTGGGCTGGCCGGATTTGCCAGAACTCCAAGGAACATCTGCAAGTTGACGCGCGCTGAGAGAACTGGGATACTGAGTTAAGGCCTATATCGGAAGTCTGGACCTGCTGGGAGCAGAGCCGCTCGAGGGTAAGAACGAACACTCAACTGGTCTGCTGGTCATTTGCTGGTGTTTCAAAATAATCAAATTAATTACAATCCAAATTTGATAATAGGGTTAGGCTTAATTAGAGTAAATTATTCACTGAGTTTCTCACCGCCATAACCCTAACCCTAATAACTTTAGTCATGAGTTCTGATGATTATGGGGTGTGGTGATGTTCTGCCATCAATCTTTATAATGATTTATAAAGTTGACTGTTTTGCAGTGATAAGTTTGAGTTTTAATAACACAACATAGCACCACATAGATGTTAAATGATTAATGGTCATAAGTGAATGCATATCCTCTGACTGACTTAGGTGTGTTTTTGTGCATCAGAACCAAGGTCATGCTGACGCAGCTCTGATTGGTTACTTTAACCCTTAACTAAAATATTACCCTTGTAGCTACTTAAATATATATATACATATATACATATATATATACATATATATATATATTTTATTTTTTTTTTTTAGAAACATGTTTGCACACATTTGCACTGAAGAAGGAGTTGCTTTTCATTTCGTTGTACATGTAAAACGGTGTATAATGGCAATAAAAGGCATTCTATTCTATTCTATTCTATTAAAACCTAATCTAGCATTTACCAAGTGCCCTGATCCATGAGAGAGGAGCCATCGCAGTGGTTGTGACTGAAGCGGACATTCAGAACCTCTCTAAGCTACACAGTTCTGAGGACTGCTCAAAAGAAGCAGGGTAAAAAAACTGATAAAAATGGTCAGCGAGGAACGTGGACCAGCACTACACCCTCAACCGGGTCCTTGAGGGTACATGGGAGTTTGCCCAACCAATCCACATGTGTTTTGTGGATTTGGAGAAGGCATTTGACCATGTCCCTCATGGAGTCCTGTGGGGGGTTCTCCGGGAGTACGGAGATACGGGCCGTCCGCTCCCTGTATGACTGGTGTCAGAGCTTGTTCCGCATTGTTGGTAATAAGTCAAACTTGTTTCTGGTTAGGGTTGGACTCCGCCAGGGCTGCCCTTTGTCACCTATTCTGTTCATATCTTTTATGGACAGAATTTCTGGGCACAGCCATGATGTTGTGGGGGTCCGGTTTGGTGACCTTAGGATCGGGTCTCTGCTCTTTGCAGATGATGTGGTCCTGTTGGCTTTATCAGTCCATGACCTCCAACTCTCGCTGGATCGGTTCGCAACGGAGTGTGAAGCAGCCAGGATAAGAATCAGCATCTCCAAATCTGAGGCCATGGTTCTCAGCCGGAAAAAGATGGAGTCCCTTTTCCGGGTCTGGGAGGAGATCGGGTGTAGGCCTCGGACAAAACAAGATCGCGTGTACAAGCGACCAAAATGAGTTTTCTCCATAAGGTGGCTGGGCTTTCCCTTAGAGATAGGGTGAGAAGCTCTGCCATCCGGGAGGAGCTCGGGGTAGAGCCGTTGCTCCTCCGCGTTGAGAGAAGCCAGATGAGGTGGCTCAGGCATCTAGTCAGGATGCCTCCTGGACGCCTCCCTGGTGAGGTGTTCAGGGCACGTCCCTCCGGTAGGAGGCCCTCAGGAAGACCCAGGACAAGCTGGAGAGACTATGTCTCTCGGCTGGCCTAGGAACACCTTGGGATCCCCCTGGAAGAGCTGGACGAAGTAGCTGGGGAGAGGGAAGTCTGGGCTGCCCTGCTTAGGCTGCTGCCCCAGCGACCCGACCCCGGATAAGCAGAAGAAGATGAATGGATGGATAAAAATGGCCAGCAGCTAGATGAGTCCTCTCAGCACCAGCTAAACAAGCTGCAATGTGTAAGGGTTCCCTGTGAGCTCAGGCTGACAGGGCAGCAGGGCGGCTCAGGCCCATTATCAAAGAACTGAACATTTACTCCTGTAAAGGAGTAAACACGGGAATCTAACACTTCACAGGACTTGCCTTACTCTTTCATGGTATTTCTTGCTGGCTTCATTGTTGCTGTTTGCCTCTGAGATCCCAATATACTTGTAGCTGTCCTCAATGTCTGCAATGTTCCCACAATTCCCATAATTTGTGACTCCTTCAGTTCTGACCCCCTTTCAGGTCTTTGTTGTAGACAGATAGACAGACGGACAGACAGGTAACAGAGGTAACAGCTAAGATACTGCATAAGATCACAAATCTTCCAGCCCTGAGCCTGAGGATCTGAGCTTGAAGGACGAACAGACTTAGCTTGTGTTATTGAGTTTATAGTAATGGTACTTCATGACATTCATTTGATCACCAGTACTGATTACATTGAGCTTGGATTATGCTTGCACATCTGCCGGTATGCTGAATTTTAAACACCACCTTACTCGATTTGGCAGAAATTTGAATGCATAACTTTTTACACAATCTGGTTAATGACAGTAATAAAAAAAACTGTCATTTTGTAGAATAAGACAGCAAACTTAAGCTATTACAGACTATATAAGACTTTTGTGTCAATAAATCTTAGCGTCAAAATCACTGACCTGGCATGGCGAAGGGAGGCGATGGCATTGCTCAATTCACTGTCAATACTGCGGCAGTTATAAAATTCCTGGTAAGCGTGGTGTGAGGATCCCTGGTATTCAATGCGACTGATCCGACAGATACCAACAATAAGGATGATGAGCATGAGCAGGAAGGCCACACACAGTGCTCCAATGATGATGTAGAGCGAGTGACGTGGCATATCGTTCAGGGAATCATCAGTGTACGCTTGCTTCCACTTAATGTCTGAAAGATCCAGTTTATGTTACTGAAAATTGTAATATACATTAGAAATTAAAGAAATTAATATTATTGTTTAGACATTTTAGTAGTCAACAAAAAATATAACACATACTATAAGGTTTAGATACTGAGATTACCATGTAAGTTTTTACATTAAATATCAAAATAAAGAAGAAGAAAAGTTAAATTCTTCATATTTTTGTGATTTTTGTGACTTACAGATTTCACAGCTGGGTCCTACCCAGCCAGGTGGACAGTGACAAGAGAAGCCATTTGACTGATCAATGCACATGCCTCCATGATGACAAGGGTTGCTCTTGCATTCATTGATGTCAATCTCACACTTCTTCCCTGAGAGTTTGCACCGAAAATACAGAGAGAGAAAGAGAAATAATGCTTATCTCTACACTTAATAAGAATTCTTACAGTGTATTAGTTATAAAGTTTGAACATTTATTAACAGTCATCATATCTCACGTCCTAATAAGCCCCTAAGAGTAAAGATTATTATAATGTCAGTTCTCACCCAGGTATCCAGGTGGACAAACACAGGAAGCATTAAGTCCAGCACTGTCACAATAACCTCTGTTGTTGCAGTGCACTTTCAGACACGGATCTTTGAAGATTTCACAGTGTCTACCTGCACACATACATGTGCATACACAGAATTAGGTAGAGCAAATTTACCAACATTTACCATTTTTACCAACACTCAACCATCTGCTTCTACACCTATGTACCTTCATATTGTGGTGGACAGATGCATTCATATGCATTGATAAGATCTCTGCAGGTGGCATAATTCTGGCAGGGAGCTGATAGACATTCATTGTACTCCTCTTCACAGTATAAACCATGGTAACCTAAGGAGCCAGACATGTACAGAAAATATGAATATCAAGAATAATCAACTGTGGTGGATAAAACAAGCTAATTTTGCCCATGTTGGTCTGTTCAGTGCTCTCCATTTTCATGAATTCTATCAAACTACTTTACTTTAATCTTACTTTAATTTAAAGTAAATTAAAATAAGATTCTCTGTGATATGTGAAGATGCAAGACTATGGAGGCAGGGCCATCTGACTCTCCTTCAGGGTCAGATAGCTTTGACACAGCCTGGAGGTGTGTTTGGGCTCATTGTCCTGTTGAAAAAATTAGTGGTGGTCCAACTAGCAAACCAGTTGGGATGGTATGTTGTTGCTTGCCATGCTGGTTCAGTGTGTCTTCAATTTTGACTAAATCCCAATAGTGTCACCAGAAAGGCAGAAACGCCTACACCATCACCCATCCTCCTCCATGCTTCACGGTCGGAACTATGCATGTAGAGATCATCTGTTCACTATAACTGTGTTGGACAAAGACACATTAGGTGGAACCACATTTAGACCTGTCAGACCAAAGCACAGATTTCCACTGTTTGAATGTCCATTCCTTGTGTTCCTTGGCCCCAGCTATTTGAACATAAAGGCCTGATTTATGCAGTCTCCTCTGAACAGTTGTTGTAGAGATGTGTTTGCTGCTAGAGCTCTGTGTGGCATTTATCTATGCTGTTAACTTGCGCTTTCTGAGGCTGCTGACTTGGATGAACTTATCCTCAGCACCCAAAGTGGCACATGATTCTTCCTTTCCTGTGGTAGTCCTCGTGAGCAGGTTTCATCATAGTGCTTGATGGTTTTTGCAACTACACTTGGTGATACATTCAAACTTTTTACAAGCACTGACTGACCTTCAGTTATTAAAGAAATCATAAACTGTCATTTCGTTTACTTGGCTGATTGGTTCTTGCCATTATAGGAATTCTAATAGGTTGTCATCTGTGTACCAACCTGACTCCTGACATCACAACTAATGGTCACAGTGCCATTGAGAATACAAAAAAATTCCACAAATTAACCTTGACAAGTGTAGCGGACATCTCCGACTTCTCCAATCCCCTTTTGAACCCTGCATGAACCAAGTGTGGGAAGTTGTTGTGGACATCTCGGAGTCTCCCCTGGATCTCCTTGTACCAAGCATGAAATCTTACCTTTATGACTGTTTCAGACCCAGGACACAAGCAGGAGGGGGTTGTGAAACCTTCTAACAACAAAATTCGTACCATCACCACAGGAATTCACTAATGGCCATGTTGTTGGTTTTCATAATCCCTTGTGCTTACATACACCTATCACCCAGGCCATCCAATGACCTGGGAGGTAGAACCAAGAACACCTAAGTGAGAGGGGGGAAGACACCTCCCTTCACCAAATGGAGAACAGATGTTCCATTTCACCCCATGACAATAGGCCATTCTATGCTGCTTTAAGACAATTAGCTGGATTCGAATCAACAGCCTGGCCAGACTGAATAAACAATATGGACCATGTACCTTGATTCAAATTCCTTGAGTTTTATTCATTTTTCTTATATATATATATATATATAAAAAAAAAAAACCCTTCTCACCCCCCATGGGTGGTTCCTCCTCTATTCTAAGCTCAGGTCCTCTACCAGAGGCCTGGGAGCTTGAGGGTCCTGCGCAGTATATTTGCTGTCCCTAGTACTGCACTTTTCTGGACTGAGATGTCTGACGTTGTTCCAGGTATCTGCTGTAGCCACTCCTCCAGTTTGGGGGTCACTGCCCCAAGTGCTCCGATCACCACGGGCACTACTGTCACCTTCACCTTCCAAGCCTTCTCCAGCTCTTCTCTGAGCCCTTGGTATTTCTCAAGTTTCTCATGTTCCTTCCACTTGATGTTGCTGTCACTTGGTATTGCCACATCTACCACAACGGCTCTCCTCTGCCCTTTATCAAACACCACGATATCTGGCTGGTTCGCCATCACCATCCTGTCTGTTTGTATCTGGAAGTCCCACAGGATCTTCGCTTGCTCATTCTCCACCACCTTTGGAGGTGTTTCCCATTTTGACCTTGGGGTTTCCAGCCCATACTCCACACCAGGAGTCGGGAACCTTTTTAGCTAAGTGAGCCTAAAAAGTCACATTTTTTAAAATGTATTTCTATGAGAGCCATACAATATTTTTTAACTCTAAATACAACCAAATGTGTGAATTTTTAAACAAGACCAACAATTGTAGAGTTTAAGAGGTCTCTGAATTGATTCTTTTTCTTAATAATGTTGTTACACTGAAGCTATTCAATCTGTAAAATACTTCTTACCATTAATGCAGCTTGTGGTGCTGCATGGTTTTGCTGATGGCGTTATATTCTGGTCGATATGTGGTGAGGTTAAGCTTTAAAAGAAAATATTCTCGCCAATCCGCATTTCTCTTCTGGACTTCTGGCTCATGCATCCGTGAGCTATGAAGCTCCTACCAGAGTCCTGTAATGACGCTGCGTAGGTACGCTACACAACCATTTCCACGCAAGTATTAGCATTTATCAATCTGGACGTGAGCAGATTATACGATCAGCGGCTCTACTCCGAACTCCTCCCAGGTGGCAGAGCTTCTCACCCAATCTCTAAGGGAGAGCCCAGCCACCCTACGGAGGAAACTCATTTCGGCCGCTTGCACCCGCGATCTTGTTCTTTCGGTCACTACCCAAAGCTCATGACCATAGGTGAGGGTAGGAACGAAGATCGACCGGTAATTCGAGAGCTGAAGCTCGTCCACGGCAACGCTGCTGTGCGCCGCTGAAATCATTCTAAAATTTAGAGGCATAACTTGGTTTAAATTATTTTTAACACTATGATTTCTGTAATATTTTACTATTATTCATTACTTATTGTCTTAAGAAATGTCAACTAAGATTTAACTGAGAGCCAGGAGCCAGATACAGTCATCAAAAGAGCCACATCTGGCTCGCGAGCCATAGGTTCCCGACCCCTGCTCCACACAGATGTTTCTGTAGATTATGCCAGCCACTTGGTTATGGCGTTCCATGTATGCTTTCCCTGCCAGCATCTTACACCCTGCAGTTATGTGTTGGATTGTCTCAGGTGCCTCTTTGCACAGCCTACACCTTGGGTCTTGTCTCACTCTAGCCATTGGTAGGACTTCTTGAGATCAGCCACTTCAGCTATGGTGGTACATCCCATGTAGGGGCTTGTCCTCCCATGCTGGTCCCTCCTTCAGCACCTCCTGATCTTGCCATTGTCTGAGACATTCACTGAGCACGTCATCCATTGGGGCCTTGTCCTTGATGTACTCATGGAGCTTGGCTGTTTCGTCCTGGATAGTGGCTCTCACGCTCACTAGTCCTCGGCCTCCTTCCTTACGGCTTGTGTACAGTCTCAGGGTGCTGGATTTGGGATGGAACCCGCCATGCATGGTGAGGAGCTTTCGTGTCTTAACATCTGTGTTCTGTGTCTCTTCCTTTGGCCACCTTATTATTCCTGCAGGGTATCTGATCACTGGCAGGGCGTAGCTGTTTATTGCCCGGGACTTGTTCTTGCCATTGAGCTGGCTTCGAAGGACTTGTCTTACTCGCTGGAGGTATTTGGCTGTTGCCGCTTTCCTTGTTGCCTGTTCAAGGTTGCCATTTGCCTGTGGTATTCCAAGGTACTTGTAACTGTCCTCAATGTCTGCCATCATTCCGTGATCCATGTGTGTGGCATCGAGTCATAGGCTTTCTTGTAATCAATCCAGGCAGTGCACAGGTTGGTCTTTCGGGACCTGCAGTCTTGGGCAACTGATCTATCAACCAGGAGCTGGTGTTTGGCTCCCCTGGTATCTCTACCAATGCCTTTCTGTGCTTTGCTCATGTACTGATCCATGTGCCTGCTTATCTTAACCGCAATGATGCCTGACATGAGCTTCCATGTTGTGGAGAGACAGGTAATTGGCTGGTAGTTGGATGGAACTGCACCCTTTGTGGGATCCTTCTGGATTAGGATCGTTCGCCCCTTGGTTAGCCATTCTGGGTGAGTCCCATCTCTTAGCAGCTGGTTCATTTGTGCTGCCAGACACTCGTGGAGTGAGGTGAGTTTCTTTAGCCAGTAGGCATGGATCATGTCAGGGCCTGGTGCGGCCCAGTTTTTCATACCTGATACTCTTTCCTGGATGTCTGCCACTGTGATGGTGACTGGTTTCTGTTCAGGGAGGTTGCTGTGCTCCTCTCTCAGAGACACCAGCCACTGAGCACTGCTGTTATGTGCAGCCTCCTTCTCCCATATACTCTTCCAGTACCGTTCGGTTTCCAGCCTTGGTGGGTCTATTCTGCTGTCATTTCCCTGCCACTGAGCATACACTTTCGCAGGTTGAGTTGCGAACAGCCTGTTTATTCGTCTGGCTTCATTGGCTTTCGTGTATCTCTGTAGGCGGCTGGCCAAGGCTTGGAGCCTTTGTTTGGCAGTTTCAAGTGCTACAGGTATGGGCATCTGGCTGTACCTCTTGGGTACTGTGTTTTTCATTGCACCTCTCTGGGCCTCTGTCAGTTGACTCACTTCTCTCCGTGCTGCCTTGATTTTAGCCTCCAACCTTTGTTTCCATGGTGGGTATTGTTTCTCATGGCTCCCATGGTTGCTCTTATAGCCAAGCATCTCTAGGATCACTGCTGCTGAAGTGTATATCAGCTCGTTGGTTTCAGTGATTGTTGAGGTAGGGATCACTCTCAATGCTGCATTCACACTTTCCAGGAGACTTTCAGATGGCACTTCACTTAGCCGTTGTAACCGTTGTCGGGGTTGCCTTGTGTTCATTCTCGCCCTGATTCTATCTTTCAGGTCAGTTGCTGCCTCGCTCAGCGTTATCGGTATATCTGCGCTCATTGGGGCTTCGTTCCCAATTTCTGGTTGGGGCATCTCCCCCCCTCTGACCTGGTGTCGTGGCTCCCCCTTGTCATAGCATTTGTGTTGTACCTCGTCAATCTCAAGTTGTGATAGCAGTTGCCGTTTACGGATGTTGGAACATTGAGCTACTAATTGTTTAGCGGTCAGCTGTGACTGTGGGTTTCGTAGTAACCATTCTGCCCACATATATGTGTGTGTGTGTGTGTGTGTGTGTGTGTGTGTGTGTGTGTGTGTATTTACCTAGAGATGTATGTATATATATGTGTGTATCTGACAAAGTCCTAATCATGCATGAAGGTGTATACATTAAGTCCTTGAACCCATATCATATATTCTTATTTTGACTTTTATCATTGATGAATGCCAGACCTGACAACTCCCCTTTTCTGCACGGCAGGAGTCAAAGACTGAACACAATTTTCGATAAAGTCAAAAACACCCTTTCTAACTTAATCAAAGAAGGTTCTAACCTGGCTAATATTGCTATTCGGGGAATCAGCAACACAACGGTACTTTTGTTTCTTGAAAATTGGATTCTTCGACAAGCTGAGGATTTAAGATTTAAAAGTGATTCACGGTGATGGAACCACAGTACCATCTAGAGTCCAAAAGTGGTAATTGGTTCAAGCTTTATTTATCACCTTGGCACATACATTGGTTAATTTAATATTGTCACACGAGGTATCTTGGGTATTGTATACGTATTTTTAAGACTGATATAGTTACGCATGTTTGTTATGCATATTTTATCTATGTTTTATAAATGAAAGTTGGAATTTAGTCTATAGCAGATGTTACAAGTGGTTTTTAACCTATCACAAGTAAAAACAAATAGTGTTGTGTAGAATGAATATACAAAAATAGTCATTAGACATGACAGTGAGAGACAGATGGGTTTTATATGTTGTTTAATTTTGAAAGGAAATTCAAGCAAAGTCTGAAGCCCTCACTCCACAGAGGAGAAGATTTGAATATTCATAAGGGGGGAGACAGAAAGACTATAAAAGTAAAAGGAGTCTTTTGCTTTTTGTTTCTTCTTGTTTTTTCTTCTTGCCTAACTTTTTACCTACCATACTTCTGTCTATCTTTTGTCTCCATTACCCCCGTGTTTCGTTTTTGTTAACTTTTTGAGTGAGTCCATTTTTGAGCTAGACACTTCTCCTCGGTTAGATTCCGCGGTAATGATGCAGACTCCGTGGGAAATTCATTGCTTAAAAGTTTTTTTTTTGTTGTTTTTTTTTTTTTTTTACTTTGCAAAGACTAAATCCGTATGGCCAAATGAATTTTGTCCAGTGAGCAAGATTCCCGAGACCATCTCAGACCTGCAGAAGCATCTCCACCTTCTATCCATGGGCCAGCTGACCTGCAAGTGGACTGGACTAGCCCTCTTGAGTTCTATGCGTTGATGTGTTGAAGACTTAGAGTTTGCGACCTGCACCCACTTCTGGACCCATCGGAGCAAAGCTTCCCGCACGTAAGAGAGATCAATGATGTAATGGTCATCTGTTGCAGTCTCAAAAAACCAACTCAAGTTTGATTCCAAATTCACTAAATTTTTAACCTAAATTTAGATTTATTAGGGTAGATTAATCCAAAGTGTCTCACCATCAGTCAATTCCAACTTTTCATTCTAATCACCGTTAAATTTATACATGTATAATGTGGAATCAATGGGTTTAAAGTTGTAGCTAAGAGGTGTCATAAAGAATGGAATGTGCTGAAGGACTTAGACTGAGGTCCTGACCTTCCTTTAACCTTAGGATGTTTGTAGGAGTTAGACATTCAATTAGGAAAGTCAGATAAACCAGGAACCATAAAATAGGAAGTGAGGAAGTGTGGAATGTGAGGAATATTTACGATGAGCAGATGGTCACTCACATGGGGGCCAGAGGAGGGGGCCTCATTAGGATAAAAAGGTGTGGAGATTCTGTCTCAGCAGATCTCTTTGACCGGACAATTTTGTTTTGCAGCTGTGTTGTCAACGAATCTCCAAGATCTTGTAAAACTTCTTTGTTTATTAAAAGCTTTGCCAAGTAGCAACTATCTGTTATAGTTTGATTAGTCCCGACCGATAAAAGAAGACGCAAGGACCCGGAGGGTGGGGGAGCCCGGTCGTGAGTCCGACAATAATCTTGTCTAATCATATAATCATCTGTTGTTGCTAATAAATTAATATTTTCCGTCAGTGGTTTCCCATTTGTTAATTGGAAAATAAGCATGGTGATCAATGTCTCAGAACTGGTGCCCTCACTAAGAGATTGATTAACTTTATTACAGTATAAACTTTTGAGTTTATATTTCTTCCAGTAAGTGGAAATGGTACCCCCTAACAAGTGCAAGTGGAATTAAGAAAGCCATCCATTAGTTCTACTGGCTTCACGCTACACAAGGCACGCCTGCAAAGTAAAAACTGTTATGGACGTTGTGTGTAAAGGACCCAAATGCAGGTATGAGGCAGGCTCGCAACAGAAAAACAACCCTTTATTTTGTGTACACGGGGAAACAGAAAGCGCTCCAGTGGAGGAAAAACAAATGTCCATGTAAACTTAAAGTGCAAACTCTTCAAGGGGAGGCTCCACTGCTGGATGTCCAATCTTTGCACGCTCATACTCTTCTCAATGGATGCGCGACCACTCAGCAGGAGAAGAAACAGCAAAACAATCCAGCAACGGGGACCAGCTGGCAGCCTCCCTAAATCTGCCACTGATGAGCTGAACAGCTACAGGTGTGCAGTCCTGGCTGAACCCCGGGAACCTGTGCCCTCTGCAGGGAGAACGCAGGAAAAGCCGCACACCCAATAAAGAGCCGGCAAGCCAGACCCTAACAGTACCCCTTCCTCAATGGGCGTCTCCTGGCGCACTACCTGGTCCCTCTGGACGGTCCCATGTCCATCATCCAGGGTGAGAGGAGGGGTGTCGGATGGAGGGACCGAGTCGGACTCCTCACCCGAATCGGACCTGCGAGCCTCGTGAACAGCTTCTACAGTGGCTGTCTCAGCCACGGACTCGGAGGCAGCTTCTGCTTCTGCGGGGACAGTTGCTGCCGCGGGTTCAGGACCGTCCTCAGCATAGGGTTCCTGGGGCGACCTCAGCCTCTCCAGGGGTGTCTTCGGCCAGGAACTCCGAGCAAACCTCAGTCTCTACGAGGGCCTCCTCTTCTTCCGGGACGGCCTCCACGTGGAGGTCTGCGGCTGCTTCGGTGCCGGTCTCAAAGGGAGCTTCTGTCGTCTCGGGAGTGGTCTCAGCCCAGGGTTCCAGAGCAGCTTTAGCTTCAACTGGAACGGCAGCCCTTGCTACGAACGTCACAAGCTTTGCTGCAGTGAGACCTGACTGTCAGGGACTTAGTTGCAGGGATCCGGGGCTTGGCTGCAGGAGTCAGGGGCTCGGCTGCAGGGGTTACAGCCCTCACCGCAGAACTGCAACCTTGGATGCTGGTGTCGTCGGGACCAGTGTGGTCGTCGATGCTGTCGTCGGAGCTGGCGGGTTCGCCGGTGCTGGGGTCGGAGGCGGTGTGGACTTCGGCGCTGCCCTCAGAACTGGTGGGGGTGTCGGCGCTGTCCTCGGGACCACCGTGGGCTTTGGCGTCGCCATTGAAACTGGTGGGGACGTCGGCGCTGCCCTCAGGGCCAACGTGGGCTTTGGCACTGCCTTCGGAACTGGTAGGGGTGTCAGCGCTGCCCTTGGAACTGGTGGGGGTGTCGGCGCTGTCCTCGGGATGAACGTGGGCTTTGGCGTCGACCTCGGAACTGGTGGGGGCGTTGGCGCTGCCCTCAGGGCCGACGTGGGCTTTGGTGCTGCCCTCGGAACTGGTGGGGATGTCGGCACTGTCCTCAGGTCCAGCGCCAGCGGCGCTGCCCCCGGAACCGGCGTCGGTGGCACTGCCCTCGGAACCGGCGTCGGCGGCGCTGCCCTCGGAACCGGCGTCGGCGGCGCTGCCCTCGGAACCGGCGTTGATGGCGCTGACCTTGGAGCTGGCGGTTTTGGCGTTGCCCTTGGAGCTGGCGGCTTAGGTGCTGTGTGTGTCTCCGGGTCTCGAGGGGTCCTCCTTCTTCGTCTCCGGGAAGGCATGGTCGAGGAATCCTCGGCCCGGAGTAGCACAGCTGGGCCCATTGGACTGCCGTCACTGGGCAATGGGTCTGGAGGAACCTCACCCTCTCTGGGGAACACCACTGGGACAGATAAGGCCTGCGATGACTTACCAGGAGGCAGGCCTTTCAGGTGACTAGGGCGGAAGGTGAAACCAGGAGGCGGCTGAGCAGGAGACTGCAGACCTGAAGCCACTGACAATAGGTCGGCTGTGGCCTGGTGCCCGACTGCGGGCCGTGCTGGACTTCTCTGCGGTACAGTCTGCAGGACGCCGAGGTGAGGAGCCTCTCCACCTTCTGGCTCCTCGGGGCACTCTAACACCGGACCCTCCCTCTCTGGAAGTGCAGGGAAACCCCTCACCCTGGGCCTCGGGGCTAATGCGGACCTCACCGGTGCAGCAGCGGATTTGGCTGCTGCAGAAGGACTCTTAGCTGGAACTGGGGCGAACTTGGCTGGCGCAGGACCAGGGGTTGACTTGGCTGGTGCGGAAGCAGGAGTTAACTGGGATTGCGCAGGAGCTAACTGGACTAGTGCAGGGGCAGAGGCTAACCCAGCTACTGCAGAAGCGGGCTGGACTACCGCGGGGGCAGGTACTGACCTGACTGGAGTGGACGCAGGAGCTAACAGGGATTAGCACAGGAGCAGGTGCTAACTTGGCTAATGCTGGAGCGGGCTGTGCTAATGTGGGAACAGGAACTGACCTGGCTGGAGCGGACACAGGAGCTAATTGGGATAGCACAGGAGTAGGTGCTAACTTGGCTAATGCTGGAACGGGCTGTGCTAATGCGGGGGCAGGAAGTGACCTGACTGGAGAGGGAAATGAGTCAGGGAAGACCTATGGACCAACGGGCGGAACAAAGCGACCCACGACACACGCAGAGACTGCAGCTTGCTTGTCTGGGCCCAGAGAGACGCCCAAAGCACCGGGGCCAGACCACCCATGCCCAGACACTGTGCCGGAAAGAACAGGAAGTGCAGTCGGTCTGGGACTCACAGGAAGTGGTGGAACCTCGGCCGGATTCCACAGAAGACGAATCTGGGGGAGAGCTCCAGGCTGGTTCACAGGGGTGGCCGTCATCTTGTCGTTCGCGCAAGCTGAGCGGGATCTAGTGTCAGCCTCGGCAGGAGCAGCAGTACGAGTAGCAGCAGGAGCAGTACCAGCGGGAGCAGCAGTAAGAGCAGCAGCAGGAGCAGTGTCAGCAGGAGCAGTAGTAGGAGCAGCAGCAGAAACCGGAAACAGCAGGGTCCTCAGCAACTTGGTCTTGGTCTGTGGCACTGCCGCTCTCTCGGCACAGAGCAGCTGCGCATACGCGTTGAACACACAGTCTAGGAGCGAGAAGCCCTCTGCCAACAGCGACAACATTATACCTGCTGGGTCCATGCTGGCTGGATTGTTATGTTACGGACGTTGTGTGTAAAGAACCGAAATGCAGGTATGAGGCAGGATCACAACAGAAAAACAACTCTTTATTGGGTGTACACGGGGAAACAGAAAGCACTCCAGTGGAGGAAAAACAAATGTCCACTTTTCTCAATGGACGCACGACCACTCAGCAGGAGAAGAAATGGCACAACAATCCAGCAACGGGGACCAGCTGGCAGCCTCCCTAAATCTGCCACTGATGAGCTGAACAGCTACAAGTGTACAGTCCTGGATGAATCCCGGGAACCTGCGCCCTCTGCAGGGAGAACGCAGGACAAGCCACACACCCAATAAAGAACGACCCTGCCAACCACCCTGCCAAGGACTCTCAGGTGACCACCCGGGCCATTAACATGCCAATGGTCCACAGGGCTATATTTTCAAGCTCTGCCCCAGCAAACTTAGAACTGAAGAAGCTCTCTGGAGAGAGGGCGAAACGTTTTCAAGGAAACCTTTCAGTCCAGTTGACACAGAGAGATCTACTTTGGATACCCAATAAAGAGCCAGCAAGTCAGACCCTAACAAAAAACCATTTCAGGTGACTACTGCATGAAGCTGGTTGAGAGAAGGACAAGGGTTTGGAAAGCTGTCATCAAAGCAAAAAATGGTTACTTTGCAGAAACTAAAATATAAAAGATATTCAGCGTTCATTCACAATGTTTGGTTTGCTATGTAATTCCATATGTCTTCCATAGATTTGATGTCTTCAATACATATCTATAATGTAGAAAGTAAAAACATTGACTAAGAAGGTGTGTCTAAACGGTTGTAGTATACAGATCTGTGGGAGAAAGACTATGGAACAAAAAAGACATTCACATAAACATTACACAAACATAAACAGTTTAACTTAAGAGCCAATATTTTTATAAGTTGAAGACGGAGCAAATTCTGTTGTCAACATTGGTGTGTGACTGCTACACTATAGCCAAAACAAAAACAACAAATCAATGCTCTTCTAATTCAGCATGAAAAAAATCAGGCTCAGTGTTGCTCACCAGGGACACACAGGCACCTGTAGTTGTCGCCCACACTGCGGCACACTCCATGGGCACAGGGGTTCAGGGCACAGAAGTTGATCAGCTGAGCACAGGTAGGGCCAGTGAAGCCTGCTGGGCAACTACAGCCAAACCCCAAGGGACCAGGGTGGCATGTGGCGTTATTGTGACAGGGGTTGGAGGCACATGGGTTTACAATCTGCTCACATGTAGCAGACTGATAACCTAAAAAAATCACAAAGAATATCAAGGAAAAGTAGTATGAAAAAGACATGTATATATTCCCAGCATCAGAGTTTATAATAAGCATTTGAATGATCTTGCACCACCCAAAATAGGGTTTATACCACAGTTGGCCTAAATTAAAAGCATTGGTAATTACTAAAATACTTTTTTATGTTTCTGCAATTGTTAAAACACCAATATAGAGAAGCTATTTACCCAAAATGATATTTTTTATCAATGCTAAAATATTATTTTTGTACAGCTACAATATCTATTTATAGACAGACAGACATAGATAGATAGATAGATAGATAGATAGATAGATAGATAGATAGATAGATAGATAGATAGATAGATTATGTATACTTTACATCAATTAAGACATTTGCAAGCTTTAGATTTAGACACTGAGTATATAGTAAGCTCTAAGGTACCGATTATTTTCTTTAATAGCTAAATTTGTACTTCTAAGATGGCATTAATGATTGCAAGAAAGAACCTTGACACTAGAATGAAATACTGAAATTTGTTCAGTTAGGTGGCGAATATCACTGCAAGGCCATATTCAGTTAACTCTTATGCAAGCAAACATTGACATGATGTCATCTTTAATAAGTAATGTGTAATCTATTTAAACTTAGGCAGTGGCCCAACATACACTCACTCCAACAATGCATATTTGTGCATGGAGTTTCCTCAGAAAAACAAAGCAGCAGGTTTAAATTTGCCCTGTCAGTCCCCTGGGACCACACGTTCAAGCAGGCCCTCCAGGATGGTACAAGGAACTCCTGGCTGGGGCTGCTGGAGGGCTCCTATGATGCTCCGAGCAGCTCCGCACCTTTATCTGCTTCCTCTAACCGTATTTATTTATTCATTTATGTCACAGAAAGTTCATATTACTGCTAGAGCCTGTCTTGTTTCCTCTAATCTGCTGATTCTGGATCCAAATAAAAGAAATAAGACAGAACACAGCAATGTTTTACAACAGGAGGAGGCAAACTTTTCAGCTCAGAGATTTAAACTTTGGCAAAATTGATAGACCAGCATCAGATGGATTGAGAGTGGTTGTAGTCATGTCAGTCTGGTTAGTCATTCCTTTTTGCCAGCGCATCAAAGTCTCTTGGCAATTCTCAGCATAGACCTGACGTGTTCAGCAGTTAACTGGGATCTGTGTGGTGCTTTGTTGATGTTCATCATGCTAAACATCTGCTAGCATGAATAATTAAAACTAATCAACACCAGCATCCTGTGTGTCTACTGAAGCTTTAGAAACTTGGTTTCACTTAGTGATGTTCCATCTTATCTTCCAGTTTAGAGGAGTTGAACTTCTCATTTAAAACCAAGCCATTTTAAAGATCCACCAAGTCCAACAGAAACTCCTGGGGTGCCTTTTCCGAGTCTTATGACAGGGGAGATGGCACGAGCTGAAATGACTTGTCTTTTTTTAAATCAGACAACAGACTGGAATTCTTTACCATGCTCCTGTTGGAGCATGGTACTGAAAAGAGAGTTTTCCCCTCTGTTCTCACAGTCAATGTGTAGATATCCTGAGAATGCAAATTATGGGGTCCATCAGGCATACACTGAAGATACACACTGAGGTATGGAGGAAGTGATGCAAGATCGCTATCTTTTTCTTTATGACTCTTGTAATAACACAGTCTGCAAGAAAGTGAAACAATCCCACAATGAGAACCTGCCAACATCTGTCAGTTCATAGGGGAGTTGCCAAAAACGACACCTCCCCCCCAGGACAATCAACATCTTAATGTAACTGGACTTAACATTGTGGGCTATCATTATTATTCTTTTATTCTTTTCCTTTTTCTATAGAAAAGTATAAAGAAAACGTATAAAGAAACGTATATAATTATGTGTACACATACACACACAACACTCACACAAACGAAGAGTTTTATTGGCATGCTGTGCTCCTTATCTTCATGTGACAAGAAGCAGACCCCATGGAGTTGAACCGTCTAATTGAGAGAGAGAATATGACTTTCTCTGATTTTCTGGAAAGTCAACAAACACACTTACACATTCATCAAAGTGTCAAGAAATGTTGAGGTCTGCTGTGCCTTTAACAAAAACAACAGCAGAAGAGACAGAGGGGGAGACGGTGATGGCCTTGAGTGATTCATGCTGTGAACATGAATGTCACCATGACCTCACGGTGAATTCCGATGAGGTGTAATGACATCTTGTCTTGTTGTTTTTAATTCCTTTATTCGTTATTCATTCATCCATATAATCCATTTTTAAGTAGATTTAGCATATGGTGTTACCCTCCTTGCTGCCACCTTATCGTGGTGGAGGGGTTTGCGTGTCCCTATGATCCTAGGAGCTCAGTTGTCTGGGGCTTTATGCCTGGTAGGGCCACCCATGACAAACAGGTCCTAGGTGAGGGAACAGACAAAGTGCAGCCCACAAATCCCCTTATGATGAGTCAAAAATTTGGTCTCAAGTCTCCCTTGCCCGGACGCGGGTCACCTGGGCCCCCTCCTGGAGCCAGGCCTGGGGGTGGGGCACGCTGTCGAGTGCCTGGTGGCCAGGCCTTTGCCCATGGGGCCGGGCCAGGCCAGGCATAGCCCGAAAAGATGACGTGGGACCCCCTTCCCGTGGGCTCACCACCTGCAGGAGGGTCCAAAGGGGTCGGGTGCAGTGTGAGTTGGGTGGCAGCCGAAGGCGGGGAACCTTGGCGGTCCGATCCCCGGCTGCAGAAGCTAGCTCGAGGGACATGAAACGTCACCTCTCTGATGGGGAAGGAGCCTGAGCTGGTGCGAGAGGTTGAGAAGTTCCGATTAGATATAGTCGGCCTCACCTCGACACATAGCAAGGGCTCTGGAACCAGCCTTCTCGAGAGGGGTTGGACTCTCTTCCACTCTGGAGTTGCCGATGGGGAGAGGCGGCGGGCAGGGGTGGAGATTCTTGTCGCCCCCCGGCTTGGTGCCTGTACGTTGGAGTTTACCCCGTTGAACGAGAGGATAGCCTCCCTCCGCCTTCGGGTGGGAGACGGATCCTGACTGTTGTTTGTGCCTATGGCCCCAACAGCAGGTCAGCGTATCCACCCTTTTTGGAGTCCCTAGAGGGAGTACTTCTGGGGGTTCCCTCGTCCTCCTGGGTGACTTCAATGCTCACGTCGGCAGTGACAGTGAGACCTGGAGGGGCGTGATTGGGAAGAATGGCCCCCCTTATCTGAACCCGAGTGGTGTTCTGTTGTTGGACTTCTGTGCTCGTCACAGATTGTCCATAACGAACACCATGTTCAGGCATAAGGGTGTCCATATGTGCACTTGGCACCAGGACACCTTGGGCCGCAGTTCGATGATCGACTTTGTAGTCGTGTCTTTGGATTTGCGGCCGCATGTCCTGGACACTCGGGTGAAGAGAAAGGCGGAGCTGTCAACTGATCACCACCTGGTGGTGAGTTGGCTCCGATGGTGGGGGAGGATGCCGGACAGACCCGGCAGGCCCAAACGTATTGTGAGGGTCTGCTGGGAACGCCTGACGGAGTCTCCGGTCAGGAGGAGCTTCAACTCCTACCTCCGGGAGAGCTTCAACCATGTCCCGGAGGAGGTGTGGCACATTGAGTCAGAGTGGACCATGTTCCGTACCTCCATTGTTGAGGCGGCTGACCGGTGCTGTGGCCACAAGGCGGTCGATGCCTGTCGTGGCGGCAACACCCGAACCCGCTGGTGGACACCGGCGGTGAGGGATGCGGTCAAGCTAAAGAAGGAGTCGTACCGGGCCTTTTTGGCCTGTGGGACTCCTGAGGCAGCAGACAGGTACCGGCGAGCCAAGCAGAGTGTGGCTGCGGCGGTCACCGAGGCAAAGACGTGGGAAGAGTTCGGGGAGGCCATGGATAACAACTTCCGGATGGCTTCGAAAAGGTTCTGGACCACCATCCAGCACCTGAGGAGGGGGAAGCAGTGCATTGTCAACACTGTGTACAGTGGGGATGGTGTGCTGCTGACCTCGACTCAGGACGTTGTGGATCGGTGGAAGGAATACTTCGAAGACCTTCTCAATCCCACCGACATGCCTTCCAGTGAGGAAGCAGGGCCTGGGGAATCGGAGGTGGCTTCTCTTATCATTTTGACACATTTTGACACAAGGTGCAGCGGCTCTCCCCCTCCCCTACCCGTTTGGTACAAATCACTTTCTGACAGAAGGTGCAGCGCGTGCACTGGAGTGTGCACGCGTATGGAAGGGAGGGGTGTGAGAGAGAGCGAGGGGTAGGGGGGACCTTGAGCGCTCAATCGCTGAGTGGTTACTCAGCGGTTGAGGGCGGGAGTTCGAACGCCAGCTGTTTTTGAACCAGCAGTCTCTCCTTCCAGCTTTGACGCGAACAGACGAGACTGGTAATCTTTTCACGAACCCCACTCATACGCACTCTCCAAGCGGCTAAAGGAAGCACCAGGACCGGTGAGTAGACTCTGAGTTGAAATTCTCCAGCACAAAGATTTTATCTCCTCTTGTCCTTATTCTCATGTTGGTGTGGAAAAACCATCTTGAAGGCGGAGTGGATGTGGACTCCCACAAGGCACTCAAAATCACTCGTTGTCCAGCTTCCCTGTCACTTTCCACACCCAGTGGTGGACACGGAGGATGAGGAGAATCCCTCCAGAGCTCGTTCTGCATAACCAGGGACAACACGGACCAGTCATCTGAAGTCAACACGGCCGCAACCCCGTAAGTGTCTTTTTCTTTCCACTGATGCAGCACCAGCTCCCCCGTCTCGTAGCAAAAAATGTAACCAAAAAATCCCGTCGTACCGTAACCCTCCAAACTCCACTTTTCCGTCAGGGAGTCGGACGGCGGGTTCTGAGTTCGGCTGAGAAACACCACATGCTTGCGGGGAGCCTCTGGACAGGCGCCTTCTTCAAAAAATTGACACCGGGGTTTCATGGATCACACGCAGAACTGTCTCTTCTCCTTTTCCCCCATAAGCCAGTCTTTTTCTTGCTCGCAGTGTTGTAGAACAAGCCATGATGCCTCGGGTGAGTCTTTTTCCTCATTTTATACTCTTTGCAGACGCGTGAGGTGGGTGTGTGGGTGTGTGTGTGTGGGTGTTTAAAAAAAAAACAAAAAACATTTATCCGTGTATGTGTCTGCTCCACAAAATAAAATCTAACATTGGTTAGATTTAGTATAAAACTAAATGTTTCTACTTTTTCGTGTGTTTTTTAGAATCTTCCTCTAACAACGATGCCGGCGCGGTTGAAGGAAAGTTTTTTTTTAAAAAAGAAACAGTTTAAAACAGATAAGGGGTGAGTTTTTCTGACGTTCTTAACGTTTCTAACGGTTATGACGAATCTTTTTATGCACTTTATTTTCAAAATACTTTTTCTTCTTCTATTCCTATTTATTTTGTTTTAAAATGTTTTATTCAATAAATCTATGCCTTAAAATGTAACAACATCTCTGACTTTTCTTTTTAATGTTTTCAGACTTTGATGTTTGATTTGATTTGATGCTTGTCGATGCATCGCGCCAAGCGGCGGCTGTCGCTGTGGCTGCGGAGATCACCGGTGCCAGCGTCCCCCCAGTGTGAGTGCTGCAGGACACGAAGACAATCTGGAAGCTAAGAAAGATAGTTGAAATAACCAAGAAGGTGAGACTGGTCAGGTGCAGGAAGAGCAAACAAATATACCAGTTGAAAGTCAGGAAAATATGGAAACGGAAGAGCAGGTGGTAGAAGGTGAAGGATGTAAGGGGCAGACAGGTGAGGAACAGACAGGTGAAGTGGGTGAGGTGCCGTTAGCTGACATGGGTGAGAGACAAAAAGGTGAAAAACAGACTAGTAAGGTAGATGAGGTGCAGGTAGGTGATATGAGTGAGGAGCAGGTGAAGTGGGTGAGGTGCAGGCAGGTGGGGCTGAGGGGTGATGGAGTAGGAGTTTGCTGGCTCTTCAAAAAAATGAAGAAGCAGCAAACAGAGCTATGACGTTGGGGCGAAGGTCAGCAGGCAGACACGCAGGAATGCTGAGTGGTCAGACAGCAGTGAGGGTGAGGACTGTGTGTCTGACGACAGCAACCTGTCCCACTCCCATGGAGCAGCCAGCCAGCCAGTCAGCCAGGGGGGGAAAGGGTACACAGCAAGAATGATAAAAACTTTCCTCCAAGAGACCAAAAATATGAAGGGGGTCATCCTCGAAAATTACTTTCCAGATAAAGAATGTTTTTATAAATCTGCTAAGGGTCACATAAAAAACAGAGCTGAGGCAGACCTCACGGATCAGGAAGTTTTTAGACTGAAAAAGCTGATCTGGCAAATTGGACCACAGTGACAAGAACACAAATAGGCACTTTGCTTGCTTTTATTGGTCTTTTATATTGTTTTTATTTGTGTTCATTTTTAATTCCCCTAGTGAACAATTTTAAAGTGGGGAGTTTAAATGTGAACGGGGCCAGAGACACCAGAAAAAGAGCCGTCATTTATGAAACAGCAAGGCTAAAACACATCGATGTTTTATTTCTACAAGAAACCCACAGTGACCAGCAAAACGAGTCTTGGTGGAGCAGAGAGTGGGGAGGGGGCGTGTTCCTCAGCCATCATACAGCTGTCAGCGCGGGGGTGGCCATCTTGCTCTCCAAGGCCTTCACCTCACCTCAGAGTGGAACACGTCGTCCTGGGGAGGTTTCTGCTTTTAGAAGCTGATTTTAACGGGTTTAATGTTGTTTTTATGAACATCTATGTTCCAAATGACGGTGCAGAGAGGAAGCTCTTTTTAGAAACAGTCAGCAACAAGCTGCAGAGCCACAGGACGACAGACTACCTGATTTTAGGAGGTGATTTTAACTGTACTGAGGATGGCGCAGTAGACTGTAACCATGCAGAGCCTCATCCAGCTTCCCAGCATGCTCTGAGGCAGCTGGTCTGCCATGGCCTGGTGGATGTATGGAGGAGGATGCACACAGGCTGCTGACAGTACACATGGTCCCACTACAGAGATGACATGGTAATTTTAGCCCGCCTTTACCGGTTTTATTGTTTTAAGCACCATTTTAGCATCTTTAAATTGTGTCAGATTTTACCAGTTGGGTTTTCAGATCATTCCTTGGTTGTGTGCAGTGCCTTTATCAGGAACATCTCACCCAAGAGCGCATACTGGCATTTTAACTCAAGTTTAGTGTCTGATCACAGTTTTAAAGAGGCTTTGAGGTTTTTATGGTGTGTTTTAAGAAAGAATGACTTTACTTGTCTGAGGCAGTGGTGGGACCATGGGAAGACCCAGATCAAGATCTTGTGTCAGCAGCACACTCTCAATGTCACTGGTCATATCACCAAATCCATCAATCTGGAGAATGAAATGGTGGAATTTGAAAGCCTAAGTGAGTCCACAGGAAATCGAGGGTGCATTGAAGGCCTCAGAACTAAAAAAAAGGCTTTAGCCGACCTGCTGGACACAAAGGTGCAAGGATCCCTGGTCCGGTCCGGGTTTCAGAACATCAATGACATGGATGCTCCCTCTAGCTTCTTTCTCAGCCTGGAGAGGAAGAGCGGGCAGAGAAAGTCCATCCACTCCCTGCTGTCAGACACCGGGCAGGAGCTGCATGCTGCGCTCCAGACCATGCAGAGCCGGAAAGCTCCGGGCATCGATGGCCTCAGTGTAGACTTCTACAAGGCCTACTGGGACATCCTGGCTCCAGACCTGTTGGACATCTTCAATGAGAGCCTGGCCTCAGGAACTCTGCCCGTGTCCTGCCGGAGGGCCATCATCGCCCTCCTGCCCAAGAAAGGCAACCTGCAGGACATTAAGAACTGGCGCCCGGTGTGTCGCCTCTGCACCGACTATAAGCTGCTCTCCAAGACTCTGGCTATCCGGCTGAGGGAGGCTATGGAGCAGGTCATCCACTGGGACCAGACCTACTGTGTGCCCAGCAGGACCATGGCAGACAACGTCTGCCTCATTCGGGATGTCCTGAATCTCTCCAGTTCATTAGGTGTGAACGGCTTGGTCAAATTAGACCAAGAAAAGGCTTTTGACCATGTTCAACACCGTTTCCTCTGGAAGGTCATGGAGAAGTTCGGCTTCAGCACAAGCTTTATTGCCAGGATCCAGGTGTTGTAGTGACATTGAAAGTGTGCTGAAGGTCAATGGCAGCCTGTGTGCTCCTTTCAGGGTGCATAGAGGTGTCCGGCAGGGCTGTGCGCTGTCGGGGTTACTTTATGCACTCTCCCTGGAACCCCTCCTACACAAACTGCACTCGACGGTCCAAGGCTTGTTTTTACCCGGTTTTACAAAAAGTGTTGTTTTATCTGCTTACGCTGATGACCTTGTGGTTTTTATCAGAGATCAGCAGGATGTAGATGCACTAAACGACACCACTAGTTGCTTTTCTGCTGTGTCAGCCGCAAGGGTGAACTGTGGAAAAAGTGAGGCCCTTGCGGTTGGCGAGTGGCCTGGAGGCCTCCCAGCCCTCCCAGACAGACTGACCTGGAAAAGTGATAGTCTGAAATACCTGGGCATCCACCTTGGAAGCGAGAACATTATCAAGAAAAACTGGGAGGGCATGACTGAAAGGATAAAATGAAAACTGGACAAGTGGAGATGGATTCACTCCCACTTGTCCTACAGAGGAAGAGTGCTGGTTTTAAACAATCTGGTAGCCTCTCTGCTGTGGCACCATCTCACCTGTGTGGAGCCACCATCTGGGCTGCTAGCCCAGATTCAGGCGGAGATGGTGAACTTTTTTTGGGATGGTCTCCACTGGGTCCCACAAGCCGTACTGTTTTTATCTCGCGATGAGGGGGGGCAGGACCTTGTTCACCTGGCCAGCAGAGCTGCCACCTTCAGGATCCGTTTTATTCA
Organism: Pao palembangensis; assembly: GCA_015343265.1. Classification (NCBI taxonomy): domain Eukaryota; kingdom Metazoa; phylum Chordata; class Actinopteri; order Tetraodontiformes; family Tetraodontidae; genus Pao; species Pao palembangensis. The sequence goes on along the minus strand of CM027091.1, from coordinate 3,186,146 downwards.
AAGGTTTTTAACGGGATCTTCTGATCTGGTCTGGAGGGAGGTGGCCAATTGTGTTTTTAGGCAGGTTAACAGTCTGGGACTGGATGAGGCTCTGTTCTTAACTGATTTTAAGTTGTTATCGACAGGTGGCTTGTCCCCTTTTTATCATAGCATTTTTAGGTCCTGTCCATGGCTGAAATGGGCCCACAATGAGTCGACCTCTCTGCACTGGCTACTGAAGAAGCCTTTGGTCTATGGAGGAAGGCTTGATGTCAGCTGTGACGCCCTGCCTGGACTGACGGGGGCACTGAGGCACTCAGGGGTCGTCACACTGCAGAAGCTGCTGGAGGTGGCGGGGCCCACGCTAAATGATGTCCACACCCTGAGCTCTGTGTTGTGCATCCGCTCCGCCCGCTGGACCAAGAGCTCTGGAGGCAGAAGCTCTCAGGCAGAGAGAGGAGCCTTCTCTTGAGGTGGTCCAGAGGAGAAGCTCGGCCCGACCCTACAGACACTTTCCCTGACCTCCAGCTGAGCCCCGCGCCTACGCAGCTGAGTGGACTCCTGCAGGGATCCGGTGGCGAGGGAGCGCTGAGTCTGCATGGAGCAGATGGACGGACCATCTACTCCACCTGCACCAAGGTGGCCAACGCCCGGGACCTGAGCGAGCGTGCCCCCACGGTGTGTCCGTTCTGCGGGCTTCCACATGTTCACTGACTGCAGCAGACTGACCCTGTTTTTTAGCCTTTTAACTGCTGTTTTTAGCATCTTTGGTGTTCAGTTCACGGCCCCGTTTTTATTGGTGGTTTTAAATATGACAAAAGAACGAAAGCAAAGTGCCAGATTTTAAACTTCCTGGGTGGTGAAGCCAAAATGGCGATTTACCTGACCCGCAGAGACAGAACCCAGGCAGAGACAGCGTATAAGCTGGTTTCCCTGAGGAGGCAGAATGTCCGAGCCAGAATCAGGCTGGAGTTCTGCTTCTACGGGGAGACCAAGAACCTGGAGGCCTTTAACCAGCTCTGGGGATGTGAGGAAGGCCTGTGCAAGATGACCTAGCAAGAGGAGCTAGTGTTTTTAAATTATCTTGTATAGGTTTTACCTGGTTTTAACCTTTTACACTTGTTTAAACCTGTCACCAGGTCTCGCCAAACATTCACACCTTTTGACAAGACCTGGTGACTCATTAACATGTGACCCAACAGACAAAGGGGAAGCACCCCAACCGAAACTAGGTGAACGACCCTGCCAACCACCCTGCCAAGGACTCTCAGGTGACCACCCGGACCATTAACATGCCGATGGTCCGTTTTCAAGGAAACCTTTCAGTCTAGTTGACACAGAGAGATCTAATTTTGGACATCTAGAGACAACTTTTTTGTAAAAGGTATTATATAAATAAAATTGAATTGAAAAATTTAATTGAACCACAGTGCCACCTAGAATGGTAATAGTTTCAAGCCTTTCTTTTTGTCACACTGGCATGTATTATTATTTTTAATACTATCACTTGAGATACCACATGTATTGTATGCGCATCTTAAGACTGACATAGTTCTGTGTGTTTGTTGACCAGTTCATAAATGAAGGTATGGGATTTGTCAGGTTAAGACTTCAACATGTATTAAGTTCTACTTTATCTTCTTACGGAGAACAAGAATTTGTGTATTTATTTTAGATTCTATTCTGTTTTATGTTGCACCTTACGCTGAAGCAAGATCCTAGTCTGTGACTTCACTGACAATGGCAATAAAACCCTTTCTGAATCTGATTCTGAAGAATATTGTGTTTATTATTGATGAATGTTTTAAATTGAGTTGTTAAACATGGTAGCAAGAAATAAATGGGTGACATATTTTTATATGAACTAAGATTTTCAACAAAAGAACCGAAGAAGCTCGACTCAAAAGGAAATAATTTGCATTGTGCATAAGCTATTCGAGACCAGACATTCCGGGGGGTTCTGAGATATAAATACCCAAGTGGGCCCCCCCCCTATGCTTTTTGCCCAAGTGCTTTTTGCCTCCTGGCTTTTGCCCATGGTTTTGTCTCCTGTTTCGTCTTGTCCTTTGTGCTTTTTTTCTTTACCTTTTGGCGCTCTTTTGTTACACTTTGTTTTCAAGCCAAAACTTCTAAGCGTTAGAACTAAACTTTTTCTCTTTACATATTTTTGATTTTTCAATATGAGTCTTTGGAAGCTTATGTTGAAGATCAAATTTTTCTTTAATCACTGCCGAGTTATTAAATCCAGGTCTGCATCCCTGGGCCGACCCCATATAGCGGCCGAGGATTTCATCACGGAACTGTCACGTTCTGCGGGTTGACGCGCGCAGAACAAGCTGGGAGACTCAGAGCTGCTCGAGCATAAGAACGAAAGCTCATCTGGTCTGCTGGTCTTTTACTGATAATGCAGATAATGTCAAAGTTGTGATTGCGCAATTTGGCTTAACTATGGCATATTTTAAGTTTGGGGCATATCTACCCACCACAAGTGAATGTGCCACTGCCTGGTGGACAATTTTGTTAAGTGAAGGTTGAATACTATAAATTCTTTATATTTACAGTGAAAAGACCCGATTGAATAATCACTAATAAAGTAAACATAATTATAGACAATCAATTGATTAATAAAATTAATAAAATAAAACTGAACAATAATTACATTAAACTGAATATTGTTCTTTTTGTTAATTATTAGTTTGATTTTTTTATTCAAAATTTTTTTATTATTTTAATTTTTCTTATCCAATTTGAATTTAGAATTTTTTTGAAGGGTTTGTGACACAGGTTGGAGTAATCTAGACACTGAGTAATCATCTAACAGCCTAACAGCGCTACTGACGCTTTGACTGGGAGTCATCAGTCTTTTTCAAGTGTTTTGTATTTGGCAGGCGACAGCAGCTGACTGGGAGTCTGTCAAGATGGATTGCACCTGTTGCGTGCGTGGCCTAGTCTTTAAAAGGAAGATTGAGGGACCCGTCACTCTCTCTCTCTGATTGCATGGAACTTGGTTTTCTGACCTGGACTGTGAAAATAAAGATCTTTTGTGAACATTTGATAATTGTGCAGCTCTTTGAATTTGTTAAGATCCTCAAACGATTGGGTCCTTTTAATAAAAGCCTATCAAAGTTAATCAAATCACCCACAGATATGGCATCTCCCATCAAAGCAAGTGATTCAACCCCATCTAAACCTACAACTTTTGGATCCAATGGAAAATCTGTTCGGTGTGTTGGCAGAATTAATTGAAGGTTTGCTGCTAGGCTATTCAACTAAAATCAAAGGTTCCACTTCTGCAGAACAGGTTAAAAGATTAGAAGAACTCATTGATACCACTAAGTCCACACCCCTCAAAGACAAGGCTCTGTACAAAATGCTAGGTAGCATGGCTGTAGTGTTAGCATTCCAAGCCAAACAGCTTCACCAGTCTGCTGAAAAAAGCAGACGGCGAGCTCAAAAATCGGGCCCAATGCATTTCACAGCTAAAAGATGAGAACAAAACAAGCAAAGAGCAACTTAGTGCATTTGGACAATCATTGGCTCAATCTGAAACCCATATCAATGAACTTAAAGATCAACTTAATGATAAAAACATGATCATAACTGAGTTAAAAGAGAAAGACAGCAAATTAAGAGAGATGTTTCACAAACGCGAAGAAAGTCGAAGAACAGCTGTATAAAACAGGTGTGACCAAAGATCTGGCTGAGGACTTATTAAACCAGGCCATCTCAAAATTAATCATCTTAGAGATCAAAGCAATGCAGATCAAGAGCAGTTGTCATGTAAAGAGGCACAATTATTGAAGCTTCAGGATGAGCTTGCTGAAGCTCATCATCAAACACAAACTTTAGAAGAGCTAAAGGCTGTTCACAAATACCTCAAAAATGCTAAGGAGGTCAATTGACCACAAAATATATTTGATATGCGTGACCTCATCGCAACGTTAGCAGGTTCATTGATCACCAATCTGATTTAGTCAAAAGAAAATATGAGCTGCTTTGCGAGGCGTTGGAAAAGGAATTTTCTGACCCCCTAGCCCTGACTGGCCTGTCCACTGCCATGTCCATCAAACAAGGAAAACATGAGACTCCCCAAGAGTACTATCATAGACTCTTCCAAGTCTATTTCGGCTCCAAAAATGAACCTGGGATGGGGGAGGACTTTAAAACGGTCTTCGTCCAAAACCTCCACCCTGCAAATAATGCACAGTTAGGCATATTAGCTAACCCCCGCACATCAACAATCCAACACCTGCGTGACATGGTCTCTCTTGGGTAAACAAGTAGAACCTAACACCATCTTGAGTGTGAGCACTGATCCTTCACCCATGGAGCTAGATGGAGCTCCCTATCATAAACCCCAAGGACCTGACCAAAACGAGGTTACTCAAAACAACCTTGGTCTGGCAAAAACTCCAGGTTTGAGCGAAAACAACATGATCATGACTCTCACCAAAACAATTTTTCCCCTAAACAGAGAAGGTGTTACAAGCCAAAAGACGGCTACACCCCAAATAAGCCCCTCTCAAGGTCACTTTGTGTTGATTCCCCCAGCAATAATTCAAGGAATGCTAATCACCCAAATACCTTCCCCCAGAAAAACCACGACAATGAAGGTAAAACTAGAACATCAAGGTTCAGTAAAGAAGACCTTGAATTGATTAAACAGACTGTGATTAATCAGATTGTTAAGGACATGCAGGAAGAGGAAAGTAGGAAAGCTGACATTTTTTCAGTAGAAGTAAAATGAACAATCTCTCTAGACCACGTGAGAAGGATGATGAGTATTGCCAGAAACCCTGTGAACTTGCACCTGGTCTCTCACAGAACCAGGACTTAACTGCAAACCACAACAAGCGTGAAGACTTGAAACATGGGGCTGAAGAATCTGGTCCCCCTAATGCTGTCTTGTCAGCACAACTTGACTCACAAAACACGTCTCGTAGTGGCAATGAACCAGTCATCCAAGAAGAACCTCCTTTCCAACAATTTTTATATGATTTTAAAGATAAAGGTGTGTCTCGGAAATTTTATCTATTCACTACTTTTGAAAATGTTCTCACACATGAGGCACTCCTTGATACAGCTGCTGATGTCACTTTGATGTCGTCTGACATCTTCCACAACCTCCAGAAAATAGCTCAACAGTCAAACTAAGACTTGCAGCTCCAGAACTGCGCTTTGGAGGTCCAACCATATGCTCCTTCAGGAACCACCTTGACAGCCATGGTTATGGCACAGCTGACCATTGGACCAATGACCTTTGTCCATCCAGTGTATGTCTAACCACTTAATGCCATTCCTTTCCTTATCAGTAAAGACCTCGTTAACCAGTGTCATCCATTGATTGACTTCAAACGTGCAAAAATCTGGGCCCAGGTTCGCCAACCTTTACCTATCTTGTTTTCACAAGACTGTGAGTCCCAATGTCATGTTCTTGAAACCGGAGAGATTAGTGTCACGGTCCCAGGTGAGCCACCCAATTAAAGTGAAACTGTTCAAGTGGACAGTCCACCAAACCCAGAACGTGAAGCTTTGTGGCCATCTTCTGAACTACTGGCCGACCAAGAAACTTTCTTGTGCTCCCAAAATGCTTCTCCCAACAGCACCCCAGTTGTGATCCTAGCCCTCTTGAGGCCTCACGCCATCGCTACTTTGACCATAATATCTGCAAAGATATGGTCACCCCCTACGTGGATGGCTGCTCATTCCATCACGAGACTCTTGTCTGTGCCGGAGTGTCAACAATAACCATATCAACCCCAAAACTTTCAACTGGGACCTCAGTCTTCTTAACATTCAGAAATTGCAGGCATCTTGATCACCCTCCAACTGGCTGCAGCAAAGAACATCATAGCACTTGTAGTCTGTACTGACTATAATTATGCCCGACTCAGCTTCGTGTTCCACTTAAGAAGAAATCTGTCAAACACAAAGAACTGTTTTTGGCATGTGACTACTTGATGGAAACACATGACATGGTGGTCTATTGGAACAAAGTCTAAAATCATTCCTTGGTGCCTGGCCAGGACAAACAATTAAACGATCAGGCTGATGCCATAGCCAAGCAAGGTTCTCTATGGACTTTCAGCCCTGACTTGATACCAGGCAACGATGGTTCTTCCCACCCTCCCCTCTCTACCATCTTTGCCAGCACTCAATCTCACATTACATGCTCACCACCGACGGTGCTCGTAGTGCCTGCCAGTCAGAAAACCCTGCTGCACCCCTGTGCTATGATTCTCACCTTATTCCTCCTCAGTCTGCAGATCCTGCCCATCGTGCCATGGTCCTTCGTCTTTCTGACCCCGTGTCTCACGCCATTCCAGACGGTGATCTTGACACGATCCCGGATCTGCAGGATCTCTACAAGATGTGCTCCGCTTTGCAGGTGGTCAAGGGCCTCTTGGTTCATGTTTCTGATACGCTCACTTCTCCTATATTTGTGGTGCCCCATAAACACAGGGGGGTGATGCTCGCATATGCCCATGACTCACCATGAACAAGCCACAAAGATGTCAAGAAAACGTATCATGCCCTAAAACAGGTCGCCTTTTGGCCACACATAAAAAGAGACGTAGCAGCCTGCGTAGCAGACTGCAGCCTTTGACGACATCAAAGGCTGCAGGTTTGCAGCCTATTCCAGCCTTCAAATTCACTCAACCATCAACTCCAAGTCGGGGACAAAGTGTGGTATGATATTTTTGCCCAACCAATGGCGAGAACCAATTCAGACATGCAAAATCTCGCCCACAAAATTTTGTCCTGTTGGTCTGGCCCACATATGATCACAAAGAAATTCTCTCCTGTGGTGTATAGAATTAAAATAGGTTGTGACCAAAAAGAGCCAATTTAGAAATGGGTACACAGCAACCATATCAGACCATACAGAAAACACTTAGAGTTCAAACCGTGAACACTCTCCAGTCAGATAGAAGAGTACTCTAATACTGAGAGTGTTCTAAAGACAAATGACCGATTATGATTAAAATTTCTTTATTTCTATCTCACTACTAATTTCTATTCACCATTCTTCTATTAACCGTGTGTGTCCTAAACAATGTGTTACAAGTTGGGGTTACGTCGAAACCATAGTCCACAACGATTCTATCCTCCGTGATGTTAATACTTTTGGCTTTGCCTCACTTGCATCATGATCAGTACAAAAGCAACCATGAAGTCTCAGAATCCTAGCATAATCCGATTAATTCATAGTTGTTTTATGAGTAAGTGATCACAGCTGTTGTAGGTTTAGGATACCAGTTGACTTTGTTTATAGCCACTGTTATATCAGACAAGGTAAAATTTTGAAGTGTGAGTTAGATAAATGCTGACAGAGACTAGACAGAAGAGATAGATCCGCATCCGCATAGAAGCCTTCTGGAAAGATGGTGAAACATCTTCAAGGAAAACTTTAACAAGTCCAGTTGTACACAGAGATCTAACCTTGGATAACTGTGACCTGGATGACTGAGAACCTACACAGATCTTCATGTCTGGTTTTTTGGACATTCCGCAGAGGACGTAGCCTACAGAGTGATTGGCACATTCCCCCCATGAAAAGAGTCTAAGTTCTGGTTTTCAGACACTCAGCAGTGGAACCTGCCTGAGTGGAACCTGGACTGTCAAGACTTCTTTTGTGCTCACCGTTTTTTTTCCTCCATTGGAGTGCTTTTTGTTCTGCTTTTGAATGTTTGCCCCATTAAAGGGTTATTTTTGATTTTGAACTTCTGTCTCGTATCTGTGTTTGGTCCTAGATTAAGCAACACATAACACTAATGTCTCATCAGCTCCTGTCTCAAAGTAGGCTAGACTCCGTTCTGTTCCAGCCTCTGAATCAGCTAAGGCTGAGTTCACACGGCACAATTTTTTCAAGTCGGTGGAGCGCCCGGCTGTTCACACCGCACAACACGACAGAATCGGTGGGAGCATTGCGTGTTCGTGCTCCAATTCTTGTCTGAGATGAGAGTGTTCACATGGCGCGATTCTGTCCGTCAGGAGGTGTGACCACCTGCACTGACATGGGAAGAACGTGGCCGCAGCGCGGGAGCCTTCTGTCCTGGATTTTGTAAAATAAATTTCCCCTACAAAATGCCACATTTTTTTTTTTTTTTTTGCCATTCCTTATTTTCTGTTTGCAGTTCCATTTGTTACTTAAATAACTTATTATGCTAGCCTTTATTCTATGCTAATATTGCAATCCTCAAAGGCACTAATGATACCTAGTGTTGTCATTCCTGGCTGTCTGATTGGTCACCCAAAAAATTATGTAGCCAATAAGGATAAATAGCTAAAGTTATTAGGACACTAACATGACATGATAGTGATTACCAAAGATTACCAAGCATAAAGTGGTCAATAATCTTACCAAACATTCTAGGTAAAAAAAAAAGTATAAGATAACAATTCGATCTGAACTGTAAAACAAAATGACTTGATCTTTGTCAAGTCATCTTAGGAGGAGATGGCCCAAACGCAGACATGAGGTTCAGAGGTTCATTAGGAATGGTGCTCTCCAGATAATGTAACATAAAACACACACACACATGCACACAAACACACACAAACAAACACAAAGAACTGTTGATCAATTTTAGGGATAGACAGACAGACAGACAGACTTCTGCAGAGAGTCCTTTTTCAGACCAAGGACACACTAGTATCCAAGGAATGCAAATTTCACCAAATACATAAGGTCCTTTTGAAAACCCAATTTGTTGCTGAGTGTTGTTGGAGGTCTGAGAAATTGGAGTCCCAAAGAAGTTGACGTGATCCTAATTTGATGCAAGTTTGCTGTGTGGGTGTGAAGAAATAAGGTTGGAAACATGTTTTTTAAGGATTTGAAAATTTTTTAGTGCTGCATTTTGTAACTTTGGAATTTAAATTATTTCATGAGAGATCTTTTATTTTCATAAGTTCTGTAAATCTGTATGATTTCCTAATCTTAGAATCTGACTCACTCTTCTAAATGGTCAAGCATTTCCTTAGACTAAGACAAGAATAAATGACCATAATAGAGACCTTGGGATTGTCTGAAGGGCTTCTAGTGTTAAGGGTAGCCCCTAGTGTTCGGTAAAACACTAGAGTTGATTAGGCCTATGCAGGACCAGTGAGAAGAAGTAGGGATCTGATTCGCTCTCCCGGGGATGACTTGCTCTCCCAATACTTTATTTGTCATTTTTGTAAGAATCTGACTTGCGCTTCTTAGGCAAAAGAGAATGATTTTTACCTGCTGAGTGAAATGTTGACTGATGGTATAAGTAAGTGATTCACGAATGGTGAGGAAGTAAAAGTGAAGGAAAGCTGAAAGGAAGTGAATGGAAAATGGGAAGTTGTATTATTAAAGACCACAGACAGAGTTCACTGGTCCTGTTAAGTACATATACAATAACTATGGTAAGGCTAGCATTAAAGTTTGTTGCAACATGGGTAAAAGTAATTGCAGATGTGATTTGCTCAAATTTCTTTACAGAAGTAGATTTGACCTGTCTAAATTAAAAAAAGAAAAAAAAGAGAAAATGAAAAAAAAAAAAAAAACAAGTTTAATAAACATGAACTTTCAGCAGCATCGCGGGGCAGTGATTAGCACTGTCTCTTCAAAGCAGGATTCCTGGTTCCCCTGGGGGCCAGGAACCTTTCTGTATGTTCTCCCCGTTTTGGCGTGTAGATGAATTGGCTAATCTAAATTGTGCTTAGATTTGTTAAAACTAATTTAAATGATAAGTTAGTATTGTATGTATAATATTATAGTGTGATAAAAAAAATACAATGCCGAAAATTTTTGATTCTGCTATATAAGATAATAAGATCACGCGCCTTATCCTATTAAAGGAAATAATTCAATTCAATTCAATTCAATTTTATTTATATAGCACCTTTTACAATAAAATTGTCTCTAGGTGCTTTACAGAGGTAGAAACCCAGAGCCTGAACCCCCAGGTAAGCACAGTGGCAAAGAAAAACTCCCTTTTAACAGGAAGAAACCTTGAGCAGGCCCAGCCTTGCAAGGGGGAAACCATCCTGCTGAAAGTTGGCTAGGTAAAGGAGGAATAAAAGAGGGAGACAGGACAGAGAGAATAAAAAGAAAGAGAGAGGGAGAACAGATACAATCATAAAACCAAAGAAATACAAACAAAATACAATCATAGAAATACAAACATATCAGACATAATATATATACACATAGTACAGTATAGCAGGTTGTTATAAAGAGATGAACAGTATAGGCAGGTGCCGACAGCGGACCCTGAGTTTGCCAGAGGCCGAGGTCCGTACAGCACGAAGGCCTGGTGACGGAAGACCTGCAAAGAGAGAGAGAGAGAGAAAGAGAGAGAGAGGGAGAGAAGGCGGAAGAGACACACAGAACGGCAAGGAAGACTGGACCCAGATAATCCTGGTGAAAATAAAAGGAGGAGAAAGAAGAAGAAAAGGAGGAGAGGACGTGAGGGAGTGGTTGGTGTTGAGGAAGTGGGGAACTGCTCAGTGGATCATGTATTTGTCCCCAGCAGCGTAGGCCTATAGCAGCATAGCTGTGCTAAAAATTGAAAAATAAGAGTCTGATGAGCCTATTCTAGCTGTAACTGTGAAAACTCACTAAACTAGATCTATCAACCCTACACACTTTGTTTGAGGCTAGCTATATGCTTTACTGAACAGAAAGGTTTTAAGTTTGATCTTAAAGGCAGACGTGGCGTCTGCCTCTTGGACCCAGGTTGGTAACTGGTTCCACAGTAAAGCTGCCCGATAGCTAAATGCTCGTCCTCCCAGTCTATTATGATGAATTCTAGGAACTACAAGTAGACCTGCACTCTGTGATCTGAGTGTTTTTTTAGGAATATACGGAACTATGAGATCCTGCAGGTATGATGGAGATAGTCCATTTAGAGCTTTATATGTTAGAAGGAGAATCTTAAAGTCTATTCTAAATTTCACTGGAAGCCAGTGAAGAGAAGCTAAAACTGGAGAGATATGCTCCCTGGTGTTGATTCCTGTCAGAACTCTGGCTGCAGCGTTCTGTATCAGCTGCAGGTTTTTAATGGAATAATTTGGACATCCTGACAGTAATGAGTTGCAGTAGTCCAGTCTAGAAGTAACAAAAGCATGGACCAGTTTTTCAGCATCACTCTGTGACAGGATGCTCCTGATCTTGGCAATATTACGGAGGTGAAAGAAAGCGGTCCTAGAAACCTGTTTAATATGAGGGAGAAATGACATGTCCTGGTCCAAGATAACTCCCAGGTTCCTTGCAGCTGTACTGGAGGACAAAGTAATGCCATCCAAAGAGAGAATGCTATCTGGTAATCTAGTCCTCAGATGTTTAGGTCCAAGAACAATGACTTCAGTTTTGTCTGAGTTTAAAAGAAGGAAATTGGAGGTCATCCAGTCTTTTATGTCTTTGAGACATGCCTGGAGTCTGGCTAATGGCTCTGTTTCATCAGATTTCATGGATAAATACAAGTGCGTATCGTCGGCATAGCAATGAAAATGCCGTGTTTCTGAATAATATTCCCGAGAGGGAGCATGTAAAGAGTGATTGGGGGGAGGATTGGCCCAAGCACTGAACCCTGTGGAACACCATGATGAACCTTTGTACACTCAGAGGAAGCATCATTAACATGAACAAAATGAAATCGATCTAATAGATAAGATTTAAACCAGTCTAGAGCTGTCCCTGTGATCCTAATCTGATGTTGTAGCCTTTGTAATAAAATGCTGTGATCTACAGTATCAAAGGCAGCACTGAGGTCCAGTAAAACTCGTATGGAAATAAGTCCACGGTCTGATGCCATGAGGAGGTCATTAGCCAGTGCTGTTTCTGTGCTATGATGAGCTCTGAAACCAGACTGAAACACTTCAAATAGACTATTCCTGTTTAGGTGATCGGTTAGCTGACTAACAACTAGCCTCTCAAGTATCTTAGAGATGAATGGGAGGTTGGATATCGGTCTATAATTTGCTAAGACGCCTGGGACAAGTGAATGTTTTTTAAGTAAAGGTCTGATAACAGCAGTTTTAAACGCCTGAGGTACATAACCTGTAGTCAAACATAGATTGATCTGATCTAATACTGACGCCCCAATTACAGGAAAAACATCTTTGAAAAGCTTAGTTGGGATGGGGTCCAGGAGACATGTGGTTGGTTTAGATCCATTAATGCTGGAGGTCAGCTCAGGGAGGTCTATTGGCAGGAAGCTGTCCAGAGGTGGATCAGGACTAGATGGGGTTGCTAACAAGGGCAGCTCATCAGTTGTCATGGAGCGACCTTGATCGATCTTTTCTCTAATGTTAGTGATTTTATTGGTGAAGAAACTCATAAAGTCTTCACTGCTAAGAGCTGCAGGAATAGAAGGCTCAACCGAGCTGTGACTCTTTGTCAACCTGGCTATTGTGTTAAACAGAAAACGCGGGTTGTTCTTGTTTACATCTATTAATGAAGTGTAGTAAGCTGTTCTAGCTTTACAGAGGGCCTTCTTATATGTTAGTAAGCTGTCTTTCCAGGCGCTTTGGGAATCAGCTGATCTGGCTGAATACCACTTCCTCTCCATCTGTCTTGACGCCTGCTTAAGAGTTCAGATATGTGTGTTATACCACAGAGCCAGTCTTCTATGGTGTGTGAACCTTCTCTCCAGTGGGGCAACCGAATCTAAAACTATACGCAGTGTGGCTGCAGTGACACTGACAAAGCAGTCAATATCTGCAGGAGTAACATTTAGATCAGAATGATCTGTTGCACCAGTAGGAGGCGCTAGAGGGGGCACCGCTGCAATTTCAGCTACAAATCTGTCTCTGGTATCTTCAGAGAGACACCTGCTGTAGTAAACCTTCCTGTCATGTGCTGCTCGGTCTGCTAGAGTGAAGTCAAAGGCTATAAGTGAGTGGTCTGAGAGGAGGGGGTTTTGGGGAACAACTACCAGGTTCTCAGTTTCTAGACCATAGGTGAGAACCAGATTCAGAGTGTGATTATGACAGTGCGTCGGTTCATTTACTAACTGAGAGAAACCTATTGAATCTATTAGTGAGTTAAACGCCGTCTTAAGACTGTCAGTATCATCATCCATATGGATGTTAAAATCACCCACTATAATGACTTTATCTGTACTGACCACTAAACTGGATAGGAAATCTGAAAACTCAGCCAGGAACTGTGTGTAAGCAGCTGCAGGTGGCCGATACACCACAACTAATAAAACTGGCTATTCTGACATCCAATTGTGGTGAGAGAGGCTGAGAGTGAGACTCTCAAAAGAGCTACAGGTAGCTTTAGGTTTGGGATTGACTTGAAGGCTGGAGCGGTAAATTGCTGCCACTCCACCTCCTCTGCCTGCACTTCGAGGAACATGATAGTTAATATGACTTGATGGAGTTGCTTCATTTAAACTAACATATTCTTCATCCTGCAACCAAGTCTCCGTGAGAAAGAAAATATCAGACAGATGATCTGTTATTAAATCATTAACTAGAAGAGATTTAGACAAAAGAGATCGTATGTTCAACAGACCACATCTAACTGTTTTATTTGTTTCTGAGTATTTACTGCTGTGTATTTTTATAAGGTTATTATTATTAACACCTCTTGACTTATTTACTAGATGAACTATGGGAGGACAAGGTACTGACACTACTTCTATTGTATTATTAAACTTAGCGTTACTGTGAGCGTTTTTAGTTTTATTGTTATTTTTATTTTTATTGAAGGGCGGCAGTTTTACAGAAGCAGCAGAGAAGTGTGTAAGACAGCGACTCTGCCTCCTGGCCTCGACCCTGGGTTGTCAGAAGGTTGGTTGTCCAATGAACTTTGCTATATTGCTAGAAATAAGAGCTGCACCACCCTGGGTGGGATGAATGCGGTCTCTGCTAATAAGGCCAGGTTTTCCCCAGAAAGTCTCCCAATTATCTATAAAGGCCACGTTGTTTTCTGGACACCACCGCGACAACCAGCGACGGAGCGATGACATGCGGCTAAACATGTCATCGCTGGCCAGATTCGGGGGGCCAGATTTGTTCAATATAAAACAATACCTTTAATATAATATATCGCAGTATTATATCAGCTGGATAGATAGAGAAAACAAATGTTAATTTGGACAATGAAGCAACAAAGACAAAGTATTTAGAATGTATTAAAATGCTAAGTCTTTCATTATATAGGTGGAGCTGCCAGAGGAGGACGCTATGAAAGACATTATGCAAACTCTAACTCCTGTGGTGAGCCTTTTCATTGGGTAAGAAACCACACCAAAACCATCTCTGCCCTGCCTGTGACACCTCCAAACTGTAAGGGCCATGAGAACTGGAAGCATTCCTGTGTTTATCTGTATCGGAGCCAACTATACTATCTATACTTTTCACTGAAAGCATGAATAACATAACCTCTAATTCTCACACCTGCATGGATATCTTTTCCTTTCTTCCAAACATCATCCTGATCTTTCCAAATCACCTTTCTTTAATCCTGATCTTGTTCTTTACACTGATGGCTCAGTTTACAGAGAAAATGAAATGTCATACGCAGGTGAAACAATTTGTGATGATTTTTCAATTGTTGAAAGTGCTGCTCTCCCTCCTTCAAGCTCCGCCCAAGTAGCTCAGTTGTATGCATTGATAAGAGCCAACTTGCACAGGGTAAGACTGTTACCATTTATACGGACTCCAGATACACCTTTAGATGTTTACATGATTTCGGTACACTGCGGGCCAACCAAGGATTCATCACATCCTCAGGGACACCCAGTAGATATGGCAAATTGGTCGGTGAACTATTAGATGCTTGTCGGTTACCTGCATCAGTTGCAGTTGTTTAATGTGAACTCACACTAAATCAAAGGATCCTGTTTCACAAGGCAATTGTCAGAGACCGGCATTGCCACTCTGTTTTGGTTTAGTGCACCTCTTCCGTTTTGCCCCCTAGATGGCAGCAAGTCACCGGCGTGGGATCGTTGCATTGCCTGAGTGGTAAATTGAGTGTTTTGGACTTATCCGTGAGTGAATAATTCCCTAGCCCGTTAATTGTTGTTTTGTGTTTGTTTCCACGGTCGCCACGTCCTGTGAGAGGATTCGTTTTCGGTTCACCTATTTGCCATGAGAATTCCAGCCTTCTGCCCAGCGTGTCTTCGGGCCGCTTTCTGTTGCATTGTTTATCCTCCGGTGGAGCACCTTCTGTTGTGATTCTCATCTCTGTTTGATTAAAACCTTTACGTTCTGTACTGGTCTTGTGGTCTGCTTGTGGGTCAATAGCTGAACATGCAGCCAAAGCAGCTGCCAGAAATAAGAAATCCTGTCCAAGTATAGCGCTTTCCTTCTATACCTACCACTGACCTTGCCTCTCTTAATGATGTGGCTTTCTTTCAGGAGACTGCAGTTGGAAAGGAACACAGGTTGCACATGGATGTAAAATTGTAAATAATTTGTGGGTCCGCAATGACGGCCGCATTGTGGATCACACAGCTTTGTTCCCGTAGTTAGCACAAGCAATGGGAGGATGTGTCAACTGGTGTTTGAAGAATAGTGTCGCAGAGGTTTAACACCGATACCCTAGAATTTTCTCACATACGCCTACTTTCTCATTTTTAAACTGATACCCTAGAGTTTTGTCACAAACCCCTACGTTCTTGTTTACAAAAAAAATAGAAGACAGTAAATAATCAAATAATCAAATAAACAGTAGAACAACTATGCTGACATAGTTGTTCTACTCCTCCTACGAGGTCCGTTCTCACACTATGATTTATAGTACTGTATAATGTAATAATAGTAATTATATGAAAAAATGATTGTATGGGTGGAAATATTTAAACTGGGTTGAAGTCAGACCAAGACTGACTCTTCTGTGGTGAAACGATGTCTGACAGACATTTTTCTGAAGTTTGGTAGTCCACGGAGTATCAATTCAGATACTCATTTCACTGGACAAATTATGAATGAACCTTTTTACAGTACCACCCAGCTGACTGGACTGGTTAAAGGACAAAACACACAATCATAACAGCCTCCCAGTCTCTTTCAGGTGAATCGATAAGCTTCCCAGTCTCTTCCAGGTGACCTGCTGAGCTTTCCATTTCCATACTCAACCCTTGCTGATTCAAACCACAAGACGTTCTGCTCACCTCCAACATTACAGTAAAGCATTAGGGATATCGTGTCTGGATCCACACCTCCTACCACCCCCACAATTCACCATAGACCCTCAGCAGAACTCCTGTTCACCCTGTGAGCCCTCCTCTTCACCTTTGGGTACCCAATGTTGGGTCCTTCATCCCAGAAGGACAATACTACCACCAGGAGCCCCAGAAAAAGATGACATGCACAGGACACTGCAGGCGCCAGGAAGCCCAGAAAAAGATGAACAACACCCACGCTCATCCTGGAAACACAACGCAGGCCGCATGGAATATCTAAATGCGGATTTACATAACCCTTGTAAGAAGGACCAACTGATAAGCCCCAGAAACCTACACCATTATAACATCCATTAACCGTTCCTGATGAACGAACCTCCTCTGGCCCTTGTCCCTGACTTAATCAGAGACCCCTTTGATCCTGACATCCATGTTTCCCCTTACTATCTCCTACTGTCTTGTGTTCCCCCCTTTCTCCTCTGTTTCCCATCCTTGATTAACATCTTAATCAAGGACCCCTTGTTCTTGCCCCTTGATTATGGGGTCTATGCCCAAATGGCACTGGTCCCCTCCTTATCCCTTACTGTCTTACCTGCCCTCCCAGTTCCTGTGTAATGTACTGCTGTATTTACATATGCGAACACTGCCTTTTGTTTCTCTTGTATAAATGTACCATCATTTCACTACTCTGGGTCAGCTCACCAACTCAGACCAGCTCTGTGTCTGTATATATATAT